>CAWUFW010003689.1:1200000-1747272 GCA_963921515.1 Calotriton arnoldi | reverse complement strand
AAACACCACCCCCAGCAAGACCCCCTACACTGCCCGAACACCACTGCACTGCCCTAAACCCTGAAACACTACCCCCAGCATGACCCCTACACTGCCCGAACACCACTGCTCTGCCATAAATACTGAAACACCACCCCCAGCACGACCCCCTACACTGCCCGAACACCACTGCACTGCCCTAAACCCTGAAACACCACCCCCAGCACGACCCCCTACACTGCCCGAACACCACTGCACTGCCCTAAACCCTGAAACACCACCCCCAGCATGACCCCCTACACTGCCCGAACACCACTGCACTGCCCTAAACCCTGAAACACCACCCCCAGCACGACCCCCTACACTGCCCGAACACCACTGCACTGCCCTAAACCCTGAAACACCACCCCCAGCATGACCCCCTACACTGCCCGAACACCACTGCACTGCCCTAAACCCTGAAACACCACCCCCAGCACGACCCCCTACACTGCCCGAACACCACTGCACTGCCCTAAACCCTGAAACACCACCCCCAGCACGACCCCCTACACTGCCCAAACACCACTGCACTGCCCTAAACCCTAAAACACCACCCCCAGCACGACCCCCTACACTGCCCAAACACCACTGCACTGCCCTAAACCCTAAAACACCACCCCCAGCACGACCCCCTACACTGCCCGAACACCACTGCACTGCCCTAAACCCTGAAACACTACCCCCAGCAAGACCCCCTACACTGCCCGAACACCACTGCACTGCCCTAAACCCTGAAACACCAGCCCCAGCAAGACCCCCTACACTGCCCGAACACCACTGCACTGCCCTACACCCTGAAACACCACCCTCAGCAGGACCCCCTACACTGCCCGAACACCACTGCACTGCCCTAAACCCTGAAACACCACCCCCAGCTCAACCCCCTACACTGCCCGAACACCACTGCTCTGCCCTAAACCCACCCTGAAACACCAGCCCCAGCACGACCCCATACACTGCCCGAACACCACTGCACTGCCCTAAACCCTGAAACACCAGCCCCAGCACGACCCCCTACACTTCCCGAACACCACTGCACTGCCCTAAACCCTGAAACACCAGCCCCAGCACGACCCCCTACACTGCCTGAACACCACTGCACTGCCCTAAACCCTGAAACACCAGCCCCAGCAAGACCCCCTACACTGCCCGGACACCACTGCACTGCACTAAACCCTGAAACACCAGCCCCAGCAAGACCCCCTACACTGCCCAAACACCACTGCACTGCCCTAAACCCTGTAAAACACCAGCCCCAGCACGACCCCCTACACTGCCCGAACACCACTGCACTGCCCTAAACCCTGAAACACCAGCCCCAGCAAGACCCCCTACACTGCCCGAACACCACTGCACTGCCCTAAACCCTGAAACACCACCCCCAGCAAGACCCCCTACACTGCCCGAACACCACTGCACTGCCCTAAACCCTGAAACACCACCCCCAGCAAGACCCCTACACTGCCCGAACACCACTGCACTGCCCTAAACCCTGAAACACCAGCCCCAGCAAGACCCCCTACACTGCCCGAACACCACTGCACTGCCCTAAACCCTGAAACACCAGTCCCAGCAAGACCCCCTACACTGCCCGAACACCACTGCACTGCCCTAAACCCTGAAACACCACCCCCAGCACGACCCCCTACACTGCCCGAACACCACTGCTCTGCCCTAAACCCTGAAACACCAGCCCCAGCACGACGCCCTACACTGCCCGAACACCACTGCACTGCCCTAAACCCTGAAACACCACCCCCAGCACGACCCCCTACACTGCCCGAACACCACTGCACTGCCCTAAACCCTGAAACACCACCCCCAGCAAGACCCCCTACACTGCCCGAACACCACTGCACTCCCTAAACCCTGAAACACCACCCCCAGCACGACCCCCTACACTGCCCGAACACCACTGCTCTGCCCTAAACCCTGAAACACCAGCCCCAGCATGACCCCCAACACGGCCCAAACACCACTGCTCTGCCCTAAACCCTGAAACACTTGCCCCAGCATGACCCCCTACACTGCCCGAACACCACTGCACTGCCCTAAACCCTGAAACACCAGCCCCAGGATGACCCCCTACACTGCCCGAACACCACTGCACTGCCATAAACCCTGAAACACCAGCCCCAGCACGACCCCCTACACTGCCCGATACACCACTGCACTGCCCTAAACCCTGAAACACCAGCCCCAGCAAGACCCCCTACACTGCCCGAACACCACTGCACTGCCCTAAACCCTGAAACACCAGTCCCAGCACGATCCCCTACACTGCCCGAACACCACTGCTCTGCCCTAAACCCTGAAACACTTGCCCCAGCATGACCCCCTACACTGCCCGAACACCACTGCACTGCCCTAAACCCTGAAACACCAGCCCCAGGATGACCCCCTACACTGCCCGAACACCACTGCACTGCCATAAACCCTGAAACACCAGTCCCAGCACGACCCCCTACACTGCCCATACACCACTGCACTGCCCTATACCTTGAAACACCAGCCCCAGCAAGACCCCCTACACTGCCCGAACACCACTGCACTGCCCTAAACCCTGAAACACCAGTCCCAGCACGATCCCCTACACTGCCCGAACACCACTGCTCTGCCCTAAACCCTGAAACACTTGCCCCAGCATGACCCCCTACACTGCCCGAACACCACTGCACTGCCCTAAACCCTGAAACACCAGCCCCAGGATGACCCCCTACACTGCCCGAACACCACTGCACTGCCCTAAACCCTGAAACACCAGTCCCAGCACGATCCCCTACACTGCCCGAACACCACTGCACTGCCCTAAACCCTGTAAAACACCAGCCCCAGCACGACCCCCTACACTGCCCGAACACCACTGCACTGCCCAAAACCCTGAAACACCAGTCCCAGCAAGACCCCCTACACTGCCCGAACACAACTGCACTGCCCTAAACACTGAAACACCAGCCCCAGCACGACCCCCTACACTGCCCGAACACCACTGCACTGCCCTAAACCCTGAAACACCACCCCCAGCACGACCCCCTACACTGCCCGAATACCACTGCACTGCCCTAAACCCTGAAACACCACCCCCTGCACGACCCCCTACACTGCGCGAACACCACTGCACTGCCCTAAACCCTGAAACACCACCCCCAGCCCGACCCCCTACACTCACCGAACACCACTGCACTGCCCTAAACCCTGAAACACCACCCCCAGCACGACCCCCTACACTGCCCAAACACCACTGCACTGCCCTAAACCCTAAAACACTACCCCCAGCACGACCCCCTACACTGCCCGAACACCACTGCACTGCCCTAAACCCTGAAACACTACCCCCAGCAAGACCCCCTACACTGCCCGAACACCACTGCACTGCCCTAAACCCTGAAACATCACCCCCAGCAAGACCCCCTACACTGCCTGAACACCACTGACCTACACCCTGAAACACCACCCTCAGCAGGACCCCCTACACTGCCCGATCACCACTGCACTGCCCTAAACCCTGAAACAGCACCCCCAGCTCAACCCCCTACACTGCCCGAACACCACTGCTCTGCCCTAAACCCACCCTGAAACACCAGCCCCAGCACGACCCCATACACTGCCCGAACACCACTGCACTGCCCTAAACCCTGAAACACCAGCCCCAGCACGACCCCCTACACTTCCCGAACACCACTGCACTACCCTAAACCCTGAAACACCAGCCCCAGCACGACCCCCTACACTGCCTGAACACCACTGCCCTGCCCTAAACCCTGAAACACCAGCCCCAGCAAGACCCCCTACACTGCCCGGACACCACTGCACTGCCCTAAACCCTGAAACACCAGCCCCAGCAAGACCCCCTACACTGCCCAAACACCACTGCACTGCCCTAAACCCTGTAAAACACCAGCCCCAGCACGACCCCCTACACTGCCCGAACACCACTGCACTGCCCAAAACCCTGAAACACCAGTCCCAGCAAGACCCCCTACACTGCCCGAACACCAATGCACTGCCCTAAACCCTGAAACACCACCCCCAGCAAGACCCCCTACACTGCCCGAACACCACTGCACTGCCCTAAACCCTGAAACACCACCCCCAGCAAGACCCCTACACTGCCCGAACACCACTGCACTGCCCTAAACCCTGAAACACCACCCCCAGCAAGACCCCCTACACTGCCCGAACACCACTGCACTGCCCTAAACACTGAAGCACCATCCCCAGCAAGACCCCCTACACTGCCCGAACACCACTGCACTGCCCTAAATCCTGAAACACCACCCCCAGCACGACCCCCTACACTGCCCGAACACCACTGCACTGCCCTAAACCCTGAAACACCACCCCTAGCACGACCTCCTACACTGCCCGAACACCACTGCACTGCCCTAAACCCTGAAACACCACCCCCAGCATGACCCCCTACAGTGCCCGAATACCACTGCTCTGCCCTAAATCCTGAAACACCACCCCCAGCACGACCCCCTACACTGCCCGAACACCACTGCTCTGCCCAAAACCCTGAAACACCAGCCCCAGCACGACGCCCTACACCTGCCCAAACACCACTGCACTGCCCTAAACCCTGAAACACCACCCCCAGCACGACCCCCTACACTGCCCGAACACCACTGCACTGCCCTAAACCCTGAAACACCACCCCTGCATGACCCCCTACACTGCCCGAACACCACTGCACTGCCCTAAACCCTGAAACACTACCCCCAGCAAGACCCCCTACACTGCCCGAACACCACTGCACTGCCCTAAACCCTGAAACATCACCCCCAGCAAGACCCCTACACTGCCCGAACACCACTGCACTGCCCTAAACCCTGAAACACCACCCCCAGCAAGAACCCCTACACTGCCCGAACACCACTGCACTGCCCTAAACCCTGAAACACCACCCACAGCACGACCCCCTACACTGCCCGAACACCACTGCACTGCCCTAAACCCTGAAACACCAGCCCCAGCACGACGCCCTACACTGCCCGAACACCACTGCACTGCCCTAAACCCTGAAACACCACCCCCAGCACGACCCCCTACACTGCCCAAACACCACTGCACTGCCCTAAACCCTGAAACACCACCCCCAGCATGACCCCCTACACTGCCCGAACACCACTGCACTGCCCTAAACCCTGAAACACTACCCCCAGCAAGACCCCCTACACTGCCCGAACACCACTGCACTGCCCTAAACCCTGAAACACCACCCCCAGCAAGACCCCCTACACTGCCCGAACACCACTGCACTGCCCTAAACCCTGAAACACCACCCCCAGCAAGACCCCTACACTGCCCGAACACCACTGCACTGCCCTAAACCCTGAAACACCACCCCCAGCACGACCCCCTACACTGCCCGAACACCACTGCACTACCCTAAACCCTGAAACACCAGCCCCAGCATGACCCCCTACACTGCCTGAACACCACTGCCCTATACCCTGAAACACCACCCTCAGCAGGACCCCCTACACTGCCCAATCACCACTGCACTGCCCTAAACCCTGAAACACCACCCCCAGCTCAACCCCCTACACTGCCCGAACACCACTGCTCTGCCCTAAACCCTGAAACACCAGCCCCAGCATGACCCCCATACACTGCCCGAACACCACTGCACTGCCCTAAACCCTGAAACACCAGCCCCAGCACGACCCCTACACTTCCCGAACACCACTGCACTGCCCTAAACCCTGAAACACCACCCCCAGCACGACCCCCTACACTGCCTGAACACCACTGCTCTACCCAAAGCCCTGAAACACCAGCCCCAGCACGACCCCCAACACTGCCCGAACACCACTGCACTGCCCTAAACCCTGAAACACCAGCCCCAGTATGACCCCTACACTGCCCGAACACCACTGCCCTGCCCTAAACCCTGAAACACCAGTCCCAGCACGACCCCCTACACTGCACAAACACTACTGCCCTGCCCTAAACCCTGAAATACCAGCCCCAGCACGACCCCTACACTGCCCGAACACCACTGCACTGCCCTAAACCCTTTGAAACACCAGCCCCAGCAAGACCCCCTACACTGCCCGAACACCACTGCACTGCCCTAAACCCTGAAACACCAGCCCCAGCATGACCCCCTACACTGCCCTAACACCACTGCACTGCCCTAAACCCTGAAACACCAGTCCCAGCACGATCCCCTACACTGCCCGAACACCACTGCACTGCCCTAAACCCTGAAACACCAGCCCCAGCAAGACCCCCTACACTGCCCGAACACCACTGCACTGCCCTAAACCCTGAAACACCACCCCCAGCATGACCCCCTACACTGCCCGAACACCACTGCACTGCCCTAAACCCTGAAACACCACCCCCACCAAGACCCCTACACTGGCCAAACACCACTGCACTGCCCTAAACCCTGAAACACCACCCCCAGCAAGACCCCCTACACTGCCCGAACACCACTGCACTGCCCTAAACCCTGAAACACCACCCCCAGCAAGACCCCCTACACTGCCCGAACACCACTGCACTGCCCTAAATCCTGAAGCAACACCCCCTGCACGACCCCCTACACTGCCCGAACACCACTGCACTGCCCTAAACCCTGAAACATCACCCCTTGCACGACCTCCTACACTGCCCGAACACCACTGCACTGCCCTAAACCCTGAAACACCACGCCCCAGCACGACCCCCTACACTGCCCAACACCACTGCACTGCCCTAAACCCTGAAACACCACCCCCAGCACGACCCCCTACACTGCCCGAACACCACTGCACTGCCCTAAACCCTGAAACATCACCCCTAGCACGACCCCCTACACTGCCTGAACACCACTGCACTGCCCTAAACCCTGAAACACCAGCCCCAGCATGACCCCCTACACTACCCGAACACCACTGCACTGCCCTAAACCCTGAAACACCACCCCCAGCACGACCCCTACACTTCCCGAACACCACTGCTCTGCCCTAAACCCTAAAACACGATCCCCAGCACGAACCCCTACACTGCCCAAACACCACTGCTCTGCCCTAAACCATAAAACACCACCCCCAGCATGTCCCCCTTCTCTGCCCGAACACCACTGCACTGCCCAAAACCCAGAAACACTAGCCCCAGCACGACCCCCTACACTGCCCGAACACCACTGCACTGCCCTAAACCCTGAAACACCAGCCCCAGCACGACCCCCTACACTGCCCGAACACCACTGCACTGCCCTAAACCCTGAAACACCAGCCCCAGCACGACCCCTACACTGCCCGAACACCACTGCACTGCCCTAAACCCTAAAACACTACCCCCAGCACGACCCCTACACTACCCGAACACCACTGCACTGCCCTAAACCCTAAAACACTACCCCCAGCACGACCCCCTACACTACCCAAACACCACTGCACTGCCCTAAACCCTAAAACACTCCCCCCAGCACGACCCCCTACACTACCCAAACACCACTTCACCGCCCTAAACCCTAAAACACTACCCCCGCACGACCCCCTACACTACCCAAACACCACTGCACTGCCCTAAACCCTAAAACACTACCCCCAGCACGACCCCCTACACTACCCAAACACCACTGCACTACCCTAAGCCCTAAAACACTACCCCCAGCATGACCCCTACACTACCCAAAGACCACTGCACTACCCTAAACCCTAAAACACCACCCCAGCAGACCCCTACACTACCCAAACACCGCTGCACTACCCTAAACCCTAAAACACTACCCCCAGCACGACCCCCTACACTACCCAAACACCGCTGCTCTACCCTAAACCCTAAAACACTACCCCAGCACGACCCCTACACTACCCGAACACCACTGCACTACCCTAAACCCTAAAACACTACCCACAGCACGACCCCTTACACGACCCAAACACCACTGCACTACCCTAAACCCTAAAACACTACCCCCAGCAGTACCCCCTACACTACCCAAACACCACTGCACTACCCTAAACCCTAAAACACTACTCCCAGCACGTACCCCCTACACTACCCAAACACCATTGCACTACCCTAAACCCTAAAACACTACCCCCAGCACGTACCCCCTACACTACCCAAACACCACTGCACTACCCTAAACCCTAAACCACTACCCCCAGCACGACCCCCAACACTACCCAAACACCACTGCACTACCCTAAATCCTAAAACACTACCCCATCACGACCCTCTACACTACCCAAACACCACTGCACTACCCTAAACCCTAAAAAAACTACCCCCAGCACGACCCCCTACACTACCCAAACACCACTGCACTACCCTAAACCCTAAATACCACCCCAGCACGACCCCTACACTACCCAAACACCACTGCACTACCCTAAACCCTAAACACTACCCCAGCACGACCCCCTACACTACCCAAACACCACTGCACTACCCTAAACCCTAAACACTACCCTCAGCACGACCCCCTACACTACCCAAACACCACTGCACTACCCTAAACCCTAAAACACTACCCCCAGCACGACCCCTACACTACCCAACACCACTGCACTACCCTAAACCCTGAAACACTACCCCAAGCACGACCCCCTACACTACACAAACATCACTGCACAACCCTAAACCCTAAAACACTACCACCAGCACGACCCCCTACACTACACAAACACCACTGCACTACCCTAAACCCTAAATCACTACCCCCAGCACGACCCCCTACACTACCCAAACACCACTGCACTACCCTAAACCCTAGAAAAGTAACCACCACCCCATGCCCAATCCCCCTTACCTCTCACTCCTTGTGGTTCCTCTCTCCTTGTGGTTCCTGCTTCATGTCGTCTCTGAGGGGCGGTGCACGTCGTTGTGAGGAAACGGAACAGCCTCTGTTTCCTTACAACGACGTGGATCGTCTAAATTTTTAGAACTCACGGTCATTTACCATACATACCTTTCCAACAAAATTTGTTGTAAAGGCATGCGTGGTAAATGACCATGCGTTCTAAAAAATGCGTAGTAATGACTTTGCGATGTACAACGCATGCGTGGTAATGCATGCGTTGTAATGGTATCGCGAAGTAAAAAAGTCATTGTAACGGCTGTTTACTGATCGAAGCTGGCCCCTGTTCTTCAGTGAGTCGTTTATTTGATAAATTAGGAGGAAGGAATGTGTTTTTTTACCGAAAAGTGCATTCCCGGCTGTTGTATTGTGAAAGTGTCCGCGTGGCCTGGTTTCACTTCCGGTGAGAGAGTAGAAGAGTCTGTTTGGATGTAAAGGGGTTCTGCTGTTGGACGGGGCCGGCACGACACGTCATCAGAAAACACAGCTAATGGAAAGCGTTGTCCCCGAAGTGTGGAGCAGTGCCATGAGAGGTCAACGAGTGTGCGTCCCACCGCAGTATGACCGTACCCCATGACACATGTGCTGCCTCCAGTGTACGGAAGGCAGAAGCGGCATCCATCGCAGGTTCTCTTGAAGACCATTGTAGCACTAATTCTACATTTTGGAACTAGGGCATTTTAACCTTGTTGTTCCTGCCAGATACAAAGAGAAGATCCTGTGTTATTCAGTGCCCTCGTTACCTTTTCTGTGGGTAGTGGTGCTTGTCACTTCGCTGCCCCGCCGGTGCACACGACTGGGCTCCCCACCTCGTGTGCCATCTGCAGGGCCTCTGCCCTCGGATCACTGGTTTCGGTTTCTGGAGTGGCAACATAAAAAGTTGCTCCCAAAGGACTAGCCTGAACACTTAGGTGAATATCCCCTGCGCCAGCATTCCGTGGAAATTTTTTCCTAGCTCTCCCATGTCGACGACGATGTCATAATAGCACGGCTCCGCTCGCAACACCGTATGACGTCATAGGAGCCATAAGAGGACCTCGTTGGCGTGCTGACGTCAGTTCCACCCATTTTTTCCGTGCCACCGAGGTAAACAGGTGGACCGACACATTTTCACATGTATACATAGTATACTAAATATATATTCACTGACAAAAACCATAGGTTTGAGACATGTTATAGTTAGAAATTAGCATTTAAAAAACCTTTGAAATTCACTGAAAAACCATAAGTTTCAGGCACGTTATAGTTAGAAATTAGCATTTAAAAACCTTAGAAATTCACTGAAAAAACCATAGGTTTTAGGGACAGTTATAGTTAGTTGGACATTTCACTCGTACAAAACCATAGAAATTCCCCCGTTATAGTTAGTTCAGCTAACTATAACTCGCGCCCGCAATGCACTGCTGATGACGTCACATATTACATCACTTCAACATTTCTAAGGTTTTTTAAATGCTAATTTCTAACTGTAACGTGCCTGAAACCTATGGTTTTTTCAGTGAATATATTATCTACTGGCGGTCGCCAGTAGATAGTTATAGTTAGGACCTATTTTCCATAGGAAATCCGCGACATTCTATTTGAAATAACTCTTGCGTTGGTTGACGAATCTTCGCGAAATTTTCAAACTTTATGGCCCGCTCCGGTCCGCTCCTACCCTGAAAATCTCAGGGTGATTCGTCAAGCGGGGCCGAGAAAAAGGGGGTCCCAAAACGTGTTTTCCCCATTCATTTTCCCATAGGAAACTTTAGACATGGCTACCGCCCGAACTGCCGAACGGAATGACACCAAATTTGGCAAAGAGGTAGTTCTTGGTTCAGAAAGAACCCTTTTGTTAAATGGTGTAAATCCGTTCAGTAGTTGCTGAGAAAATCAAAAGTAAAAGTACATATATATCTATGGCCGCGCTGGATTTGGGCACCCTCCCGATCACGAGCTGTCTGCTAATTGGCTGTCAACACTCCAAACCAGGAAGTGTTGGCAGCCATCTTGTTCCTCGGTAGAACCGAGGAACAAGAAAGCAGTAAAAAAGTGCGCAAAACGCACAAAGGGGGCAGGGTAGAAACACCCTGACCCCCTAGGTCTGCTCAGGGGTCCCACAAGGACCCCCTGGGCAGAAAAAAGCATTTTTTTTTAAATCGGTAGGATGCGCTCAGGGTGCGTGGATCCTGCCGAAAAAAAGAAATCGAAGGGCGGTCTCCTGCGCTTCGATTGTATTTTGCCCCCGGGTGGCCCAAGTCCCGGGGGCATGGTGGGGGTTAAATTTATGTATGGGGGGCCTCAAAGGGCTTTCATTTTAAAATGGTGAGGGAGGGCACTCGCCCTCCGCAGCCCCGGGGACCACCACCTCCCGGGGCTTCTTTTTTTAAGAAATTTCCTGTGTGGGGGCTCGAGCCCCCACACGCCACGGGGACCGCCACCTCCCCGGGGCACTAACATTTAAAATGGGGTCCGCTTGGACCCCGGCCCCGGGACCACCACCTCCCGGGGCTGTGCTGGTGTGGGGAGGGGGCCGCGCGGCCCCCCTCCTGGAGCCTGTGGTGGCCCTGGGGACCGCCACCCCCAGGGCCAGCTCCTGCAGTGTCCCGGGGTGCCTACCACCGGGACACTGCTATTTGTAATGACAGGACGGGAGCCTTGCGGCTCCCGTCCTGTCATTGCAAACTGCTTTGGATATTGGAAGAGAGCAGGGAAACCTGCTCTCGCTTCCAATATCCAAAGACAATTGCTTTTCCACATGGGGAGCAGCATGTTAGCTGCTCCCAATGTGGAAAGCAATGCCGGCTCCCTTAGGACACGGGGAGCCGGCGGGACTGTGGGGGTTTGGGGACCCCCACAGTCCCCAACAAGAGGCCAGGCCCCGGGGGATGGGGTCCCCGGGGCCATAAGTGGCCCGGGAGGGGGCCACGCGGCCCCCTCCCCAAATTTTTTTTTTTTTTAAATTAAAATAAAAAAAAGGCCTGCCCCGGGGGATGGGGTCCCCGGGGCAAAAGGAGGCCTGAGGAGGGGGCCACACAGCCCCCTCCTTAAAAATTAATTTAAAAGTGTGGCCATGCCCCGGGGGATGTGGTCCCCGGGGCAGGATTCGGCCACGGGAGGGGGCCACACGGCCCCCTTCCCGTTTAATTAAAAAAAAAAAAAAGGGGTAAGGCCCTGGGGGATGGGGTCCCCAGGGCCCAAAAATAGGAAAAAGGAAGGGGGCCACACAGCCCCTACAGGGAAAAAAACAAAACAAAAAAAAACGATCGGGCCCGCAGGCCCCGCCCTTCCTTCACCACTCTGCAAACGCGCCCCTGGCGCGTTTGCAGATGGGGAAGTAATTCCCCTTGAATACTGGGGGTCCCTGAGGCCAACTAGCCCACCAGGAACCTCCAGTATGGCCAGGGGCTGCCTGGCAGAGAGGTGTACAGAGGCCACGCCCCTTTTACACCTCTCTGCAACGCAGCTCTGTGGCGCTTAATGGAGGTAGCTGGTGGGCTAGTTGCACCCCAGGGACCCTCAGGATTCAAGGGGAGTTAATCCCCCGACTTAAAACGCGCCAGGGGCGCGTTTGCACAGTGGTGAAGGGAGGGGCGGGGCTTCAGGTGACATGTGTGCAAACAGGCCCCGTGGCGCGTTTTAAGATGGGGAATTAAATCCCCTTCAATCCTGAGGGTCCCTGGGGTCAACTAGCCCAACAGGTACATCCAGAAAGCGCCACAGAGCTGCGTTGCAGAGAGGTGTAAAAGGGGTGTGGCCTCTCTACACGTCTCTGCAACACAGCCCCTGGCGCATACTGGAGGTTCCTGGTGGGCTAGTTGGCCCCTAGGGACCCTCATGATTCAAGGGGACTTAATCCCCAACTTAAAACGCGCCACGGGGCGCGTTTGCACAGATGTCACCTCAGGCCCCGCCCCTCCCTTCACCATTGTGCAAATATTCCTCTAAAATCAGCCGAAATACGAATTCCGATTTACTCACCTGTTATCAGGAGAGACCTCAGTGCTGTATCTTTCAGCCCAGTACTGGTCCTGAAAAGTCATTTTAACCGTACTTACCAGTAACTTGAATTTCCTTCCATAGGCTAACATTGACTGGTTTCACTTGGAAATTCTTCTAAGTGTGGAGTTTTGGAACTTTAAAATATTCCTCTAAAATCAGCCGAAATACGAATTCCGATTTACTCACCTGTTATCAGGAGAGACCTCAGTGCTGTATCTTTCAGCCCAGTACTGGTCCTGAAAAGTAATTTTAACCGTACTTACCAGTAACTTGAATTTCCTTCCATAGGCTAACATTGACTGGTTTCACTTGGAAATTCTTCTAAGTGTGGAGTTTTGGAACTTTAAAATATTCCTCTAAAATCAGCCGAAATACGAATTCCGATTTACTCACCTGTTATCAGGAGAGACCTCAGTGCTGCATCTTTCAGCCCAGTACTGATCCTCAAAAGTAATTTTAACCGTACTTACCAGTAACTTGAATTTCCTTCCATAGGATATCATTGCCTGCTTTTTGCTGAAAAAGTTTCTAAGTGTTGATTTTTGAAACATACAAATATTTCTCTAAAATCAGCCGAAATCCGAATTCTGATTTACTCACCTGTTATCTGGAGAGACCTCAGTGCTGCATCTTTCAGCCCAGTACTGGTCCCGAAAAGTAATTTTAACCGTACTTACCGGTAACTTGAATTTCCTTCATAGGCTAACATTGACTGGTTTCACTTGGAAATTCTTCTAAGTGTGGAGTTTTGGAAATTTAAAATATTCCTCTAAAATCAACCAAAGTACGAATTCCAATTTACTCACCTGTTATCAGGAGAGAACCCAGTGCTGCATCTTTTAGCCCAGCACTGACCCTGAAAAGTAATTCTAACCGTACTTACCAGTAACTTACATTTCCTTCCATAGGAATCCATTGTCTGGTTTTCAGCAGAAAAGTTTCAAATTGTCGATTTTCACAAATTACAAATATTCCTTAAAAATCGCCTGTATGACTTAAACGCATTCTTTCAACTGTTTACAGGAGATGCACCAGTGCTGGATCCAGGATCCAACACTGAGTAAGAAAAAGTAACGATAACACTACTTACCTGCTAAGTGAATTTCCTCCCATAGGATAACATTGGTGATTCTATGTGAAAAAGTTTCTAAGTGTCAACTTTTAAAATACAATAATATTCCTTAAAAATCACTACTGTAACCAAAACGCTTTTACTCAACTGTTTACAGGAGATGTCCCAGGACTGAATCTAGGATCCAGTCCTGTGGTTAGAAAAGTAATCCATAAAGTAACTAATTGCATTTAACTAGAAATTCACATAGAGCTCAATGTTGCATTGTGTTTGAAATTGTGTTGCCCATTGCAACAACTGTAACTACTGTACTTAAAACTCTATTGCCTATTTGCAAACTATTTAAACTAAAGTAATTCATTCTGAGAAAGTATATTTTGTAATGTAATGTATAATGTAATTACAATGTAATTTAATAAATAAAATATATAAAAATAAATAGTTTTAAAAATGTAGTAAATCAGTATCAAAAAAATAAATATAACAATTAATACATTTAAAAATTGTCATTTACAAAACCTTTGAAATTCACTGAAAAAACCATAGGTTTTAGGGACGTTATAGTTAGAAATTAGCATTTAAAAAACCTTTGAAATTCACTGAAAAAACCATAGGTTTCAGACACGTTATAGTTAGAAATTAGCATTTAAAAAACCTTTGAAATTCACTGAAAAAACCATAGGTTTTAGGGACAGTTATAGTTAGTTGGACATTTCACTCGTACAAAACCCGTGAAATTCCCCTGTTATAGTTAGTTCAGCTAACTATAACTCGCGCCCGCAATGCACTGCTGATGACGTCACATATTACATCACTCATGACATGGTCAGTGACATCACTGATGACATCACTGATGACATCTCAAATGACATCACTGATGACATCATCCACGTGATAATCTGATGCACCTCCTCACACCCTAATATAACCTTTGATATACCCAATCTAAATTACAGACTGCCATTCGCAAAACCATAGACACTCCAACACCAATAACTACATACCCACTCACTGATTCTTAGGTCTACACACACACATCCACTCACTCACCCGTACAGTCACTCATACTTATGGTCACTCAGTACAGGACTATCATATGCACTCTTACTCCTATATAGACACTCAAACACCGCCACTCATCCATAGAGGTACTCACACACCTAGTCAGTCATGCAAATAATTAAACACACTGCCATTTACTCACCTATACAGTTATACACACACCAGCTCACTTAATCATACAAATACTACCACATTGTTACGCTCTTATACAATCACTGATACAAGCACACACTCATCCATACAGCCACTATCACAATCACTCACTCTCGCTTATAGCTATTTATATACTCCAACACACATATATACTGCCTTTCACATATGTAGTTACTCACACATGTACCACTGGGACATATATTCACTCACTAACACACTCTTACACACACTTACCCACCCATACAGTCTATCACAGATGCACTCTTGAAACCATCCACCCAGTGAATCACCCACTCACACATCTATGCACAGAGTCGCACACACCCCACCCACACAAACACTCAGGCACCCATACAGATACTCAGACAACCAATCAATAACTCATATAGACACTCATGTAGCTATTCACAAACCCATGCAGCCACTTACACAGCAACAGACAGACGGATACAGACATTCACCCAGTTTAGTCACTAACCCATGCATTCAGTAAGATACGTTTAATCACTCACTTATAGAGTTAGTCACGCACCTACTAAATCATCCATACAGACACTTATACACCCACTCATTCTTCAATACGCCTTTCCCTATATATATTAAAAATATTTAAACTTTACAGAAACACACAGTCACTGGATGATGTCATCAGTGATGTCATTTGAGATGTCATCAGTGATGTCATCAGTGATGTCACTGACCATGTCATGAGTGATGTAATATGTGACGTCATCAGCAGTGCATTGCGGGCGCGAATTATAGTTAGCTGAACTAACTATAACAGGGGAATTTCACGGGTTTTGTACGAGTGAAATGTCCAACTAACTATAACTGTCCCTAAAACCTATGGTTTTTTCAGTGAATATATATATATATACATATATGTATATATTCTTTCCACACCCGTTGAGTCAATCCCTAACAGGAGACGTTGGGACACAGACACAGAGGATATGTGCAAATAATATATTTTCCTTGATCACATGACACAACTACTGAACATGTGCATGCGTGTGCGCACACACACACACACACACACACACACATACACACAGTGAGAAAGAGTACATACGGAGCTAGATGGTGAAGGATGTTTTTCCATCTCAAATCTGGGTTGTCATCCAGTATTTCAATTCACCTGTACAAGGTCTTTCAAGAAACGTACGTAAATATATGTGGAAACATAGTTTAAACTGTGTATTGACAATTGCATTCATGAGTTCTTTATATAAAGTAGTATCTGCTTTGCAAATCTGCCCTTCAGTGTCAATGTATTCTGTTCATTTTTGTCTCACTTTACACTCAGTCACTTCCACATTGACCACCAATATTATCATATCTGTGGCTGGCCACCTCTACACATTGCACTTGAAAAATGACTGTACATGGATCTTCCTCTGTTGGATTGTGTTGCCAAGAACT
This sequence comes from Calotriton arnoldi, assembly GCA_963921515.1. NCBI lineage: Eukaryota > Metazoa > Chordata > Amphibia > Caudata > Salamandridae > Calotriton > Calotriton arnoldi. Next base: position 1,730,758 of record CAWUFW010003689.1, on the reverse strand, counting down.
CTCAACTTCCCATACATATGTTTAGGATTCATTAAGGTTAAGCAAGATCTTTAGCCTTGAAGCCATCATTTAATTGAATTTTTCTGTGTGTCACTGACATGACAAGGATGATGTAAATTCTCACTGCAGCCCACATATGACATTTAACTTCCACTCACTGATGCAATTTCTGTTACAATGAACATATTGGTGAATTAAATGCACTATGTGGGTGAAACCAATTTCACAGTCTCATTTTAGAGGCAGAGCACATGTATTGTGGCACTGAATTGCAATTTCACAGCACACAAAAACTTAATAACAGTAAAATTAGGGTGCTGAAAAAGGTAAACAAATCTGAGATAACCACACAAAAAAGCTGACTTTGCCACACAATTCCCTGACAGCTGAGAGCTACAGAAGATTAAGAAATCCCTTGATGGGCTTCCCTGCTCAGGTGGTAGATCAGTGCCACATTGCCTAAATGGTCCCAACAATACTCCTCTGCTAAGATTTGACCTAGCCACTAATCCTGCTGATAGGAAACCTTAGCCCTCATCTATAGAGCCTACCTTTATGAGGAATATCTCTAGCCTACTCATAGATGTTTTCCGGTATGAGAACAGTAACACCTAGTGAACCAGATTATGTGACCCACTTTGCCTCCACTTTGTTAGATCTCTGTCCCCAACCAAGGATCTTTTCTGACTACGACACAGCCAACAAGCAAGACATCTAACAGCTGTCAGTTTACTGCACCTGGTTAATGGCCACCTACTCATAGGCTTAAATCCAGTGCTTGCCTTGTTTAGGCCTCATTTCCAGCCTGTGGGCTGACATGGAGTCACCTATGGATTCCTGGGGCCTATCTCAACACGGTCCAAGACATTTTAGTACACTTAGATCTGAGGGAGCCATGCATACCGTTGCCATGCATTCCAGGCCAGGGTCAAGCACAGGGCCTAAATCTACCTTCTAGCCTGTCAAAACAGGGTCCCAACAGGAGTTCCTGACAGTTCCCCGGGAGGGCAAGGCATTTCTTGGCTTGGGCAAACTCTTTTGTTCTCATGTCATTGGCTAAGGAACCTCCCTGATGCACCTCAGTCATCCTGCTGCCTTCAGAGTGTTGGGCTACAGCCTCAAGCTACGGCTCCCTCCTTTCACTCACACTCTTACTATCACTGGAACATTACTGTGAGACTGGCCCCTCAGAGTCTGTACCCTGAGGCTGAATGGTGTACCCTGAGGCTGAATTCTTGCCTGACAGTGCAGGACTTCCAACGCTGACACAAAGCCGACATGGAGTGTGGCATATTCTGTATGTGCAATGTAGGGATCCACCTGATTCAGGTTTCCTGTCTCTATCTTTCTGAAAATGCAGGCAGCACCTCCAGGATAGAAATAGCCTCAGCAGTGCCAATCATCCAGTCTGCTCATGTCAGAGCAGGTGACCTCTGACCCGCTGCTCCTACAACTGTGGGTGGCACCCGCTTCCTACTCCTTACTTTCCTGTTGCTTCTTTGCAATCTAACCTCACCTTAGGGTCAATACCCCCAGAGGCCTTCCTTGAGACAAACTGGATTTTCTCACCCACTGGTTCAGGAGTTTTCTCACCCACAGGTTCCCTTCCTGCCAAGAATGCAATCTGTAGGTAAGCAGGGAAGTACATTTAACTTCCTCTGAGCAACTATCACCCTCCTCTCTAAGGAAACAATGGGCATAGGACCTTCACAGCCCCCCATGGACATTCCTTATCCTACAGATCCCTCCTGAGGGTACTGCAGTGGGGGTACCACCACCAAGGTCTGATTATCTCTGGTATCCCACAGATCAGTGACTGGGTCCCTGTTCACTTGAAGTACTTTCTAGAACTGCCAGAATCCTGAGCTTATCTCCTGGTTCCATCTACATATACTCCCTGCACTCATACAAAGCGCTAAGGCTTCCTTCCAAACCAGGACAAACTCAGGCAATACCACTACCATGAATAGAGCTAAGTGGGGGAATAATTTCCTTCGAGCATAGTCGAGCTAAAGGAGGCATGTGTATTTTCATGAAAACCTGCAAGATGTGTTCTTCTTGTTGCAACTAATGTTTGTGTTTGAAAATGTTTGCTATTCAAAAGGTTAGCTGCTGAAAAGCTTTGTTTGTATTTACAACTCTGCTTGTGAATTTTACAGTACAAGGCTGGACTGGGAATCCAAAGCAGCCCTGGAAAATTTTGGCAGACCAGCCCCCATACGCTCCATAGCGAGCATGGAGTTTGGGGGGGTTTCCTCAAAGAATATGTGGGGAAAATGGCAAAAACGGTGCATTCTACAAAACGTTTTTCATTATATATGTAATTGAATTAGCTTTTAAAGCATAGTAAATGATGATCTCAGTGCACCAGGATAACCAGTCATACCCACAGAAATTCATAAGGGGAACACAAAAAATTAGATAATTAAATATACCATAAGTGCACAGATTCACTGTAGCACAGCCAAGAAGATGAGAACACAAGGAAGGACATTTTGAGGGATGTTAGCATCCTCCACCCCAATAAGCAGCAAGGCAGGGCCGTCTTTAGTGATGGTGGCGCCCAGTGAGACTGTATTTTTGGGTGAATTGACCTCCCCCTCAACAAATTCCCTCACTGTTACTCTCCATCATTGCCCCTCATCTCTCCATAGACACTCTCTCACATGTATATCATTTGTGATTTTGAGCCTTCTATACCAGTGTAGGGTGTTGGAGCACTTTACATTATACACACACACACAGACAATGAATCATATGTGTGTAAATCAATGTATAAAAAATGTTACATAAGACAAAGATGACTACAAGGTGTAGGATTTAAATGTTATCCATACTTGTGGGCTTTTTTAAGAGTGCTTGGTTTGGAGAAGCACAAACTCGGGATTCAAAATGTAACACAGTAGTTAGGGTTGGCTTTGCTAATAACTTATTTCTACCCAAACAATCCCTTTTCAGCAACATTAGAATAATGAAATAATGGGGAAAAAGAGCATAGCTTTCTAACATGTATCATGTAGTTTTGCATGCAGCTCTTTGATGGCAGTACATAGCCACTTAGCTATATTGCAATTACAACTGATGAACTGCATGTAACAAAGCAGCTCTATGCCAATAGCAGTAACCCACTGAGCTATCCACATAAAATACAGTTCTGTGGTCTGCATGGTACACATTCTTTGCAGCAGGCATGTTAACCAGCTTCGCTACTTCAGATGAGTCAAAACTGACACTAGACAAAACTCCCTCTACAGCAGGAACATTAATTACCAGTGTTATCTTGACATTTCTTTTTTACCTGACAACTGCCAGATAAAAAATAAACTCTGCAGCAGGTGCTTCTAAACCAATAATAATTTGCAAAACACAGCCCGCAGCTCAGTGATAAACCGGCTGCAGTAACAAAACTGCCCCCAGGAACAAAACTGGCCCCCACCCTTCCATCCTCCCAGGGAATTGTCCAATACCAAGTAAGGCCAGTCCAGCCTTGGTGTAGTAAGTTCGCTATTTTTGTAACCTCTGAGAAAGCCGCTGTAAAAGCATATGAACAGACATTAGCAGTTAGTGACACCTGAATTCCTGGAGTGATTTGCATATGCAACGTTGGATAATTTATTCACTTGTCAGTACTGATTAACACTTCCAGGACTTACAGTGTATTTCTTGGTGAGAAATTATATTTTTAAGTATTTAGCTTCTTTGATGTTAAAGAAAGGCATAGTCCTTCTCACTAAAGATTTCCAAGGGGGTCTGTTGGTGTGAAGGAGGACAGGGCGAGTGTTAGTGATGACAAACTAAGACTTCCCTGTCTATGCAAGCAACACCCCTGAAAGGGTAAGTTGAACGCAAGAGGGGTACCAGTAACACAGTGTCACCTGGACTGGCAGTTCAGGCTGGACTGTTGACATTGGAGCAGGGTCGAGGCTGATTTGCATATGGCTTGCAAATGAGGTGACATGATGAGCAAAAGAAAGATGGGTCGGAATGTTATCACGAGCGATTGCTATTGGTTAGACTTATTGCAAGCATCCTCCCATCACCTTTTGTGAGCTTTATTAACTTTCTAAAAGTGTCATTTTCAAAATAAATAATGGATACAAGAAGTTCCAGAGGCCTTTCCGACTCCCCAGCTAACCTGACCAAACTGTGTCTGACTGCGTCCCCTCTGCAGGCCTTTGTGGGAGTGAGTCGCGACCCCCCAAACTGTTGTTCCCAAGGTCCTGATCCCTTGGCTGGAGTCAGAGCGCACTTCTTCCTACCTAACTGAAAGTTTCACTGAATCTGATGTAGAGCCCCGCAGAGCCCTGCAAAGTTGCGAGGCTCCTCACCGAAGTTGTCCCCGCTGTGTAATCCCTGTAAAATGCATATTGCAAATTATTTTCGAGCAAGGAGTCATTTCAATGAACCCTTGTGCAGGTAACAAAGCAAATTCCCAATATGGTAGGGTCTCCAAACATAGCATTGCTGGACACTACACACAGCACTCCTACATCTAATACCCTAACTCTCATAGCAAGAAAAGAACAGATCCCTTCCAAAACAAAAAAAGAATAGAACATTTTTATCTCTTTGGGAAATTGGATGCATAAAGCAAAGTCATATGAAATATTAACACACTTCAGCTGGTCCTTTCCAACAACTTGGCATTCAGCCTACATACCAAATATTGACTAGTAAGCATACAACACATCACTAAAACAATAACTCATTTCCTCTGTCGTCTCAGATCAGGTATTGTGGTCATTGAACTGTCTGAAAACTGGTATCGAGATACTAACTGTTGAAATGGTCCATTCCATCAGCAGCCAGATAATTTGGGCCAACTTCTATTCTATGTGGGGTATCAGTGGATCCCACTGACAGTATAGCACCGCAAAGCAAGGATCGCCTGCTGTCATTGACATAATTGATGGTGCAGCATCTCACTTAAGATAAACCAATTAGATGTCCACTCTGCACTAATAGCTGAAATATCCATGTCTGTCTAGAGCCCTGGAGGGGAATATTTTCAGAGTTTGTCTACCTTTGCAATTGCTTCATCCTTGCTCCAGGTAACTTGAGTGGCCAAAATCTTCCTGGATCTCTGGTCCCACCTTCCAATTCAAGTTTTGTGTTTGTATGTTGAGGTCCAACTTGTTCACTTTTAGGAACTCCTCTCCCCTCAATTTAGTCTATGGCCACCTCAGCGCCCCTGAGACAATAGGCTTTGCTGTCTGCCAGAATAACTGTTTCACATGAAAAGCAGCGTACATAGGAGCACCAGTCCTCTCCATTGTTTCTTTACTTCCTAAAAGGAGTTTTGTTTCTGTGCATTGCCAAGATATAATCCAGAAAATTCAAGATCAAAGGGACTGGGTCTGATGTTGAAGGATATGGAGAATATGATGCTGGTCTCTATAATTCAACATCCTATTAATAATTAGATGAGGTGGAGACATAAGAGCCCTATATGTCCGCTCCGCAGAAAAAAGAACAAAAGGCCTTTAGGAGCCACATGTTCAACAAAACAGTTGTCAAGAAACAGTTGCATGCCTGGAGATTCTGTCTTCTCAGAATACCTGCCTAGCATTCCAAAACTCTGGCACTCTCTTTGCGATCGTCTACCTCTTTGTGCAGTATCTGAGCTTCAGGTTCTAATGACTTTGGGGTATTTTCAGAAGGCAGTACTCTGTAAGTCAACTTGTGGTGATCTGCCCTCAAGGGAGCAATGCCAATGGCCATTGAGTTGATCTTATTTTCCATTGCAGTTTGAGTGTTCTGAATATCCTGGAGTATACATTCAAAATGATCTTCCATGGCAGGATTCTGTGGTTTACAGATGGAAGGAAAGTCTTTCATTGCACAACACAGTGGTGTCACAATGGCATTAACTGAGGTGTTTGACATAGTGCAGTGTTTCAAACGTTGGTAAGACCCTGTTTACCACAGCAGAACTGCCTCCAGAACTTACAAAATAAAGAATCACCTGTGCTTGCAGAGTGATGTAGAAGTAAAATAAGGCCAACTGTTCAGTCACTGTTTTAGCAAACCACCCTTGATGGGTCCAAGCACAAAATTAAACTAATTTTGTATCATTGTCTGCAAAGATCCCTTTGTTTCTTCTTACATAACAAATATTGACCAATAGGCATACAACACTTCACTCAAACAATCACTTTCGCTTGCACTATCAAGTCACTTGAATGGGCTGGTCAGATTTAACCAATGCTAGGTGCATTTCAAGTATACTGTAGACATAGAACTAACTATAGACCAGGGCCTCGATCCGAACAGCATGAAGTGGCTCACTTCAAGGACGGCCAGATGGTTTGGGTCCCATTGAATTCTGTGTGGGGCACTAATGGAACTTTCTGACTGTACAGCACAATAAAATAAGGGGAAGGACAAGGACAATGCCATCATCTGCTGTCATTGCCATGATTAATGTTGCAGTGCCTCTCTCAATAGCAACCTCTCTGATGTCATCACTCATCACTCTGCACCAATCGTTGAAGTATCTCCATCTCTCTTTAGGCCTGTGGGGGACATTTTCAGAGTTTTCCAAGGTGAGCAATTGCTTTGGCCTTGTGCCACAAAACTGGAGTGGTCAACCACTTCCTGGAACTCTAGCCTAGTCATGGTTTACACTGATTGTTTATGTTTGGAGGTCCGCCATGCTTACCACTAGGACCTCTTATCCCTCAATCTAGTATATAACCAACTCAATAACACAATAGGAATAGCAGCATTTGTAGGAGCTTCAGATGTCTATATTGGTAATTTCCTTCCTAAAAGATGTTTTTTTTGTGTAGCACCACCAAAGTATAATTGGGAAATCTAAGATGCGTCTGATGTGTCAGGTCCCTAGAAGGATGTGATGCAGTCAGTCAGTGGTCAGTTGGGGTCTTGCCAGTGTCTGGGATGGAGGCCCTTCAGAGCCAAATGCTCAACAAACACATTCTCAAAGAAGTTCCATGCTTGATCCTTCTGCTATTTTCAGAAATGCTCTGTCTTCCAAAGCCTGATCCTCTTGTGGACATCGTCAACCTGTTTGTGCAGTACATTGACTTCATTTTCCCACACTTTCACTGCAGTTTCAGAAAACTTTTTAACTTTTGTTTTTCCAGTGAATTTCTTGTTTTTTTTACGATACTAAGCAATATTTTATTTCCATATGTAAGGCCGGCTGTGCCTGGCTTGGGGTTTGCTGCAGAGACTAACCTGCAGTCAGGCCCTGCATTCACCCACCAGCGGGCAGCCAACACCCCACCGCACACAGCCTTCACCTTTTCATGGCAACCCACTGCAGACACCCAGGCCCTGTCCCTTTTTTAATAATAATTTATACCACATGAGACTCTTGTGGGAGCCATTGTGGGCCACTGCTCTTCTGTGGAACTTCAGTGGGATCATGGAGCTCCTGTGGGATTACAGGAACCCAAAAAATGTATATTTTTTTTATGTTTGGCTGGGGGATCCCTCTGGGACTTCCACACAAGGTTCAGGTGGTCATGGCTTCCCTATCCTGCCCCTTATACCATATTGTATTAATTTTCTGGACAATAGGACTGAGACCTATTGTCCTGAAATAGTGGTCACAATATTTCTCTTCATGTTGGGGCCAGCCTATCAGAGCGCAAGCTTCTACAGAAGTTTGCGGGAGCCTTTCACTTCATGGGAGTGAGGTGGCTGATGGGAAAAAAAGTCCCCTCAGCCAATCAGATTGATCTATTATTTGAAGTTGCATGATCGCCGGACTCATGAGAGCCTGCTGTGAACCCAACCATCTGGCTATACAAGGTTTTTGAATCTCAACTTCTCAAAAACTACTGAACGGATGTACAAAAAAGGCAGGTCCCAAAATGCAGGGTCCCTCATGCAATTTTCCATTGGAAAATTGAACAGTGATCCCACAAAAATAGCTGAACAGAATTACACCAGATTTGGCAGAAAGCTAGATCTTGGTCCGGAAAGTATGCTTTTTGTGATTTGCTGTAAATTCGTTCAGTAGTTTTTGAGAGATTAAGGTTCCAATTGTTTGTATATATTACACCAAGGAGGCTCTGTGGAGCTGACAGATATACAAATAAGATCTGATTGGCTGCCACTGCATTAACAAAGATGTGGCGACAGCTATTTTTGGACTCATTTTACAGGGGCAGGGTAGGAATACCAAGCCCCCCCTAGACCCAGTAAGGGGCGTCCTAGAAGAGCCCTGTTTAGGGCCAAAATTAAGTTTTTCAACAATAAGATCCCTGGGTGGGCCAGGGCTCGGGGGGTTCGAAGCAATGTTTGTTTATTGTGGAGGGTTGTGCCACCCCCCTTCCCGAGCATCAAGAGACCTCAGGGACCCAATCCTACAGGGATTGGAATAGTTATTAATAGGGAGGGAGGGTGCAGCCCCCTTCCCTGAACCTCTGGAGGTTCTAGGGACGCCATTCTCTGGAGAAAGTATAGTTATTAATGAGGAATGTCATGCAGCTCCCCTCCAAGAGCCTCGTTAGGGCTCCGGGGACACCATCCTCCGGGGCGGAATTATTGTTTTTGAGGAGGGGGAATGGGGCCCCCTCATCAAGCCTTAGAGAAGCGCCGCAGACATGATCCCATGGGGCCCAGGGGCGTAACATAGGCCCCCACAGCCCCGGCAGGGTGGGGGGGCCCCGAGGTCCAGGGGGCCCCCTCAGCCCATTGCAGACTGGCTTGACATATTAACGTGCAGTCAGTGTCACGGCACGGATCAGCAGGACACAGTCTCCGAGGCAGAGGAGCATTTAAATAATGATAATGGCCTGCCGTCCATGCACCGCAAAGGCTGGTTTTGTGCACGGGTACCAGGCCATTATTAAAACGAGACCTCGGCCTCAGAGACAGAGGCTGTGCTCACACAGTGCAGCACATTCACATTTGGTGCCCCAACTGCGCACCATCACGCAGTGGTCTGCAGGGTGGGGCACGGTGGATCATGCACACACTGTAAACTGCACATGCTATGGCACCAGCAGTCTCTGCCTGCCTCGTGCCTCCATACAGAAGAAGCCTGCAAGCAATAGGTAAGTTATTAAATATGGTGATTGAGCTGTTTATCACTTTACAAACTGGTTTCAGTAAATAAATAGAAACAAAAACAGTAGTCAAAAACTGTTCATCTGGAATTCAAACCTTGACAGTGTGTCTGCAGGTCATTGTGAAAATGCTGTTTACTCATGATCACACTGGTTTCTAAAGCTATGCATTCTCCGTCTTCCTTTCAACCACTTCTCAATGCAGGAGTATTTATTCATTGTTATAAACTATGTGCTCCTATCTTTTAAATTAAGTCTGCACCAAAGAACTAAAGTTACAGTGGTGCAATGCTAAATTAAACTACACATGTGAGAATAATAGGTACGATCCAGCATAAAGCAATCGTCCTGGATGCAAGAGTGTAGTGCATGTGAAACTTAGCTGCTTCAGAGGTCTTGCTCTTAGACATCAGCTAATTCATAGCCCTCATTTGCTTGTAGAAATATATGTCAAGATCCGTACCAATGATTAAGGACCAGAGACATATTAAGGATTTTGGGGCCCCATGTTCAGAGCAGCTTTGAATTTATGAATCAGTTTCAGCTCTTTCTTGCCCTCTTTGGTCCAAATTCTAAATGTGTTTACATCTAATATTCAGGTGTAGTGATGGTATGTTTTCAATACTGTTACACAGCAGCATCTCACTAATATTACTGCAAATAATCTCTGTGACGCCTGCCCATTTCTCATCTATGAGGTCCTAGTGCGGTCTAAAAAAAACAATTTTTTATGGTTTTTGCACGAAACATTTCATGCAAAATGTGTGTAATAGACTCTCATACATTACCCATGTTAAAAATATATTAAAGGAAAACTGGATTTAAAATAATCTGTTTTTGAATTATTCAAGGTCGTCAGGGCTAGACTCTCTGCAGAACAGAACTAGCTGTTTTGGGGGGGCCCCCTGAAAGCCTGGGGTCTTGGGCCAGAGCCCACTTTGCCCATGCTTTAAAAGGTCTCTGTTAAGGACAGGGAAACCAGAATGAACACCACAAATGTTTCTGTCATTGCTGACTCTGGTTATTCTGGCATGACCCATAGAAGGTCCATGATTTCACACATGATACCAATGTAACCTTGGAACCAGATGCATGTTGGGGGCCTCCTGTTTCCTTTGATTTAAACCTATTCATTTTCTCTGCGCCATTTTTATTGTCACCTTGAATTGGCTTCCCCTGAGTGCCTACCCGATGACCCATGACTTCTGCATGTTCTACTTTTATAACCATAGTGAGAAATATCACTTTAGCATTCAAAAGAGATTGCAAAAATATTAATCTTGAAGAGAAATATTAGTGCTCACCTACTGTGGATTTTTCTTAGCAGGAAGAAACTCAAAATAGACAATAAAGTAAGAGGAGATGATATAGAAAACTGAAGTGTTACCTCAATTGCTCACCTTCAGGCTTGAAGAGAAGAGTAACAAGCTATTAGCCTACACTGTTATGGTTTCAGAGAGAGGTTTTTGAAATTTGCAATCAAGATCTTGATCATGGCAAGAAATGCCTTAATAATTGCATTCAAATGACTTTTTCCTCCTTAACGAATTTGGTATCTATCTATCTATCTATCTATCTATCTATCTATCTCTTTATATCTATCTATCTCTTTTTATATATATATTTGAGGTGAGCAAACTTAGAGTGTCGCTTGTGTATATATATATATATATATAGAGGAGGACGGCACCATCTCCGCAGTGAGGAGAGGCTGTGGCTTGGAACTGTGTCCAGGCCGGTGGTGCAGCACAGTAAGCGGCATTAGTCTGCCCGCCTCAGCACTCTGGACCCTACAAAGGGAGTAAAAAATGTCTTAATATAAGCGGATGTTTCCATTGAACCTACTAAAGGTTTGATTTTTTGCTCTTTCAGGACTACAAGTCCCAGCATGCAGTGAAGGACTAAAAAGCATGAAGCGAGACCCACTGGGGGTCGGCATGCCGGAAATGGATAAAAAAGAGCCCTCCATGATTCATCTGTGACTGAAGCAGCCTATGAGTAAGAGGCGTTGGCCTCGAAACGCGTCAGGCGAATAAAGAAAGTAACTTCTGGAGTGCTGCAGTGGGTTGTTGCAAGAACAAACTGGATGGTGGTTTACTGTCGAGTGCGACCTCAATGCTTTCGGGCGTTTGGTGAAGAATATATATATATATATATATATATATATATATATATATATATATATATATATATATATATATATATATATATATATATATATATATTCCGCTCCAATTTGCCCACACTTGAGCAGCACTCGAACGCACATTGAAGGTGGCAAACCTTTAATACAGGGTACAAGCAGGCTCCTGTTAGCAGATTCAATCAAACAGCCATTAGAATGCGATTCGCCTGACGCGTTTCAAAAGTACATCTTTCTTCTTCAGAGGCAGTCGCAGTAATGGATACGTGCTCCGGTCTCCGTTTATAATGTCAATTTCACGCCCCCAAATTGGCCGGTCTAATGATCCAAGGCATTATGGATACAGAAGTCCCGGTAAATGCATCCTCAGATGGTGCACTAATTTCTGTCATTAGACCGGCCCATTTGGGGGCGTGAAATTGACATTATAAACGGAGACCGGAGCACGTATCCATTACTGCGACTGCCTCTGAAGAAGAAAGATGTACTTTTGAAACGCGTCAGGCGAATCGCATTCTAATGGACATCTTACTTTGTGTTAAAAAAACATAGAATTTCACTGAAAAGAATAAAGGTTAAAGTGGTGTTATAAACGGATCATTCAGGTTGTTTTTTAGTGCGAGAAGCCATTTTTTTATTTTACTCTTTTTCCAACAAGAAGTGAGTGCCCCAGAGACTCCAACTTCCTTTCCTGTCCAGCAGGCTCCTCCCAGTGCTTTGTCCATTTCCGGTCACTTTTCATTTGGATTTGAACCTGGAAGGATCACTCTCTTTGTCTGCTGCATATATACCATTGGATGTAAGGACTTTGTTATTGAGATTTCACAAGTAAGTTCAAAAACACCTGTATAAGGATGTTATTTGTTTGATAGAGGGCATGCACCAGTATTTATTTGTACTTTTATTGGATTTTAAAACATTATTGCGTTTATTAGGGGCCTAGTTATAATTTTGGATTAAATTTTTCTTCTTTTGTAAATGAACAATGTTGCACAGTTCAGTACATTTTCTACATGTTTGTTAAATTTGCAATATGTAGTTATTTTACTATGTGGACTAGTCTGCCAATGAGCATTCTAGTCTTTAGCCCCAGGCCAGTAGTAGTCACGGGTGCACGCAACAACTGTTTCTGTTGTATATGTTATTTTAAAACATCATTTAGTGCTGGGATGGCATTGGATTAAATAAAAAATGTGGTGTTTTTGCATTTCACACTTTTTTGTGTACAAAAAGTATATATGTCGGGTAATATATGATGTCTTAGGAGGATGTGTGGTGACTTGTACATTTTTATAGCTCAGTCAATTTTCGTTTTGGCATTGCTGAATTAATGGTAGTGTTTTCTTCAGTGTTACCAATACTTCCTTTGTCTGGCCAGTCTGTATGTATTTCCCATAGGCCACTATTTGTCTTTGCTCTCCATGCCATGTGGCTAGGGGCAATTTTGTGTAGTCAGTGTCCATAGGCCTGCAAGTGTTCTTAGTTGTGGCTTTTGCCATAGGCCTAGATGTGTTCTTTGTTGTTGCCATGCCTCCTTGCTTGCTACCTGACCATGTGGTCGGTGGCCATTTTGTGTTGCAAGCCAGTGTGCTTTTGCCATAGGCCTGCATGTGTTCTTTGCTGTGGCCATGCCTCCTTGCTTGCTGCTTGACCATGTGGTCGGTGACCATTTTGTGTTGTGAGCCAGTGTGCTTTTGCCATAGGCCTGCATGTGTCCTTTGATGTGGCCTTGCCTCCTTGCTTGCTGCATGCCATTTTGTGTAGCCAGCCAGTGTGCTTTTGTCATAGCCTCTTTGTTTGCTGTTGTTGGGTGACCATGTGGACGACAGCCAATTTGTGTAGCCACCCTTTTTTTCCAGTTCTCAAAGGGAGATTGATAGGAGAGGGCTATGCCGTTTTATATTTGTTCATTTTTCCCCCCGTGATATCAGTTTAATGTTATGCTTGAAGATTATTGTAGTATTTGTATATTTAACAGTTTTATATGGTTATTGCATTTTTCACCTGCACCCCTTGCCCCAATGGGTTTCTCATAGTCCCCTAGTATCCCCTAGTACACAAGCAATTAATGATTGTTGTTATTTTTACTTTATTTTAATGTTTTAATTTTAATTTTTTAATTTCAATTTTTTAATTATATTTTTTTAATTGTATTTTATTAATTTTTTTAATTACATTTTTTAAACATTTTCCCCCATCCATCCACTGGCTGCCTGCCATAGGCCCACAGCCACATATCTGCATTCATTTTTTAAGTACTATTCCATTTCCCCCTGGACCCCCTGCCTGCCATAGGTGCACAACACACACAAGCATTCATTTTTCATGGATTATTCCATTCCCCTCTGATCCCCTGACTGGCATAGGTGCAAAACACAAATCAGCATAGCATTCATTTTGTAAGGACTATTTCAATTTCCCTTGGACCCCCTACCTGCCATAGATGCACACCAGCATTCATTTTTTAAGCATTATACAATTCTCCCCTACACCTCGCTGACTTCCGCAGGTTCCCACAAACCTAACAGTTACATCTGTATGTTGTTATCCTAATTGGAAATGAAATATTATGTTCTTGTGGTGTGGTTTGATTTTTAAATGCACTGTTGTTGTTAAATATTTAGGATAATTATGATAACTTAAGTAACCACACTAAATTATATTGTCTGTACTAATTAAAACTGCAACAATACCACATTTCACTAAAGGCTCAATTATGAGTCTGGCAGTCCACGGACAACCAGACTCCTGTGGTGCAGCGTGGCGGTCTCCCGACTGCCCTATTACGATTAGGGTGGTCGAACTGCCATTGTCCTGCCGCAGCCACCAAGGAACCGCCATTCACTGGCGATGTTGCGGCAGTCAGGAGGCATCAATATGATTGGCGGGACAGCCGCGGTCCCGCCAAGCATATTAGAAGTTTCCTCTCCACCATGGTTTTCATGTTGGTTCCTCCTCCATCAAAACCCTGGCAGAAAGGAAACAAAAGAGGCCCTACAAGGCCCCCTTGTGCCTCTACACGCTGGGGTGCATGTTTGGGGGCACAACATATGCCCCCTGTATGCATGCACCCCAGTTCCTGCACGGCATGGACTTTTCAGTTAATGCAGTGCGGGAACTGTTTTTGGCGTTCCCATTGTGGTGCCCATTTTCAGGGCACTGTCGTAGGAACGTCAATAGAAATCCTGCCAGACATGAGTTACACTCGTAATCTAGCAGGCAGCCTGACCACGGGTTTGGTGGAGCAGCAGCGTGGCAGACACAGCGCTGCACCACCAAACTTGTAATCAGACCCTAAATGTTTTTCTTGCTTGTTTGCTTTTAAGGGCACAAGAGACATCACTCACAGTACTTCCAGACAGTCATGTGAGTCCTCCAATCTCTTCTCCCTGTGCAGCTAAGTGCCAATGCCAACTGACAGCTTCAAGATGGCCCACAGAAACTGCTGCCAAGAAAGTGGCCAGTGGGGAGGAGAAGAAGAAGCAGATTTCCACCACTGGCATGCCAGCTGGAACCTTTTTCTGCAAACCTGTGCCTGCAGCATAAGCCTCTGGGGAGCAAGGTGGGAACAGTCCTCCCACATCAATGGCACCACCCCAACCTAAGCCCAAGCCCATGTCTCTCAGCAAGCAGCCATTGCAATCATATTGACACTGACGAGCAGTGACTTTGAAATGGATTTGTCTTGTTATGTTCCCCAACCTAGGCCTAAGTAGCAAAGCGACCTTTTACCTACATTTGTCCTACCTTGCTCTGCATATAGGTTCTAGCACTGAGCTTTTACCCAGTTATGTGCTGAATAAATGTCGATTGGTTTCCTTGAAACTAGCAAAACCAAAGGGGATGATGGACGGAGTGTTGAACATTGCAAGCACTCACCCCCAGTCAACTGATCTGGGTTTAATCCATCATCATTCTTTAGCTCACTCCGCCACCCCAGTTCAGACATGGCCATATGCAAATCAGTCTGACCCTGTGCCTCATGGAACAGTCCAGCCCGAACTGCCAAGCCATGTCTTCCCTGGACCAGAAACAAGCATCCTGGGACCGGTTTCTGGCTTACAGCCGTCGTCAGCCAGGCTATCTTGAATCCAGTGGCAAAGTGAGCAAGGGATCCATGTCTGGGCATACCCTGCCAACTTAGGGCGAACATAGCAAAACCAAAGGGGATGATGGACGGAGTGTTGAACATTGCAAGCACTCACCCCCAGTCAACTGATCTGGGTTTAATCCATCATCATTCTTTAGCTCACTCCGCCACCCCAGGTCAGACATGGCCATATGCAAATCAGTCTGACCCTGTGCCTCATGGAACAGTCCAGCCCGAACTGCCAAGCCATTTCTTCCCTGGACCGGAAACAAGCATCCTGGGACCGGTTTCTGGCTTACAGCCATCATCAGCCAGGCTATCTTGAATCCAGTGGCAAAGTGAGCAAGGGACCCACGTCTGGGCATACCCTGCCAACTTAGGGCGAACATAGCAAAACCAAAGGGGATGATGGACGGAGTATTGAACATTGCAAGCACTCACCTCTAGCACTGAGATTTTACCCAGTTATGTGCTGAATAAATGTCAATTGGCTTCCTTGAAACTAGCCTCATTTATTATGCATGAGGATTCTCAGTAAAATCCCCTGCACATGACGTACATAACAGGATTAACATACTCTGTATAAAAGTAATTGTTATCTTCATCCTAGGGCGACAGATCTACTTGACATAATTGCAATTAGGCTCATTTACATAATCGTACTCACAACATATCGATTATGGTAGGAACCCCAAGGCTATCTTCACGGTATAAAAGAACCGCACCTTTACTAGGTAACTAGAGGAGACACTTCAATGCTGACACAAGACACTGAGGTCCCTGCACGCTGAAGCTTCAACACGCAGCAGTCAGACATCCCTTGCGGGGTGTCCAACTCATGACCAAGACGGGGTCCTTCATTCTCTCCCATCAGGTAATGGGGTTGGCTCTTTCCAAGGGGATTCTTGGCTTCACACCCACATACATGCTAGGTACACTTAGGTACACTTAGGTAGGGTCCGCATAATAGGAGTATCGTTGATTACTGTCATCTTTATATGCCTGCATAAATTCACTGTTTTAGTTATTAGAACACTTGAACAGGGTGAACAACATAATTTTGGGATTCATCAATGTGGGCAACAAATTTAACTTTAAAAAATCAAAAATTGCCCACTTCAATGTCCTATTTTTGGGATATGAGCTATCAAGTGAAAGAAAAAGTCTGGCAGCTAATTGTTTTGAAAACTTTGCGCTGCTCCAACATCCAAAGATTCTGAAAGGTTTGCAGTCCATTTTAGGATTCCTAAATTTTGGCAGAACATACATTTTGGATTACGCAGAAAGGGTTAAACCTTTCTACAACCTAATCAGACCTGATTTTTCAATCCAGCATTGGACACAGGAACACACAGAAATCATTCATTCTGTTCAAGATGACATGATAGGTTCCAAACACTTACACACAAGTGTAAATACCACTAATTTGGTGATCCGTGTAGTCGCGGGTCAGTCGGGGTACACCTACCTCACCTTCAATGAAGGCGAAACATACCCATAGCATACAAATCACATTTGTACACAAACGCTGAAATGCATTTTGCATCCACAGAAAAGATACTAACAGCAGTACAAACTCTTGTAGTGACAGAAAGAGCACTAGCACAGGGGAAACGCATAATTAACGTGAATCCAGTACCAACTTTAGAGGCTGTTACCAAAGATAGCATTCCAAACGCAAAAGCACTGCATCCACGATGGATACAATGGGCTAATTCTCTCACTGCAACAGATGTAGACTACAAATTTGATTCTACATTAAAAACACAAGCGTTTTTGCAGTACAAACAAGAATATCCTCTCCCATATGAAATAATGCCTCTTGATCAGAATGAATACTTATATTTACAGATGTATCTGCCCAGCCTGCCTTAGGAAGAGAACAATACAGCGCAGCATGTGCAATAGTGAAGGGACATATGCGGGATGGTAAGTTCCATCCTAGCAATACACAGATGCAGTCTCTAGGAGATTGCATGGCACAGCTGGCAGAACTGAAAGCCCTGATACTGGCACTACAGAATACGGATCGGGAATTCCACATACTCAGTGTGTGTGATTCGTTTTATTGTGTCCAATCATACAATTAATATTTTCACTATTGCGGGCAGAATGGGTTTAGAGATTCCAAAAGTTACGCAGTAAAGCACAAGCTGCTTTGGGAACAAGAGGCAAAGCTGAAAAAAGGCTTGCCACGGGCTCATGTAATTCACACATTGAGTCATCAGCTTGTTGGCGTGCACGTTGAAGGGAATATATTGGCTGATGAAGCCGCCAAGGTGACAGTGCGAACTGTTCCCGTTGCTGCAATCACTCGTTCCAGCATGAGGATAGACGTACAAATAATGATAGCTGTAAATGCTACGTGTAACAGCTCAGCCTTGCCAAAAGGTTTTCCACTCAAGTACTCCTAAAAGTTAGATGCGCAAAACATTCTGTATGCTCAAATTCCAGGAGTGGGGGATAGAGTAATACTAAACATGGATTGCAGATTAGGATTAATTTTAGCTGCACACGAGGGTCTGGGGTCAGCACACGCAGGTATCGCTGCGACCGTTTCACTACTGAAGCAGCATTATTGGTGGCCAGGGCTTGCTAAACAGACCAAGGGCTTTGTCCTTAAGTGCGACATCTGTCAGTAAATGAAGGGTTCCACCGTAGCACATCCACCTCAAAGACCACTACTGATATCAGACAGACCCCTTCCATGTGTCTATTTGGACCACTGCGGCCCCTTACAATCTGACGGGCTTACAAGTACATCTTGGTGGCAGTGGATTCATGCTCTAGATTCCTGTGGGTTTGGCCTCAGCACTTGGCTGACACCTAAACTGTTATAAAGGATTTGCAGGTCTTCATAGGGACAAACCCAATTGGCACATTGCATTCCGACTGTTGCCCTGAGTTTAGCTCACAGGCTTACAAAGAAGCCATGGAAAGTTTGGGTGAAGGATTGTGGTACTCCTCCCCGTATCATCCCAAGGGAAATTCGATTGTGGAGAGGAAGAACCGGGACTTAAAGTAACAGCTAGGGTATTAGGCTCGGGTGGCAGTTGGGTCAATCAACTATATGGGGTCCAGAGGGCACTTAACAACATGTCAAAAAAATCCCTGGGGGGCCGTACTCAATATGAAGTCCTGTTTGGGACAAGAATGTGGGTACCAGACCTCAATTGTGGCAGCACAGTGGCAGATGAAAAACCATTTGACATCAATGATCGTTTGGCTGTTTTACAGGAACTCAATGAATTCCGGGCATTACAAAGCAACGTCCAAGTAAAATGCACTGCAACTGGAGAAGTGAAAGCTGTTCCGGCAAGAGCTGCCTGGGTCCCGAAGATTGGGGACCTGGTCAGAGAAAAGATAGTGGACAAAAAAGAATTTGAGCCATTTTACAGAGCACCTGTACCTGGTATGACTGTCAAAGGAACAAGAACAGTACTTCTTCCGCCCCTTGCTGGCTGCAAAGAGAAGAGTTTTGTCCCAATTGATTTGATCAAACCACACTATGTAGCCGATACTTAGGCTTTCCTGTTTTCAATTTCTATTTTTGGTAAATTCTGGTGGGGTTTTTTCAGTGTTTTCAATACCTTAAAAAAAGTGGTTATCAATGGTTACACATTTTCGCGCCATTAAAAATAAAAGAAACAGTGGGCCTGATTCACAAAAGTAATCTGAGACAAAATCCTAACTTTACGACTTTCGGTATTCACAAAGCACACTTAGGAATAGTAAAGTTAGGATTTTGTCTCAGTTAAACTTAAGTTTTGGTCTTAAGTTTAACTTAAGACCAAAATATAGGTTCAACTGAGACAAAGTTTTGGTCTTAAGTTTAAGTTTTGGTCTTAAGTTTAACTTAAGACCAAAACTTAAGTTTAACTGAGACAAAATCCTAACTTTACTACTCCTAAATGCCCTTTGTGAATACCAAAAGTCGTAAAGTTAGGATTTTGTCTCAGTTAAACTTAAGTTTTGGTCTTAAGTTTAACTTAAGACCACACTTAAGTTTAACTGAGTCAAAATCCTAACTTTACTACTCCTAAATGCCCTTTGTGAATACCAAAAGTCGTAAAGTTAGGATTTTGTCTCAGATTACTTTTGTGAATCGGGCCCAATGTTTTTCCGGTGTTTATGGAATGTTTTGCTCTTAATTATTGCTTGCTTTCTACACTGATAGAGAATGTGTATAGACAGCGTGTGTACAGGGTATATGAGGTCCAAATACATTTTTACAGATCAAACTTATTGTAGTACACCATACAATACTTCTTTAGTGAGTCTTTGATCATGCGCGCTCGCTCTCTCCTTCCTATGTAAACGTTTAAAAAGGCCCTCTCAACATTGGCACTTAAGACGGGCAACACCAAAACAGCCAGTACATAATTTACTAAATCTAGCCAATGACATAGCTTTCCATGCCAATGTTGGAGCACCTGAAGATTGTGATTCTCTAGGACATGTTCTGCAACATATGCGTTGAATTGGGTGCATATGCCCTCAGTTATTGAAGCGGTCAAAAATGAAGCAGTACTTTTCAAAATCTGGAGAAAATTCAGAAGGGATCGAGAACTTCTGAAGAGTACCTCAGTGAGGCTTCATTAACTTTAAATCCCATAGTTGGTGAGGGGAAATTTCTATGCATCAGTGCAAGCCATTTCCCATAGACTGTAAAATTAAATTTCCTGAATTGCTCCTCAACATTTCTTTGCTTACCAAGTGGCAAGAATTCTAACATGGAGCATGTGGCAGTGCCAAAGTGACTAAAAGTGGTGCCCAGCCTACTCTCAAGGAGATGTTTCACATCTACACCAATTACGCTGAACACTTGGTAGGCAAGGGTGTTTTCAGACTCTAGTACTTTGATTATGTCCACTTCAGCAGTCATGTTTTCCTGTAAAAACCTAAGCATGCAGTAGACTGTACTTTTTTCACATCACTATCAATATGTGACCAAAGATCACCACATTTCTTTCCTTTGGCATCATCACTAAGCAAAAATTCTGTAAACGGTCCCCACATGAATAATATAGCATTCACAGCCTTTAGAACTGAGAACCACAACACAGTTAGGATGAATCTTTCTTTGATGCCACACAAAGCAAAAAATGAGAAATATTTGCATTTTAGTTCCTGGGCATAACGAAACAGTGCACCAGAATGGACTACAAAGTCAATAGCATTCATCATTAACTCTGAAAATTGTAAAGATGCTTTCAGCATACCATCTAGCAAGTGACAAGGATCTCTTACAGGGAAGCACTTCAGCTCAGGTATGGATTTTGACAGGTCATCATACAACTTTTTCATATACGTAGCTGAATTACTGCAAATACGAACAATATCACTCCAGTCTTTATTGAACTTGGTAGGAACTTTTTGCATTCCAAGTCACACTGCCATGTCTGGTGGCATGTTTTCAACACTATCTCAGATGCTTGGTGACAACACTCTTTTCACATATACCTGTCAACACACCTTGAATTGAATGTTTAAAGCCTGAGGTGTTTGGCAATTTACCTACAATCAATACTGACTTGCTAGAAAAGGGGGCTGATGTATCAAAGGATTTCACCCATTCTCTGTCTGTGGGTAAATGTGATGGTACATATTGTGAAATAATTCTTATGAAACCAGCCATTTTACCTATCAGTGAAATCAAATGTAGCCAAAATATCAAGTATGATTTTGATTTACTGATTCTCTACAGTTTATAAAATAACTAAATAAGACCTAAAACATGCTACTAAACACTGCATCTTTAGACCAAAGACCACAAAACTGAAAAAAGCAGAAGGAAGAAGATACAATATTTTAGTGACATCCCTAAACAACAAAACTCAAGCAGGCTATTGTTAGTCCAGTATTTCTTGATGCTGCCCTATATAACAAAGTTACATTGTATTAGCCCCTTCAGGAAGAAATAAAAATGACTCTTTCACTCATCTTTTCCTTTTTTTGAATGTCACTTAGTTTGTGGTTGTGAAGGTGTTTTTTCAGTCTTTATATGTTTACACTGGCGATGGCTATTTTCCTTTCGGTGGGGTTTTATCATTTATTATAGGTTTAAACCTAAAACCAGATAGCCTACCAATACTCAACAGTAGGCCGCATGGGCTCCTGGGTAGCCACCGATCTCCTCTCGCTACCATCCAAGAAGTTCAGATGTAAAGATTTATAACTTTAGAAGACTCCACTCCGTGAAGTGAAGGAGTTACCAACAATGGAATGCTATTTGTACCTGTTGAAATTGAGCAACATCAACCTACAAATGACACACAGACCTCAATTTGGCCTAATACTGACGTCTATGTGAATATGTCTCAAACTGAGGCATCTGCCAGTTCCAGAAAACCTGCTGATGTACCAAAGATAGATCGGACTGTGTCTGGCTACTTCATCGATTTTGACAATTTCTCATCAGATCTAAGTGAACATGAGTTACCGCCTCCGCCTGTTCCCCACCAACAACGAATTCGTGATTTCTACCTTTGGCTGAAAAATACTTACTTTGTTTTTCCCTGGCTACAGCTCTTGATTGCAATTAGTCTAGCGTTCCTAGTCCTTTGGATTGGTATAGTGACTGTCTTTTTCTTGCTCCTGAATGGACATTACCTCCCAGAAGGCTCTGCAGTATAACATGTGAACTTGGCCCTGAAACTGCATGCATCATCACACCGTGAACAGAGGGACCTGTTCTTAGTGAACATTGCAGCAGTTCCAGTTCCTGAAGGAATAGTTTGGGACAGAGTTTCCTATGATGTATATGGTCCTACTGAACAGTTAAGAATTCCTCATTTATCAAAATTTCTCTTAGTGATATCATTACCTCTAGTACTTTCTCTGATGATTGGGACATTGAAACTGTGCATACTATGCTGTCTGATTTAGAACAATCCGATGCACTTTGAAATGATTAATTGTATGATGGTACATCTAATTTTAACACCATGTTTTGTAACCAACACTATGGTCACCATTTTTTGCATAAAGCAAGTATCCCACGTAAAGTTTTCACTTACCATCAATGGGAACATTGCCCAACACCGCCGAAAGGTAGTTCATCAATATTTGCACAGTAGTTTGCATATTTTTCTGGTTTTAACACTTCAGACCCAGCCTCTTATTATTATAGGCTTGCATCTACACCTGCAAAGAAAAATATGCTCACCAACACCAAGCTGATAAACTCTGCTTCCTTTGTTTTCCAACTGTCTTTACAGGGTTTTGACTTTTGGAGGGACACTATAGACACAAAATCTGTCTGGGCGACAAAAGATTGGCAAGTTCAGGGAACTGAGGCCTTATTTAGAACATGCCTCATACCACATCAAATGCTTTTCCTGAATGAGACAGTGCAACAAACTTCCTGTCTTGAACATACCTCGGATTTCCTCCCTTACACACTTTGAGGGTTGGCAGAATTACACACAACACAGTGAAGATTCATTAGATACCATACTACACAATGGTTCTTACAATTCATCAGACCCCAATTGGAAGGGATGGTTGGTTTGGCCTATCGACACAAATAGGTGTCAGTCAAGATTCAATGGTACCACTGAAGGGTTTATTATCCATAGGCTTGATCAGCGCTATGTACAATCAGAACACTCAGGGGTGGTAACATCTTACAGTTTTGGGAAGCTATGCCTAGAGCGGCTAAAGACCTCGACACTGTCCCAAGTGAAACAACACTTATCCCTTCTCTCAGATGACATGGATCTTAGGGATTTTTTGTTAGGTCCCCAGAAGCCATGTCAAAAGCACTTCTTGTATGCTATTTACAACAAGCTATGGAAAATCTCTCAACAGGAGGCTGCTGAGGGGAAACAGCATTTACATCGCATGCGCTACATCGCATGCGATTAGAACGCGGTTGTTACAATGACCGCATTGTTACAACGCAAACCATTACATCGCAAGTTGTTTTTACGACTTGCTGTAGGGGGCGCGCTAAACTAAGGAATAGTATCATTTACTATTCCAACACCTTCCTTACTGTTGCACATGCTGAAGTTGGAATAGTAAATTATACTATTCCTAAGTTCAGCGTGCTTCTACAGCAAGTCGTAGAAACGACTTGCGATGCAATGCTTTGCGTTTTAACAGCTCGGTCATTGTAACAACCGCGTTGTAATCGCATGCGATGTAGCGCATGCAATGTAACATCGCATATTCCTGCTGAGAGACTACTTGAAATAAATAGGGTTAACCTTGAAAAGGCTTTGGTTGTGGCCAACAATGGTATGACCACACTATCATCCAAGATTTATTCACTGGGCAACATTGTGTCTTCTGCAATAGATATAATGGAACAGGACTTGTTTATTCTACAACATGGACAATCGCAATTGCGGTCCATTTTATTGCTAAGCTGGATGCTACAATCATTGCGTTCTGGCCACGTGCCCTGGCGTTACTTTAACAGTACGACTCTGTTTTCTGCATATAATCTAAAGGAAAGGCAGATGATAATGGCACAAAGAGATGCAAAATATACCATGTTGCACATTGAAAAATTGGACCAATTAACTTTCACCATGGCAGAATCACCCTCCACAGAATGGTTAATCCATGGCTATATTACACTGCCAGTCACGACGTTTCAGTTTCAATACAGTCTTCATTATCACCAGGTAGGCAGATATGAAGCACTAGGAGAAGGATACATACACGAGTACGGTTAATTACAGTGTAGATTTAGATGCAGGAATGGGACACTGAAGTTTTTCTCAGGGGTCAAACTGTGAAAGTACTTTAAGTGGATCCCTAGTTTGCAAGGACATTTTGCTTCACTGGGCCTGTAATGCTTTGGTTGCTAACTTGTCCTGTCGCTTGAAGGGTTCTCCAGCTGCCGTGATTCATCCGGTGTCAGATCTGCTCTCGAATGGGAGCTATTTAATGCTGAATGATCAAGGCTGTTGTTGGATGGTACCGGGCATCGCATATCTGGCCACAGTAAGTTCCAGGGTTACTTGTTGTATGCAAGTATTGTTTCCACCAACCCACACAGTTAGGGAGGCAATGATATGGCCTTCATTGAATGTTTCCTTTATACAGTTTAATTCTCTGAGCTGACTGAAAGCCATGCTTCTTCAGAAAGATGCAGCCTTAACTTCATCCCGAGAGACATTTGATCTCCAGCTTGCAAGGTCTTCATCTGAGATACAGGCACTAGTCGGTACAAACTTTCCACTCCATTTTGGAGAAATGGTTCAGCGTATCTTTAACATGTATGATGTGAGGGGGATCATGCACCTATTTAAACATATAGGTTCTGGACTATTGAGCACCTTTTAGACAATCTTCGGAATTATTCCACCATTCATACACTCCGTATTGGGAAGCATTTTTGGAGGGCTTCCGCTGGTCCTACTACTTGTAGTAGGTATCCTGGTTTTAATTTTCCTGCTTCTCAATGGGCTTCCCAGTTCATCGAGAGATGTAAAAGGCACTGCTGGTGTGATGTTGTTGGGAATGCACAGTGCTTCATCTGGGCACACCCCGGCTTTGGGATCTAAGTGAGCATTGGTTCCTATCATTCAGACCAGTCTGGTTTGACTGCATCTTGCCTGTGTTCTGCTGCCTGTTTTGTGGATACGAATGTGTGTTGGACCTGTGTCTGACCCTTCCACGGGATGCTTCAGCTCCTGGCGGAACGGACAACGGCTCTACAACAGGCTCCCAGGTGTCGAGTGCTTCCAAAGCGGCTGCTGTGGGAACAGGAGAAGATCACCTCTGCTCCATTAACCTGATACAGGAGGTGTTACAGGGACAGTTGTCTGCGAATGCGAGCGACAGTGATGTTGCGTCTCCCACACAGGACACAAAAACATTTGGCTCTCCATGTGCTAGGAACGATTCAGCCTTTTTCCAAAACAAAACCAAATTTGAATGAGAAACATCGTTTTGTTATATTGTTCTTCTGCTCTCACAGAGCACCATGGCTTTCGAAGTGCTCAGTCAGTCTAATCACATATTGACTCTTTAACTGACTTATAGAGCTTTTCAATTTTAATAGCATCCTTTTTACATACAACATGTTTTCAGATGTTTTCAGACACTGGTTTTATGACAATGTTTTTATGCTTTTTAGTAGGCTTACTTTAACGTTAGTTTACTTTGTTGACCTTTGGATGAGGAGTGGGTGTTATATTCCCCAACCTAGGCTTAAGTAGCAAAGCGACCTTTTACCTACATTTGTCCTACCTTGCTCTGCATAACGGTTCTAGCACTGAGATTTTACCCAGTTATGTGCTGAATAAATGTCAATTGGCTTCCATGAAACTAGCCTAATTTATTATGAATGAGGATTCTTAGTCAAATCCCCTACACATGATTTACATAACAGGATTAACATACTATGTACAAAAGTCATTGTTATCTTCATCCTAGGGCGACAGAGCTACTTTGCATATTTGCAATTATTGATTTAGGTTCATTTACATAATCGTACTCACAACATATCGTTTATGGTAGGAACCCCGAGGCTATCCTCGCAGTATAAAAAGAACCACACCTTCGCTAGGTAACTAGAGGAGATGCTTCCACGATGACACAAGACACTGAGTTCCCTGCAAGCTAAAGCTTCAACACGCAGCGGTCAGACATTCCTTGCAGGGTGTCCAACTCGTGACCAAGACGGGGACCTTCATTCTCACCCATCAGGTAATGAGGTTGGCTCTTTCCTAGAGGATTCTTAGCTACACACCCACATACATGCTAGGTACACTTAAGTACACTTAGTTAGGGTCCGCATAGTAGGGGTCCTTCATTCTCACCCATCAGGTAATGAGGTTAGCTCTTTTCTAGGGGATTCTTTGCTTCACACCCACGTACATGCTAGGTACACTTAAGTACACTTAGGTAGGGTCCGCATAGCAGGAGTACGCTTGATTACTGTCATGTTTATATGCCTACATATATTCACTGTTTTAGCACCATGGTAGAATTCTACCTTCTATTTACTCTGTTGGTGCTTGTAATCTCTTACGTTAGCTTCTGTCTACTGATTGTTGCAGCACATATATTTTATACTAAAATGGTGCTGGTTCAATAAATGCTTATTGAAAAACATCCCCAACGTTTGTTCTGTGTATCTCTCTGAGACTAAGTGAGCACGATTGACTGAGCAAAAAGTACTGTACTGTTTCCACGATCCCTGAAGGATCAAGGGTTGTCATGTTCGATGGTTGCCAGAAACTATTCGCTCCTTGGTAAGGTTAGGGGGCTTATAGTGGCACTGTGAGCTAGCTGGTCTATAGGCCGACATATCCTGTGGGAGAGCCCGGAACTAGTCTAGGCACCAATCCCTTAGTTTATGTTGTCCAAACGCGCAGAGCCTCTGTATTTTTAGGAACTACACAACAGTCTCTTTTGCAAAGTAGTACCCAATCGTTCCAGAAAAGTGGACAACAGCTGCAGCCAGCAGTGGATCTTAATGAAATAGGAGCAGAACAGGAGGTTGAGCTTCCTGCTGAGCAAGAACCTCCTCCTTTACAACCATTGGCTTCCAGATCTCCAGCAAGAAAAAGGAACGGTACTCCACATCTTCTCCAAGCCTCCCTTCTGATGATCTTGACACAGACGGGACTTCAGATGAGTCCGAGACATGCCAGGAGAGGCTCAGGAAAAGGAAAGTTCCTGAAAGCCTTACAATTATGCATGGGGGTGAGGATGATGAGCCAGTAATTGTGGAAGCTGGCACAGAGGAGTCCGAAATTGCACCTCCTATTCAACCTGCTAAAAGGGATGTGGCACCACCACCAGCTCCCATATTTATAAGACCCATGCTGAGACCTGCATCCATCACTAGCTCAGTAAAAGTAAGCACTGCAGCGAGCCAATCGTCGACACATCTGCCTACCTCCAGTTCTTCAAGGCATTGGCACCCATGGCCCACTGAAAAGGTACAGCTCCCCAGTTTTGGACTTCTTTATGCTTAGCAAGCAGGAGGACAACATTGCAATATGCTCCATTTACAATGCTAGTGTTCGTCGAGGTAATCTTGATACACACTATGGCACTAGAAGCCAAGCGACCCATTTGAATAAAACATCACACACTCCGCTGGGAGGCACAACTTAATCAACTTTCTGCATGTTGTGGTGGTCAAGGTGATGTGAGAGGGAAATTGGCTCCAGAGCATCCGATCACAGTGGGTAGGTGATGAGGAAGAACAGGGTGACAACTTTATGCAAAGCAGCCCTGTCCCCAGCAATGCACCTGTATTACCCATCTCAGCAACTTCGCAATGGTACTAGTCAGATGGAGACGCTACAGCATACAGTGACTGACTCAAGGTGCACATTGACTCTACCACTTTATGGTCCTCACTGGGAAGTCACCTGCATCAGTGGCACCACAAAAAAAAAAATCCAGGCTACTATTACGAGTATGTTTTGACAGGAGAGACACTACGAACACCAACACCCAATGGCATGTTTGTACAATGGGAAGCCGGCCAAAATGTTAGTGCTGGACCTCCTCCCTTTTCCTTTTGTGAAAGGAGAGGGTTCTTTAGAGATTGTGGCGACCATCTGCCCAAAATAGAAGGTTCCTAGCAGTACCTACTTTGCCAGAGTGGCTTCTCCAGAGCTCCCTCACAATGTGCTGGATTTAGTTTGAAAAGCTTTGGAGCAGAGTACTGTTCAGACTATCTACCTGATGACAGACATGTGGACCAGTTGTCAACCCACTGATTACATGTGTATCACTACACTCTGGAACTCTTTTGTGGGGGTTAAACAAAAGATAGCTTCTGATCTCAGTGCTGAATATACTTTTAAGGGCGTTCGGCAGCATGCAACACTAGCCATGTTCGCTCTAGAGAAATCCCATAAAGCTGCAAACATCTTGGAAAACTTTAACAGCAAGGTGTTTGAATGGCTGCAACCAGAGGTCTCAGATTGGTTTTTTTTGCCACCGACAATGGCAGTAATATAGTTAAGGCCATGGAAGATGGTGTCTATTTCAGAGTCCTGTGTTTGGCACATTGCATCAACATCATTGTGCAAGGCATTCTCAAAAAAGAAGACCTAGTCAGGAACTTACTGACCATCTGTCAAAAGAATCTTTACTCATTTCAGCCATTCTTTTAAAGCCCGGAAGCAGTTGGGGATCATTCAGCTTGCTAATAGAGTACCAGTTAAAGCTCTCATACAGGAGGGGGTGCCAACACATTGGAACTCAACCTATTACAAGTTGCAAAGTCTGTTTGAGCAGTACAAACCGATCGATGAGTATGTCATGCAAAGAGGAGGGGATGCAACTAAAAGCATGCCCATTATGATGGACAAACATAAACTAGTCAAATGCCTGACAGAGATGTTACTTCCGTTTGAGGTTTTCACATGGGAAGTCAGCAAGGAGGATACTACAATGGGCCAGGCTATCCCATTGTTAAATCTGCTAAATGACCAGTTAAAAAGCGTGTCTGACAGGTTCAGAGCTGTGGGTGATGAAAATGAAGAAGAGTATACCTTGGTTTAGAGCTTAATTCTTTGCTTGGCTGACAATACAAGGCTGCACAGAGACATTGTGTCATCCAAAGTGTACATCTGTGCCACAATATTGGATCCATGTTAAAAAAAAAGTACTGACCACTTTCATTCCTTTTTCAAAAGGGGATATTTCAGAATATAAGAAGTGGATTGTTGAGCGAGCCAGAGTCCTAGAAGAAGAACGTCTGGAACATAGAGTCCCACTCATGGAAAGAAGTTCTGGGGTGCCACCTTCAACTTCCAGAGAGGGCAGTCCTGTTGTCTCACAGCAGCCAACACCAGCAACAAAAACACCGGAGGCAACAACAATAGGAACATAAGAATCGTCCACAACCTCTCAATTGACCTGGTATCAAAGGGCAGGGTGGAAGTCCAGTGCAGAGGCAAAGGCAAAAGAGGTCGAGCGAGTGGCAGCACCAATGACCATTAAGAGGATATTCCAGGAGTATCTGGATGACCCAAGAGAGGTCTATGTTGATCAAAACCATTGGTGTATTGGTATGCAAAGATGCACCAATGGACACAGCTCAGCAGGCTGGCAATAAGGTATCTGGCCTGTCTGGTTGCTAGTGTGTCTGCTGAGTGTGTGTTCAGTTCAGCTGGTGCAGTGGTCACAGTGAGAAGGACAAGTCTCTCACCTCTTAACGTGGAGAGATTGACCATGATGAAAATGAACCAATACTTTATACCACCGAATTACACCATTCCTTAAATACCAGACGAGGAGGATGAGGGTGATTGGTCAGACTCAGATCAGAGTATGTTAGATGGCCAACTTCTGGGCAAACCACCTACGTTTGAGGACAAACTGTACTTCTCTGACTGAGCAGGCCACCATAGAACGTTTCATCGCTGAACTGCTTTGCATAAAAAGAATGGATATAGCTAGGGGAGCATTATATATTTTGCTTGTTTGTCTCTTACTGACTTATGTAGCCCCGCCGTTTTAGACACATGTATGGCCGGATTGGAGTTGGACCAGTGTGCAGTGAAGAAGATTGCCCCCATTCCCCTGAAAAATATTGGAGAGACAATGCTTGCCTCCGTCACGTGCCTATCCTTTTTTTTCATCCCCTAGCAGGACTGCCCCAGAACATTTGATTCACAAGACTGTCCCAATGTGTATTGCGTGCATCAAAGAGGATTTACAATTGTGTACCACCATGCTTAGATTGGAACAGGTAAATATATTGCACCAATGAGTGACATATTATTGAGTGATCAGGAGTGATGATTCATGTGGTGCAGACAGTGAGGGAGGGTGTTCAACTATAATTTGTAAGCTTGATTGTGATGATTCGCAATGTTTGTGGCCTGATGGGTGAACATTTTTCCTAAAAGTAATTGGCCCTTCCCCTTTGACACTTAGTGAGATTTGTTTACTTGGTCCACTCCTTTTTTTTCTGGTTCACAAATTAATCTTCAAAGACCAGATCTATCCATTTACAAAAACAATTACTGAATGTTATTCTTCTTGTTCATCAGCAGCAGTGTATTGCCTACAGGGTGATCTCTCTCAATTGAGTCAGGAGTAAGGACAGAGCAAGACAGATTCATTACTCAGAGTCAGGAGGATGATAAAAGGACTCAGGGTGGGACTACCTCAATGACAGCCAGAATTAGGAAGTTATCAACTTCAGGGAAACCAACATGATGATGACTCTAAAAGACCTACTCAGCTCTGTTGACTAGTGAGAGGTGGTTTGGGAAATTCAATGCTGCTTAGTGTGGGTGCTGGCTCAAATTTTAATCTCATCTATAATGTGGTGTGCTGTGTGATTGGGTGGGGGGCCTGTGTAAGTAACTGGAGACAGACATGTGATGTCACATCATCGCAATACATGCGCTTGGCTAAATGTTATGATGACAGTTGTGAGATTTATCAGCCTGTTACGTGCAGCCATTTGTCGATGATTGCTTGTAATTAGTTTTCACTTCTCAATTAATCGATCGAACATGAGTCATAAAATGACAACACTTTTGCTCTGCCTCTAAGTCTTCTTGGTACACTGCTCATGAAGCTTACCTTCTCCTTGACCCTACAATATTGTTTCTGTTTTACAATTCGCAGGTCTGCACAAAAGGCAATAGCTACATAACATTCCTGCTTACCTTACAGGACCGCTTCAGCCAGGTGCCCAAGATTGACAGACAATCCGAGAAGTATCTATATGCACCACCGAATTTGGCAATAGAGTATCATTTTTCTTTTAAGAATCATTTTTTAGAACTGTGTGGGTTCACTTCACTCCTCACTATTTGTATTTTTCAAACCTCGATGACAGAACATTTAGATATATAATAATAACTTGGGACTCTGGAGCTGAAGGACTGTTTGCAATGCATTTACCTGAACTGTGTCATACTCATTCCTTCATTTTCTTCCACAACAGATTGATGATGATGTGCCCCTCATCGTCCAGATTAATTTTGTTGTTTTGTTTGTATGGTGTATGTTTTTGTCACACCTTTCCCCAGATTCGCTTTCTCATCCATTCTCAAACCTCTAACCCTCTTCCCCGGGCTGTGTGATTTATTGAGACATGACTTAATTGACACCATAAATAGATCACACACTTGGTGGGGCGGATGTGGTGAAAGTGACACCAACTCACTGTGGGATCTTCTATTACCTGAGCAATAGCACGCGCTGGCCCAATTTTACCCACCTAAGCATAAAAGTGATGAATATTTTAGATATAGAAGAACATCATTCGTCAACATCATCATTCAGGCCTTGTGCTGTGTTGCATAGATGCTTAACCTTGTCCACTCCTGACTCTGACTCCCCTCCTCCTGACTCAAAGATTTCATAAGTTTAGTTTTAAATACTAGCAACCCATTGCGCAGAAGTTACTATTGCTATTTTTTATCATATCAGGTCTTTTTTGTTGCGTCATGGTGGCAGTCTGGTCTCAGTCTGTCTAAAGTTATGATATAATAATATAACCCACTAACTCTGTGTTTTCTGTAAATCTAGTTGCCTGTGATGGATAATACTTTGATTAATCCTACAGATGAGATGAAGTTCACCTAGGTGGGATCTTCTTTGTGATTTCTTCCCTGTTAGCATGATAGCCTGCTACTACTACCACCACCATGGCACCTTGGGAAACCCTGCAGTAAGAAGACTGAAAGAGATAGCAGCCTTCGCTGAATCTATTCAGGTAAAAGAACTCTGGAGCACTGTTGTAGGTAATATAGAAAATGACAATCCACCCTAGTGGTTAATATAGTTCCAGATGGTAGTTTGAAAAGGGTACAGTATAACTAACTGGTATGCACTTTTTTAAACAGATTTAAAAAACAAGCTGTGCTAAAAGGCAGCTGTGCAAAGTAAAACACCTAAAAAAGATTTGAGGCATAAATAAAGTAAAATAATTATTTATTATCCTTTTTGAACAATTAAACCCACCCCTTCCAACCACAACAGGCCCACCCCTCTCCCTAAACAAACCTCCCCATCCCCAACCAATGTCCAAAATGTCCAATGAAAAAGTCCAAGAAACAGTCCCTGTCCCAACACCCATCAGTCCCACCCTCTTAACCAACAACACATATTTAAAAAGGGGCTAAAGAAGAGGGCATTACACGCAGGTCAGAAGCTTATTGAGGTGCCCCTCAATGCATGCCATTCTGCCTTCAAGGCACACCAGCCCCTGGACAATGCAGCCTGAGCACGAGGGGGTAGCAGTAGTGATGTGACAGGCAGCTGCCAGCTGCCGACGGTGTTGGCATTGTTCAGCTGGGAGGCTGAAAGCACTGGCAGCTGGCTGGGGCCCTGGGTAGCAGCAGCTGTCTCATACTCCTCCTCAAGGGCCACCAGCTGCTGAAATTCGGCCTGTATGGCCTCTAGCCTCTGCTGCCATTGTCGTGTAGTTCCTAGGACCCCCCAGGACCTGCGCGTTTTGGATGACCTAAACTGAGGCTTGGTGTGCAGAAAGACTCTGGACACCCCCAGGATGAGTCAGCCTTTAGACCAGTTAGCTCTACGGTGCCACTACCACCCCCCTGTATTCTACAGTGGTGTATGTAGTTTCTGGCAACCATTGAACATGACAACCCTGATTCCTCAGGTATCGTGGAAACAGTATGGTATCTTTTGCTCAGTCACTCATGCTTGCTTTTCTCAGAATACATAGAATGACGATTGGAACGGTTTCAATAATTATTTATGGTCAAGCGTCAGTCTCGTATGAAACATGTTAGCTGCGACAATCAAAAGACAGGAGCAGACAAATGTAATCGCTAGTACCAATATCGTAAAAAGTAGATACATTTCTACCATAGTGCTAATAAGATTAATAAAAACATATTATATAAAACAATAGCATTGGCCTACTCCTACGATGCATAGCCTACCTAAATATACCTAGCCTAGGTATATGGCTGTAGCCTGTGTATGTAATGTCAGGATAGAACCTAAAGGAGCCTAAGGGAGCCAAGAATCCCCTGGGGAAGTGCTAACCCCTCACCTGATGGTTCTGAATGAAGGACCCCATCTCTGCGTCAATGATGGCACCCAGCAAGGGATGTCAGGTCTCTGCCTGTCGAAGGATCAGCCTGCAGAGTCTCGGTCCAGCCTGGAAGGAATTCTCCTTTGTGTCTGTAAGGGGGAGTGAGGGTCTTTTATACTAAAGTGGTCACTCCGGGTTTTTTCTAGAATTGATATGTTTTGAAAACATTTGCTAATCCTTTTCTAAACAAACATGATCATGCACAGCTGGCTGTTGGACATGGATGAAAAAAGTGGTGACCCTTATACAGAATAAATCTACCATGCCTGTGGACATGTTTATGTACATCAGGTACAGGGATTAAGATATGGCACCAAGAGCCTGATGTCGGAGAGACAGAAGTAAGCTACTAGGTAAAAGGTCACCTGTGTAAGACCGTTATGTCGTGTGGATGGGACAAAATGTATATAATCGGTATGTACATGATGGGACTAACCTAAAGGACATGACACCCACTCCCCATAAAAAGGTCAACAAGGCCAGCTAGGTAATGATAGTGAATGCTAAAATAGGCATTAAAAAAATAAATCCTTTATATTAAAAGCATACTACAAACCATTTAAAAGATCTTTAAAAAGCGTCCATAATAAGGTCTATATGAAAGGTATTATTCCCTAAGAAAAAAAGCGTTCGTAAAAAGCGTGAATATAATGTCATTGTTTTTATGAGCACCTTGAAAGCAACTATGTTCATATAGAGCAGAGAAGAAAAAACTAAGTCTGTTCGACCTTCAATTTGGTACATGTTTAAAGTTTGCCCAAACTGTTCCCAGCACAGGAGAGGCCAGATTGTTTAGGAATCCTGCACTGAAGACTCAACATCACTGTACATGTCATCCGCAGGAGGCAGTCCTTCTAGTACCTCCATTATGAGATCCAATGAGCAGAGGTGGTCATCACTAGTTCCCACGGCAGCCATCGGGGAAGAATTAGATGCCTGTGTGCCTGAGACTGATGCCTGCACACCCATAGTAGAGCCGATTTCCATTCCGACAGGAGCTGAAGTGTCCTGTGGAGGATCTAGGAATGCCATCATCAACATGGAAAAACGCTGTGGACAACTGTGCACATGGGCCCGTAAAGGCGTCAGGAGCATGTCTATGTCCGGCGGCACAACCGATTGAAGTGTCAGAAAGAGGTCCAACATGCGTCCGAATCCGCAAAAGAGGCAGCGGAATACTGGTAGAATGCACTCAAGCCAGGCCGGTCTGAGAGACAGGAACCAATGCTCGCTCAGCTCTCGAAGCCGAGATACACCCAGGAAGAACACCAATCGATCACG
This sequence comes from Calotriton arnoldi, assembly GCA_963921515.1. Classification (NCBI taxonomy): domain Eukaryota; kingdom Metazoa; phylum Chordata; class Amphibia; order Caudata; family Salamandridae; genus Calotriton; species Calotriton arnoldi. Next base: position 1,696,184 of record CAWUFW010003689.1, on the reverse strand, counting down.
ACAACGTCGCTCCAGTAGTGTTCTCTCCATGTCTCGAGTGATATTGATATCCAATGCGAAGCAATAGGAGTAAAATCAGGATGCCCGCTACTGAAAGCAGGACCAAAGAGAGCACTCCAAAAACGCTTCCAAGTACCGAGTGTATGAATGATGGAATTAATCTGAAAATGGTTTGAAAGGTGGTTAACAGACCTGATCCAATGCTCTTAAATAAGTGTACTATCCCCCTCGTATCAGACATGTTAAAGATACGATGGACCATTTCTCCGAAATGGAGTGGGAAGTTTGTCTGGACCAGCGCCTGTATCTCTGCCGAAGACCTTGCCACTGGGAGATCAAAAGTTTCTCGGGCTGAAGTTAAGGCCACATTATGCTGAAACAGCATGGCTTTCAGTCTTCTCAGAGAATCAAACCCTATGTTGTATCCATTCAGTGAAGGCCACAGTGGTGCCTCCCTAAATGTCCGAGCTGGGGGAAACAATACTTGCTTACTACAAATAACCCTGGAGTTGACAGTCACTAGATAAGCAATGCCGGGCGTCATACCACATCAGCCTTGGTCATTCAGCATCAAGTAACTCCTATTAGAAAGTAGCTCGAAAACTGGATGAATTATGGCAGCTGGAGCACCCTTCAGGTAGCAGGACAAGTTCACTATTGACGCATTACATGCGCCGTGCAGCGATATTTCTTTATACACTAAAGACCCACTCAAGGCCTTTTCGCAGTTTGAACCACTCAAGAAAACATCCTTCTCCTTGTTCCTGCACCTATATGTGTATGGTAACTCCCAGGTTTCTCGTATGTACCCTTCGCACAATGCTTCATACCTGCCTACTGGGTAATATTTCAGGCAGTACTGGAATTGGAATGTCGTGATTGGCAGTGTGATATAGCCATGGATTAACCATTCAGTAGACGGTGACTCTGCTGCAATAAAAGGTAACTTCTCTAGTTTTTTAATGAGCAGCATGGTGTACTTCGCTTCTCTGCGTGCCATGGTCAGTTGTCTTTCGGTCAGGTTGTAAGCCGAAAACAGATTTGTGTCTTTAATGTATCGCCATGGAACGTGGCCAGAAGTCAATGATTGAAGCGCCCAGCTTAAAAGCATAATAGCACGTAGCTGTGATTGCCCATGTTGTAGAATAGACAAATCTTGTTCCATTATGTCGATAGCTGAGTTCACAATGTTGCCCAGTGAATAAATACGAGACGAGAGTGTGGTCATGCCGTTGTCTACCACAGCTAAGGCCTTTTCTAGGTTAATTCTATCTATTTCACGTAGTCTCTCTGCAGCTTCCTGTTGGGAGACTTTCCAAACCTCATTATAGATGGTGTATAAGAAGCGTTTCCTATGTGGTTTCTTGGGACCTAACAAAAAATCCCTAAGATCCATGTTGTCTGACAGAAGGGACAAGTGTTGTTCCACCTGTGATAGTGTTGAGGTCTTTAGCCAATCTAGGCACAACTTCCCGACACTATAGAAAGTCACTACCCCTGGGTCTCTGTGTGTACATAGCGTGGGTCAGGCCTATGGATACTAAACCCTTCGGTGGTACCCTTGAATCTTGCATTACACATATTTGTGTCTATAGGCCAAACCAACCAACCCTTCCAATCGGAAGATGGTGAATTGTACGCTTTTGTACCATGTGTCCCTTCACTTGTTAGCGTGTTATTTGAAAAACCCTTACTAGGTGTGGGTGAAAGGATGCTCAGTGTTTTCAGGTCTTTTGATTTTTGCAAACCCATAACAGGTAGTCTGTTGCACTGTTCTGTTCAGGAAAATCATCTGTAATGGTATGAGGCTAGCTTTGAATAAAGCCTCAGTTCCCTGAACCTGCCACTCTCTTGTCCCCCAGATGGATTTTGTGTCTATGGTGTCTCTCCAGTAGTCGAAACCCTGTATAGACAGTTGGGAGATAAAAGGTGCTGAATATATCAGCTTTGTGTTTGTTAGCATAATTTTCTTCGCCGTTGCATTAGATTGTGCAAGTTTGTAGGAAAATGATTCTGGGTCATATGTATTGAACCCCGAAAAGCATGCGAACGTCTGTGCGAATGTTGCAGAACTACCTTTTGGTGGTGTTGGGTAATGTTCCCATTGATGGTACACATTAGCAGTGCGTGGTACACTTGCTCTATGCAAAAAATGATGACCATAATGCTGGTAACAAAGCATGGTATCGTAGTCAGTTGTATCCTCATGCAATTCCTTGTAAGAAAATGCAGCAGACTGTTCTAAATTTGTAAGCATAGTATTTACAGTCTCAATGTCCCAATCATCAGATAGTGTGCTGGGGGTAATGAAATCATTCAAAGATATTTTAAACAAATGTGGAATTTTCAAATGTTCAGTGGGGCCATAAACATCTTAAGACATTTTATCCCAAACTATACCATCAGGTATTGGAATTGCTGTAATGTTCACCAGGGACAAGTCTCTTTGTTCACTGTGTGATGACGTATGTGGTTTCAGGACCAAGTTCACGTATTGTACTGCAGAGCGTTCTGGGATATAATGTCCGTTCAGAAGCAGAAAAAAGACAGTCACTGTGCCAATCCAAATTAACAGGTATACTACCCCTATTGCGAACCAAATATGCAACTAAGGTGGCACTAAGTAAGTCTTTTTGAGCAAAAGATTGAATTGGCGAAATTTTTCTTTCTTTGAAGTAGGTGGCATTTGATCAGGTTCACTTGGATCTGAAGAGAAATCATCGAAGTTGATGAAGTAGCCAGACGCAGTTCGATCTATCCTTGGTAGCTCCACAAGTTTTGTAGAACTGGCAGATGTGTTGTTTGAAGGCACATTAATGTAGACATCATTGTTGGGCCAAATTGCAACTTGCATTGTTGTTTCTTCTTGATGCTTTTCAATTTCAACTGGAATGATTTGTGCTCCATTATTTGTTACTTCTTCACATTGTGTAGTGGAGTCTTGAAATGTTATTAGTCTTTCCATCTGAACTTCCCGTATAGTAGCAAGAGGAGGTCTGCGGCTACTCAGGACCCCACGCGGCCTACTTTTGAGAATTGGCCACATGATGCTGTTTGATCAGATCAATGGAGACAAATCTTTTTTCTTTTTTGCTGGCAAGAGGGGGAAGAAGTACTGTTCTTGTACCCACTACCGCCAGGACAGGTACAGCTGTTCTGTAAGATGGCCCAAACTCTCTTCTGTCCACTATCTTTTCCCTGACCAGGTCTCCAAACTTCGAGACCCAGGCAGGTATTGCCGGAACTGGTTTCACTTCCCCAGTGGCAGCTTGTTTGACTTGCACGTTGCTTTATAACACTCGGAATTCATTGAGTTGATGTAAAACAGCCAAACCGTCATTCAGTTCAAATGGTTTTGCATCCGCCACTGTGCTGGCACAATCGAGATCAGGTACCCACATTCTTGTCCCAAACAGGATTTCATAAGGGGTACGACCTCCCAAGGATTCTCTTGGCATATTGTTTAGTGCCCTCTGGACCCCATATAGGTGATTGACCCATGTACCACCCGTGCCTAATACCCTTGCTGTTAAGGATTGCTTTAGGCCCCGGTTTTTCCTCTCCACCACCGAATTTCCCTCAGGATGGTAGGGGTAAGAGTACCACAAGGCCACGCCCATACCCTCGATGGCTTCCTTGTAAGCCCGAGAGCTAAACGCAGGGCCACGGTCGGAATATAACGTGCCAATTGCGTATGTCCCAATGAAGACTCGCAAATCCTTTATAACAGTTTGAGCGTCAGCCGAGCACTGGGGCCAAACCCATAGGAATTTAGAGCATGAATCCACTGCCACCAAGATGTACTTGTAAGCCCCGACTGAATTTAAGGAGCCGCAGTGGTCCAAATAGACACATGCAAGAGGTCTGTCTGAAATCAGTAGTGGTGTTTGTGGTGGCCTGTGAATGGTGGAACCCTTCATCTGCTGGCAAATATCGCACTTCAGGACATAGCCCTTTGTTTGTTTTGTCAGCCCGACCACCAGTAATGCTGCTTCAATAATGAAATTGTTGCAGTGACTCCTGCGTGTGCTGAGCCCAGACCCTCGTGTGCAGCTAGTATTAAACCTAATCTGCGATCTTTGTTTGGTATTACTCTATCCCCCACTTCTGAAATTTGAGCATACAGTGTGTTATGCGAATCTAACTTGTAGGAGTACTTGAGTGGAAAGCCTTTTGGCAGGACAGCAGAACCGTTCTTTGAGGCATTGATAGCTACTAGTATATCTCCGTCTATTTTCGTGTGTGAACGAGTGATTGTGGTAACGGCAGCAGTTCGCACTGTTGCCTTGGCAGCTTCATCAGCCAGTGAATTCCCTTCAACATGTATGCCAATACGCTGATGACTCAAGGTGTGAATAACTTGCGCCCGTGGCTGGCATGCTTTCAGCTTTGCCACTTGTTCCCATAACAATTTGTGTTTTATTGTGCAACCCTTGGAGTCTCTGAACCCATTCTGGCCCCAGTAGTGAAGATATTCATTGTAAGATTGCATACAGTAAAACGAATCACACACAATCAGTGTGGGGAATTCCCGATCTGTATACTGTAGTGCTAGTATCAGGACTTTCAGTTCTGCCAGCTGCGCTGTACAATCTCCTAGAGATTGCGTAGTCGTATTGCTGGGATGGAACATTCCATCCCGCGTCCTACCTTTCACTATAGCACACGCGGCGCTATATTGCTGTTTACTTCCAATAGCTGGTTGGGCAGAACCATCAGTGTAAATGATGTATTCATACTGATCTAGAGGCAAGATTTCATTCAGGAAAGGGTATTCTTGTTCGTACTGCAGAAATGCTTGTGTTTTCAGTATAGGACCATATCTGTATTCTACATCTGTTGCAGTGAGAGAATTAGCCAATTGTATCCAACGTGGATGCAATGCCTTTGCATTTGGAATGCTGGCTTTTGTTACCGCTTCTAAAGTCGGTATCGGGGTTACAACGATAATGCGTTTCCCCTGTGCTAGTGCTCTTTCTCTCCCTACAGCAGTCTGTACTGCCGTCAGTATTTTTTCTGTTGCTGCAAATCTATTCTCAGCATTCATGTACAAATGAGATTTGTGATACGTGATTGGAACTGTCTCACCTTCATACCCTGATAACCCGGGGATGAGCCGTATTACCAGGTTGCGGACGTTTACTCGTGTCTGCAAGTGTTTTGAAGCTATCATGTCAGCTTGAACTGAACGTAGAGTGTCTGTATTTTTGAGTCTACTTGTTTGTTGTGAAATCAGGTCTGATTAAGTCATAGATAGGTTTTACTCTTTCTGCGTAGTCTTGAATGTATGTTCTGCCGAAATTTAGAAATCCTAAAATGGATTGTAAACCCTTCAGAGATTTTGGAGGCTGGATTAGCGCGCACTTTTCTAAAAGGTTTGCGGCAAGGCTTTTTCCTTCACTTGACAGCTCATATCCCAAAAATAGGACGCTGAGATGGGAAATTTTTGATTTTTGGAAGTTAAATTTGTAGCCCAAGTTGGCGAAACCAACAATTATGTTGTTCACCCTGCACAAGTGTTCAAATAATTAATCGTCCGTCAGATAAGTATCATCTACGTAGGACAATGCCTCTTCATCGCAAGTTTGTAATAGCTCTGACACTCTTGCCGAGAATAACCCGGGGCTAATCTTATAGCCTTGGGGCAGGTGACAAAACTGACGCTGAGTGCTGAAAATCCAGTCAAATATTGGCTTTCAGGGGCTATATTTTGGCAGAAGAATCCATTTGAGATATCTACTGTTGCTTTGTATTTTTTCTGCACAATGTTATTCATTAATGTGGCACTATGTGCATTCTGAACTGCAAATGTTTTTGTGCATGTGTTCAAGTGTCTGTAATCTAAAACCAAACTATATGTGTTGTCAGGTTTCATTACTGGAAACAAAGGGTTGGTATTCCAGTTGGTCTAAGATTTCTTTGACCTGTTTCTTTGCTTCATTTTTAATAGGGTACTGTCTCTGTGCAGTAGGAGTAGTTTTTAATGGGATTTCGTGGTGTTTTGACGCCACGTCCCACCCTACATGGTTGCGGTATAATGCCGGAGCTAGCGCTTGCGCCCACCCCTGCGCGTATGAGTGTTTTAAGGAAACAAGAACGAGGTCGGAAAAAGCAGACAAAATGACGCTTTAAAATTTTGGGCAATCCATTATAAATTCAGGCGGCCAATCTTTTTCTGCTAACAGGATGTCATATTCAAATGTCAAATTTCCCCAAAAAGAGACCTTTAATTTTTCTTGAGATGTCCCCCTCTATTTGGAGATTAATTTCGTGTAGACGGTGTGGGACACTCACTCTTGTATCAGGTGTTTCCAACGTGATGTATTCATTCAATACTGCTGTCACCAGAAATTCCTTCAGGTTCTTGCAAGATATTGTTACTTCTGCCGTGCTTTCTAGCATCATCAGAGCCCATTCCCCGTTCAGAAGCTGAGTCCTCAGTAACCTGGGCATTTCAAATTTTTAAGCCACCTACTTTCTTCTTTTTGAACTGAGTCTTTGCTTTAGGTTGCTCTTCCTGTTTGATAATGAAATCTGAAGTGCGATGTGTTTCCCTTTTTCCCTTTGGTCAATCTTCAATTTTTTGTTCTGACCATCCTTGCCTCTCTGAGCTTTTTGATGAACCCTGAAAGGAACTTGTATCAGTATCCTGATACCTGTCAGGTTTCCTAATATTATCACGATTCCTAAGGTTGTACCTCTTTTCAGAGGACTCCCGTTGGGGATACACACCCCTTGATCGTGAAGTGTTTCTGTTATTATTATTTTTAGATTGATTATCATTATCCCATTTCTTTTTAGAAGAAGTGAGTGCTTGCTTTGAGTTATCCTTATCAGAACTACTCACCACTAGTGGTTTCCCTGGTTTGGCTCCCAAACTATCTCTACCTAGTGAAGCATAGGTTTCTTCGATTTTTGGTAATGCATGCTCCTGATTTTCAGGAGTTGTTTCCCTTAAGCATTGGTGTATGGCCACTGCTGCTGCTTCCCCCTTGATGTTGCTCAGCATAATCGCCAAGACTTGGTCAAAATTACCCATCAGTTTCATCCCCAAGTCCAGGGCAGGTCCTGCCCTGTACTCATTCTGTATATGTTTTAATACTTCAGGAATAACTGATATAGTTGGGGTACCGTGTATTCTAATATATACTGCAGCAAAGATTGTTCCCCATGTGGTACAATCCTCAAGTGAGGGAACCAATCCCATTGGCAAGCAAATTGTTAACATTCTGTGTTTTTTCTGCGGACCCGTACGGGAAAATACTGCTTCCAACTGTGCTATTTTTTGAGCAATCCAGAATGGTACTTGATCCTTCTTTGATGGGAATGCACCCATTGTTGCTTTTAGTGTTTCTGGACTAACTATTGGTGTGGGCTGGGTCTGTACTATTCCAGGTGGAGCAGCTCTCGCAGGTTGCAATGTGAGTGTTCGCATGACGAACTAGACAATATGTCTGTATAGCCTGGCTACTTCTTTGTAAAGTGTACGCACTTCCCTATTTGGAGTGTGTCTATCTCAGGATGTGGAGTGTAAGCCGCTAAGACCGGCCATGTCGCTCCTCCTATGCTGAGCGGACCGAGTCTTACGTCTGAAGTTGTGTTTTTGAGGGCGCCTTTAGACCAGTTTTTATGTTGCTGGTACGTTAACAGGACTTCAATGTCCTCGTGTGGGATGTATTCTTCCGGTGGATCCACTTCAATGTATTCGTGGAATAATAGTGTCTGTGGATCTGCAGTTGGGAATTTCACCCAGGAATAGAATACCTCTGATTCAAACACCTCGTGTGACTCAATCACGAAGATAGCATGGCCACCTGTTGCAGGTAATCCATGTTCTAACAACTTCAGAGTTACTGCCTGTCTGCAGTTTTCTGTAATGTTAAGAGCATTTGCAAATTCCTCTCCTTCCTCGCTTTCACCGCTACTTGCGGGTTCAGTCATTTTGGAAGGAGAGGAAAGTAAAGATTTAAGAGGTAGGGTTTAGCACAATATGGGAACCTCTAGTCCTTACAAGCTTGTTTAAAGCCTTCAGCCAATACACAGGGTGTGCCTGCTCAGCTGAGGCGGATAAACCTTCCGACTTCGGACGTCTCTGGAAAATGTAAGTAGGATCGCCTGAGAAAGCACGACTGAACTACTCAGATTTAACTGTTAATATAAGAACCAAAACCAACGTTGGCGCCGCCATGTCGTGTAGTTCCTAGGACCCCCCCAGGACCTGCGCATTTTGGATGACCTAAACTGAGAGCTTCGTGTGCAGACAGACTCTGGACACCCCCACAGGATGAGTCAGCCATTAGACCAGCTAGATATACTGTGACACTACCACCCCCCTGTATTCTACAGCGGTGTATGTAGTTTCTGGCAACCACTGAACATGACAACCCTGATTCCTCAGGCATCGTGGAAACAATACGGTATCTTTCGCTCAGTCACTCATGCTTGCTCTTCTCAGAATACATAGAATGGCGATTGGAACGGTTTCAATAATTATTTATTGGTCAAGCGTCAGTCTAGTATGAAACATGTTAGCTGCGACAATCAAAAGACAGGAGCAGGCAAATGTAATCACTAGTACCAATATTGTAAAAAGTAGATACATTTCTACCATAGTGCTAATAAGATGAATAAAAACATATTATTTAAAACAATAGCATTGGCCTACTCCTACGATGCGTAGCCTACCTAAATGTACCTAGCTTAGGTATGTGAAGCCTGTGTATGTAATGCCAGGATAGAACCTAATGGAGCCTAATGGAGCCAAGACTCCCCCGGGGAAGTGCTAACCCCTCACCTGATGGTTCTGAATGAAGGACCCTGTCTCTGTGTCAAGGATGGCACCCCGCAAGGGATGTCAGGTCTCTGCCTGTCGAATGATCAGCCTGCAGAGTCTCGGTCCAGCCTGGAAGGAATTCTCCTTTGTGTCTGTAAGGGGGGGTGAGGGTCTCCTATACTAAAGTGGTCACTCCAAGGTTTTTCTAGAATCGATATGTTTTGAAAACATTTGCTAATCCCCTGCTAATCCTTTTCTAAACAAACATGATCATGCACAGCTGGCTGTTGGCCATGGATGAAAAAAGTGGTGACCCTTATACAGAATAAATCTACCATGCCTGGGGACATGTTTATGTACGTCAGGTACAGGGATTAAGATATGGTACCAAGAGCCTGATGTCAGAGAGACGTAAGTAAGCTACTAGGTAAAGGGTCACCTGTGTAAGACCGTTATGTCGTGTGGATGGGACAAAATGTATATAATCGGTATGTACATGATGGGACTAACCTAAAGGACAAGACACCGTAGCCGGGCTGCTATCTCCTGCCTAGTAGGTGGTTTCCAGCCATGCTGCACTGTCATAGAAACTGCTAGTATACTAATACTGTATAAATGAATGATAATGCATGCACAACAATGGGGGGGGGCACCCATGATCATGGCCACTCTCTAGTTTTACTGTTTGAGGATGAGCAAGAAAAAGAAAGCCTTCTCAACAAACATGCGCAGAATAAGAATAGCTTACTTGGGAATGCAATCTTCACAGTAGAGGACCTGTCCTAAAATCTGATCTTTTAGTATTACAGTACCAGTCCGCAAGTTACATAAGAGCAGAGGGAAAGCTTACTGACAAAGCAGAAGAAAGGAAGATACAGACAGACTAGTACAGACAGGAGTAAGTCAACTACAGAAACTTGACATACAGAAAATAACTAGGATAATGCAAGGATAACAAGAATTTAACAAACATTAGATAGAACAAAGAGGAGTTGGAAATAATTAGGAGACAGGCACATTAAACAAATAAAAAGGAAACATTATTCTAAATGTGGAGTGGTAAAAGTTAGGGAAATAATAATATTAACAGGAGGACTTACTGGGGCCATCAGATCCGTCGGCATAGGCAGCGGAGCGGAGCTCAGTGGTGCAAATTCCACCTGCCTTGGCACTCATGGTGGCACCCTGGCTCCCTGACCCGCCTCTTGCTGCTAGCTCTCCTCTTGTCCCTAGATGCTGATGTAGGAAATAAAGGGCCTGATTCACAGAACTAACTTACGTCAAAAACGTAAAGTTAGTACTTTTTGGTATTCACAGAATACACTTACTCATTTTGGTATTCACACAATGAACTTACTCATTTCGGTATTCACAGAAGTTAGTAGTCCTAACTTTAGGACTCCTAAATGCCTTCTGTGAATACCAAAAGTCTTAAAGTTAGGATTTTTCTCAGTTTAGGAGTAGTAAAGTTAGGACTCCTAACTTTAGGACTCCTAAATGCCTTCTGTGAATACTGAAAGTCTTAAAGTTAGGATTTTTCTCAGTTTAGGAGTAGTAAGTTCTGAATAGGTGAGTTTTTAGTTCCTTCTGGAGTGGAAAAGGTTGTTGATGGTTCTCAGATGTTTAGGCAGGCTGTTTTAGGATCTAGGCCCCAAACATGAAAAGTTCAGGTTCATGGTCTTGGATTTATTTCACTTTCAGAATTTCCAGATATATGCAAACATGGTTCCTGGTATTTTTCTTCCTTTGGTAGCCTTTCCATTTGTTATTCAATTAGGTAGGCAAAACTAAAGGGCATATTTATTGAATAGTAGTGCAGTGCAGCACAGCAAGTCATCTTGCTGCGCTGCACTGCATCACTGGAAAAGGGCAGGAATGTGCCATATTTCAGACATAAAGCGCATTCCTGACTTTTCCCCCTGTGCTGGTGCCCTTTTGGCAGTCTAGCACCAATGCAGGCACCCTTGCACGATGGTGCAAGGGTGCCTGTGCTGCATGCAGGATTGTTTCTGTGCAGGAAGGGACACCTTCTTGCACAAAAACAGTCCTGAGAGGCATTTCCCTCTTTCTGCAGCACTCATAGAAAGAGGAAGTGACAAGGAAAACTAAAGATATTTCTGCATGCTGCACCTCTCGTGGGAGACGTATCTTTTTGGCACATTCCCAGGTTTACAAGGTCTTGTCATTCTGGGAATGAGTCAAAAATAATGGGAGTTGTGTGGGAACACCGATGCAATGCCCATGGAACGCCTACCTGGGGCAGAGTAACACAACATAACGATTTGCACTGCTTTGCGTTACTCCAGATTTCTGGAGCCACTCAAAGCCATGCAAAGTTCTTCCTGACTTAAGGTTTGTGTCATGCTTGACCCACACTGCCTGGTGCAAGAGCGACGCAAACTGGGTCATAAATATGGCCCTCGGTGTGTACATTTCTGGATGGGGTGATGTGACCAGAATATTATGTGCATTCGCAGGGCAAGTTAACATGTATAGGATGGCCCTGGGAGGGGCAACAAATCACAGAAGTAACTTCAGAGCCATATTCAGCAATAGAATAATGTGTCATCAGAATCATAGATAGGTCCATTTATAAAATGGGAACCTGGCAAAAGTGTTGCTACTTGATCTCCTCCCATTTCTTTCCTGGAAGGAGAGTTGTTCCTGGAATTTGTGGCAACTATTTGTACATCATAAAAAGTTTCAAGCCAAACCTTTATTCTAATACGCGCTGTGCCACAACTGCAGAGACAAATGCTTGGATGCTTGCTGAAGCGGTGAATGAGAGTGCTGTTCAGTCCATCTAACTCATTATAGATATTTGAATCAGTGGTCAAGCTACAATCTACTGGCCCTATTCACATGGGGAAACCTACATGTGAAGATATCTGCAGATGTGGTTTTGCACCCACGTCTGGGCAGAAATCTCAGCACAGACTATTCACTAGAGGGGAGCAAAATTCTTGTAATTTGCTTTCACAAAATTTTGCAAAATTCAGCAAATTTACACACAATTACACTAAATGCAAATCCCTCATTTTGCACTATATTTTTAGCACAATATGTGTCTTTTTAAACTTTTGAAGTCAGTTAAAAAAAGTGCAAAAACAGCACCATGAAAATTGTCAGTTGTGTTCCGATGTTCCTGTGTATTTGCAGTAGATTTTTACCATGAATGGTCCTTTCACTGTAAATTTTACCAGAAATAGTACATAATTACGCAAAGTGATGTAAAGACATAATTATGGGAATTTTGCATAACAAGCATAATGCGAAATTCACAAAATTGCGTGAATTGCGTCAGTGTAGTTTAAATTTCACCCAAGCTTTGTATTCACTATTTCCAGGTGGAAATATTCTTCCAATAGTAGGATAACAAGTCTCCACTCCATGACATTGTAGGCCCTTGAAGTAGGGGTGTGTGGGTTCTGCAACACCCTCAAAAATAACTATGCTGGTGTTCAGAAGGTAAGTGAGTAATAAAGATGCCTTTAAGTTGTGTGTTTATCTTGTCACATTTGTTGTGAATTCAAAGACAGAGGCCAAATAAGGCTTTGTTTTTGACAAACTACTGCTTATTCAGAAGTTTGTGTTTTTTTAGTTACCTTAGAGCAAAGTGAGAGGATTTTGTTAAAGTGACCTTGGGTACGGAAAGTGAAAGGAAAGGCTGCAGGCTGCCCAATATTTTCTCACACACAGCAAAATAAATACCTGTAAATGAACTATAGACATATTTCAAAATACATCAACAAATAGGAATGAATAAATGAAGTATTCTTTAATTCTGAAATGTGATGTAAACAAACATTTTAATAGGATCAAAACAAATCAAGGCACTTGACTTGGTGATGTGCAAATGATAAATATTTGTGAAACCGGATTACCACACATTATTGTTTGTGTGCGATATAGTTTTACCAGTAAAGCTGACTGTATATGACAGTTCAATATCACACAGGTTCTCTAAAATGCACCACCGGCTACATACTACACCCTTACCACTCTCCTGCTGCATGGGCATGGCACATTTGCTACGCTTGTGCTTTGAGTAAGGGTTGGATTTTTCAAGATCCCTATGACTTCAGTTGTATAGCATGAATGGCAGCACCCCCACTCTGAAAATTGTTCCAGCACCCCTGCATGACATATCTAAGAGACCCTTGCAATTGAATTTATGATGATAAAGTTACTACTAGGAACCTTACTGGCAGATTTCAGAGTATGCTTGTAGGCATAGATCTCTGAAGGCAAGGTAAAGATTTACATCCCTGCTATTGAAAACTCTGAATAAGGACTAGGAAAACAACATTTACCTGACTTAAATCACACACTTGACAAACTTTAAGGACCACCTGCAACTGGGAAATTATATTGAAGGGTATATATAATAATAAAGGTGAAAATGCCATTATATAAGATAAGAAAAAAACAATTAAAATCTGCTTAGCAAAAAAGGACCACTAGTAACTCTTCCTCAGGCGCAGGTACTTGGGGTTGCGGAACCGGACCAGACTTCTCCTGAGATTGAGACACCATAGGATAGGTTTAGGGACAGAGGGGGCAGACACTCTGTGAGAAACAACAACAGTGGATGGGGAGAAATGGCTTCAGTCTAAGAGGACAGGAGGCATTACTGCTGTTCATCCTGCACCTCTCAGTGTTACTCCATCTGTGCCACCAATCTTGAAGGGCATGAGAGATCACCTACTGGCCAGCCTTCAGATGCCTCATGGTCTCCCGTAAAGCAGGTGTGGTGACACACTCAGTAACAGGATGTGGCACACTATGTGAGGGATCATGGGTATCAGGGGCGAATCCTATTCCCGGCCACATATCTTAGGAGCCGGCTCTTGCAGGAGCGGAAGGGGTAACAAGGGGTGCTGCTGGAGGCCCCGTTGTTATTGAGTTCTCTTGATAGGTGGGATGAGAGGTTTCAGTCCCCGATGATGATGAGGCGTACTTCTGAGACACCACAGTCAATGTTCTTCTTGAATTCACAAGCTACTTAACCCGTTTGCTGCTTCGAACGTTCCGCGCCAGTGCGGAACGTTCTATTAAACGGGCGGGGCCGCGTCGGCCAACGGACATGCGCAGCACTACCGAGGTAGTGCTCGCGACGGCCGTTGGCCGACAGCAGCAGCAAACGGGTTAACAGACATCTCAAGGACCAGGCTATCTACTCACTTTTTAATTCTATTTATTCATTTGATACGAAAAAGTGTCTACTCCGGCATTCTCCACACAGTCGCTATTGTGGTAGCGAGATAGACCATGAAATGGTCCATTTCGTAAACCTGTCCAATTGCTGGTCAATACTGTTGCAAATTCTATAGCTCTTTACTGAGGAAGCCAAGAAGTGCTTTATGATCAATGAGGTGGTTGGTGATGTCACGTGATTTTATGTAAGATGCTGCAAATTATGGTATTAATTTTTGTGAAATAATGTTGAATTGTCATGAAAAATATATTGGTGTACATAAAAGTTGCAGAGCTCCACAATGCCCGTGCTGTATAGGGTCGGTCATAAAATTAACTTAACGACAGTGAAACTGAAAATGATTCATTATAAACGTCTATAGTTTTACACTTGCACATTTTTAAGACAACTGTTTAACATTGATAGTCTGTTAATCCGCTGTCAAGTGAAACACGATTAATTAGTTGATGTAGGTGTTATGGCTTTAATGCTTACGTGAGAATATGTGATTCTCCATCTTGCCTTAAAGTGAATCATCAGCTCTTCGCTGTAAATCAATATTTTCTCTGCACAGCCTGCATGAGTCACGTGTGCCGCTGGCAGCCTTGAAACACGAGGGGTCACTGATTCAAGTCCCACTTACAAATGAGCTAATGAAGGTAGGGTGGGATGAGTATTTCAACTTTGTCTTGTATCTCTTTGGGTCATACATTTTAATGGGAAATCCCGTTTTGTGTGATGCTCCTCAATCACCAATTTCATGCTTCATTTTTTTCAGAATGTATTTGTTCAGTTTCACTAATCTAGACAGGATGACGTAGCGGTTACATGACTTAAATCAATTATTTGGCTTGACAGAGGGAGCAATAGGCATTTGTATTCAAAAAAGCATATTTGAGGTATGATTGGAATATAAAGCAATGTTTAATAAATGCAGAAAGGAATTTATTAAAATTTAATTCATTCATAATCCCGATTCGTAGCAATTTTCTATTTGCATACTAGTCTTTTAGCTTTCCAGGTCATGATTAAAAATACAATAAATTGTGAACTATTGTTTTGACATATGCTTAGATTGACTGTTCCAATCATAGAGGCGACGCATCTCTTAGGAAATGAACAGAGCAAAGGCTTATGAAATATGATATCAGGATATGGTGTATGCACATGAACCTCAAGATTAGTCATGTTAACTTCTAAAACCTTAATAAATATGGTGCTTGAGGAGAGTTCACAACGCTCCTGTGTTTTGGTCACTGTTACATAGGCTCACAATAGCATTTAAAAAGTCTTCTAATAAAATACTTTTGGAAAAGTGAGCTTGTTATTATTCCTCCATAATCCTAGGAAACTGAATTTAGCATCACTTTTTCAACTGAACATGTAAAGCAACTTTATTCATTTTTAAGCTTTGCTTTAAATATAGATTTAAACATACATATCTAAATATTCACAAAAAAATACAAAGGTTACAGGATCGTTATAGTTAGGTTCAGAATTTACACACACAAAACCACAGAAATTCAGCCGTTATAGTTAGAGTTATGTCAAGAAACTATAAGTCATGCCCTAAGGTAACTATACCTCGCACCCCGGCCCGCACAGGTTTCTCATCAATAATTTTACAGCAAATGTTGCACTGATATTATAAATGATGTCATAGAAGATGTAATGAGTGATGTAATAGGTGGGATAATTAGCAGTGCATGGCGAGGGCGTGAATTATATATACCATAGGGCATTAGTTATAGTATCTTGACATAGCTCTAATTATAACTGCTGAATTTCTATGGTTTTGTGTGTGTAAATTCTGAACCTAACTATAACTTCCCTGTAACCTTTGTTTTTATTAGTCAATATCTAAGATTTTTTAAAATTTGATTTCCTAACTATAACATTCCTGTAATCTTTGTTTTTTTTCAGTAATTTTATATGTTTCTTTAATGCTGTGGGGGGTTGGCCTCAGGCTGTGCACCTTTGGCAGTATGTAGCATGAGGTTGGCAGCTGAGCCTGGCCTGTGGCCAGGCCCTGCACCCATCTGCCCACATGCAACCAACCCAACGAGGCGATTAAGGCGGGTACGATGCTCCCTTCCCTGTATCGTATTTTGACCCAGGGGACCCCATCTCCCAGGCCCAGCCTTATTGCAAATGGAGAGGGGGCACATGGTACCCCTCCCCATGCTGACAGGGGAGGGGACAATCAGCTCCCCTCCTCCAGCCAATAATGGCCCCAGGGACCCCATCCGTGGGGTCCAGCCAGTAAATGGTGGATGCCATGGAGCTTACCCAGGGCACCCACTGCATATTTAAAAGGGGGAGGGGGGCACAAATACCCCATCCTGGGCCAATATTGGCCCCAGAAACCCCATTTCCCGGGGCCCACCCAGTAAATGGCGGGTGCCTGGATCACATCCAGGGCACCCACTATAAATTTGAATTGCGACATGCATCCCCACTCCCCAGGCAATATTGGCCATGGGAATTCCATCCGAAGGGCCTATATAATGCATTTTTTAAATGGGGAGGGGGAACTGCGTGCCCCCCTTCCTTTTCGTATGCATGTGCGTCCTGGGGGGCCAGTAAATGGTGGGCCTCAAAACCCCTCTTCCTCATTTGTTTGAAGGCCAGGCCTGGGGATTGGGGTCCCTGGGGCCAAAATCGGTTCAGGAGGGGTGCCATCTGCGCTCTTCTTCCCTGTAATGTAAAAGGCATTTCCCTCCGGGACCTAGCCCACATGGGGGGCTTTAGAAAAAACAAGCGCAGGAGACTGTGCTGGTTTTTAAAATTCACAGATCCACCACAATTTTGTGACAAAAAAAACCAAACAACCTTTTTGTACTTCGAGCGGAGCCCTGTGGGACCCCACCACCAGTCCTTGGGGTCAGGGTATTCTTACCCTGCCCCCTTTAGTTGTTGTTTGCAGTTTTTTTGAGACTCAGGCCCAGTCCCAAGTCCCAAGATGCCTGCCAATCCTTCCTGGTTGAAGTGTTGGCAGCCAATCAGATCTCACCGTGAGATGTGTCGAATCTGCGGATGATTCTCGTCCCTTGATATATAGATTTTTTTCTTCTTAATAACTCCAAAACTACTGAATGAATTTACATCAAATTACAAAAAGAGATATTTCTGAACCAAGATCTAGCTTTCTGCCAAATTTGGTGAAATTCCGTTCATCGGTTCGGGCTGTAGTCGTGTATAAAATACTTATAGGAAATTGCATGGGCAAACGTGTTTTGGGCCCCCCATTTTTTTCTCGCCCCCGCTTGATAAATCACCCCAAAACTTTCCAGACAGCAGCTGAAGTGATTAACGTACTAGTTTTGAAAATTCTGTGAACATTCGTCAAATGGCGCTAACGTAATTATCAAAACAAAAAAGGTTTCTTCTATGGAAACTTGGTCATAACTACAGCTACCTACTGGTGACCGCCAGAAGGTAATATATATTTATTTATTTGAAGAGTTTTATAAAGCGCGAACATGACCCAAACGGGTATCAGAGCGCTGTACTAAAGAACGTACGTTGGCGTGTGGTAACAGCATGAGCCATATATGTATGTATATGTGTATAAGTGAAAGTTTTGGGGTGATTTGTTAAGCAGGGGCTGGGAAAAAGGGGTGTCCCAAAATGCTTTTTCACCATGCTATGTTATGTTATGTTATAACAATTTATTGTGCGCACTACTACCCGGAGGTGTCTAGGCGCTCACGGTCTGCCATGCTGTGTCAGGAAAAGCTAATTTCTAAAGAGCCATGTCTTGAGCAGTTTCCTGAACTCAAGCAGGGATGAAGTCTTCCTAAGGGACAGTGGAAGGGCGTTCCATTCCTTTATAGTGTTGTAGCTAAAACTCCTTCCCCCCAATTAGTCCTTTTGACTCTGGGGGTGGGCAGCAGGTAGGCATTAGCTGAACGAAGCGATCTGTTGGGAGAATACCAGCTAAAAAGGTCCCAAAGAAATCGTGGTCCTTCTCTATGCAATGCCTTGTGCGCAATGCAGAGAGCCTTAAATTTGATCCGCTGACCAACTGGTAGCCAATGCAATTCCTGAATGCCTGCTCTGATAGACTGGTATTTGGGAACATCCAAGACCAGTCTAGCCGCGACATTTTGTACTGCCTGCAACCTTCTAAGTAAATTGGATTGTAAGTTAAGATACAATCCATTACAATAATCCAGTAAGGGAGGTCAGTACTGTTTTTCTGGTATTTATGGGGATAAAAGGCAGAATTTTATGTACAATTCTGATAGTTAGGAAGGAGGAGGACACCACCTTAGAAACTTGGAACTTCAGATTGAGTTTTTCATCTATGATGACCCCCAAATTCTTTGCCTTGGCTACTGGTGTAGGAGTGGGGCCCAGTGTGTCTGGCCACCAAACTGGCGACCACTGAGGAGAAAGGTTTCCAAACAGCACCACCTCAGTTTTTCCTGAGTTCAACTTCAAGCAGTGCCTTCCCATCCAGTTGCTCAGGGTGACCATACAGTCATGAAGTTTGATAGAGTAATTGATGTCCTTGTCCACTGCTGAGATAACCAACTGAGTGTCGTCGGCATAAGAGGTGGGAATTAAATCAAAGCTTCTAATCAAGGGAGCTAATTCGGAAACATAAATATTAAAAAGAGTAGGGCTTAACGCGGACGCCTGAGGCACCCCACATGGCAGGACGAAAGGTGCGGATTTAAAATTGCCCAAATGCACAGATTGAGTTCGATCCGAAAGGAATGAAGTTAAAAGGCAAAGGGCCCTTCCTCCTATCCCTATGGTTTTTAAGCGTTCGACCAAAAGCGTATGGTCCACGGTATCAAATGCCGCGGACAGGTCGAGGAGAACGAGGGCTGCCGACCCTCCACCATCTAGTGTCTTACGGATTTCCTCAGTAGTTTTTATTAGAGCCATCTCGGTACTATGACCCGCTCTGAAACCAAACTGACTGTGGTCTAAGATTTTATTCTCTGCAATGAAGGTGGAGAGTTCAGTGTTTAACAGTTTCTCAAAAATTTTTGCGAGAGTGGGAGCCTTGCGATAGGACGGTAGTTGGCTGGATCTGTTATGTCCAAATTTGTTTTTTTTAAAAGAGGCAGTATGCATGCCTGCTTCCATATAGAAGGGAAGAGCCCTTGTGATAGCATCAGATTAAACATATTAGTTAGCAGTGGACTAATAATATGACTGATGCTTTGAAGGATCCATGCAATTTCCATAACGATTTTTAGACACAACTACAGCCAGAACCGCTGAATGGAATTACTCCAAATTTGGCAGAAAAGTAACTTTTGGCCCACGAAGAGCCCTTTTTGTTATTTAGTGTAAATCTGTTCAGTAGTTTTTGAGAAATTTAAAGAAAAACAAATTTGTATATCTAGAAGCAGAATACTTCGTGGATACTCACAATTTTATGCAGAGATCTGATTGGCTGCCAATACTTCAACCAGGAAGTGTTGGCAGCCATCTTGGGACTTGGCCTCAGCCGAGTCGCAAAGATGAAAATATAAAGAAAAGTGGGCAGGGTAGGAGCACCCTAGCCCCTAGCCTGGTGCTGGTGTCCCCCAAGGCCTCCGCCAGGGCAACAATTAAAAAGCATAGTCTTCCGCACTTGTTTACATTTTAGCCCCCGGGTGGACAAGGTCCCGGGTGCATGCTTAAACATAGGGAGGGGGTGCATGCAGCCCCCTCCTGAAGCATTAAAGAGCCCAGAGGGCCACCACCTCCCTGGGGCTTTATTAAAATAATGGAGGGGGCCATACGCCCCCCCTGCATCTCTTAAGAGCCTCGGGACCACCACTTCCCCGGGGATTTATAAATATATTGGAGGGGGGCCGCGTGGTCCCCCATCCATTGCCCTTTAAGGTCCCCGGGGACCACCACCTCCCCAGGGCAGGCACTTGAAAATGAAAGGAGGGGGGCCGCACAGCCCCCCTCCTGGTAGCCACTGATGGTCCTGGGGACCGCCACACTCCAGGGCCGGCTCCTGCTATCTCCCGAGGTGCCTACCCTCAGGAGATTAGATAAACAAATGGTCCCCACGGGGGAAGTGTAGCCCCTGACTTTCACTGCAACAGTTTCATAAAGAATCCATCTTACAAGTATGGATAATTTATACATTTAATGCATTTTTATTTCATTTCAACACATTATTATTTCAAAATTAAATAATATCAAATATTGAATCAAGTGAATAAATAGTGCACTGGTGCTAAATACACTACTATATACATGTGACTGAAAAGGATAGTATGCTGTTAATAAAGACACTCGTCTTACGAGTGTCACGATCCATAATCAAATTAAACAGTCCACATTTGAACATTGTCGACGTTTCGACCCACAATGTCAAATAAATCAGAGAAGGGTCATCATCAGGACAGAAGATTGAAGAAGAATCCAGAATTGAGGCAGTAGTCCTACACTCCAAATGAGTAGCTATCTCAGCAAGTACATCATTCTTTCAGCTAGTATTGAAAATAACCAGCAGGGAGGTAAGTGTCTGATTGGAAGGGGTCAAGGAATGAATCGAGCTCTCCACATGCTCAATAATAGAAATGGCATATGTACTAATTTAAAACAACTGTATACAAGCTGTTAGTGTGATTCTGCATCTCTTTTGTGAACACAACAGGACATGGTATCTTAGCTGTGTTTCGTCTTAGCAGGCCCTCATGGTATGAGTGACCACATATTTAAATAAATCAGGAAACGGAAAAATGCAGTCAATAAGATCGGTAATTTGTTAGAGGAATTGCGCCATCTGGAGTGAAACTGAATATTTTACACCCTCTGGAGATGGCAGTTTGCTTTTGCTTGGCGGGACCTTTGACAACTCCCATCAAACAAGAGCAAACAGTAAGTCCACTACCTGAAGGGGGAAGGGGGAGCAGGAAAACTGCTCCCACCAGCTGGGAGCGGACTTTTCATCTGTTTTCCTGCCTGCTCTCAAGCGGGCAGGATAACAGATGAAAGGATTGCTCCCACATGCAGGGAGCAGCATTTCTTGCTGCTCCTTAAATTTGAGAGCAATGGCGGCTCCTGCAGGGGGCAGGAAGCCGGTAGGGACCGCGGGGGCATTGAGGCTCCCCACCATGGTCCACAATGTTGCACACTGGGTGCCCTGGGCAGGCTCCATGGCACCCAGCATAAAGAGGCCGAGGCCCGGGGACAGGGTCCCTGGGGCCAAAATTGGCCTGGGGAGTAGGCCTGCTTGGTTTCCTTCTCCAAATAAGTTGTG
Organism: Calotriton arnoldi; assembly: GCA_963921515.1. NCBI lineage: Eukaryota > Metazoa > Chordata > Amphibia > Caudata > Salamandridae > Calotriton > Calotriton arnoldi. The sequence goes on along the minus strand of CAWUFW010003689.1, from coordinate 1,674,989 downwards.
GCTGGGACCCAGGGGATGGGGTCCCTGTGGCCAAAATTGGCCTGGGGAAGGGGGGGCTCACAGCCCTCCCCCATTAATTGTTGGCCAGGCCGTTCTGGCCCTGATGCTCATTTCACAGAACTGAAACCTCAACAGGAGGCACTTACTTAATGAGAAGGGTGCGGTTGGATACCTGGGCCAATGCTTTCTCTGACCAATCAGTGGTTTCCATTGTGGTGGACCTAGGGTCTGCTAATAGAGATTGGTCAAGGTGGCAGCTCAACAGATCTCTGTTGTCAAATCCAGAGTAGGTAGCCGAGATGAGAGGGTTTATCATAGAGTTCTTTCTTATCAATAGAAATATGGGCTCTCTTTTCACTGTATGGGAGGGCCTTCAAGGCCACAGTTAGTGGGAGGATCATTGCCTTTAAAGTGAATCTAGTCAGAGAAGCCGCACGACAAATAGCCGGACTACAAATTGCAGTAGATAATGCTATAAAAGCAAGTGAGGGGTTAGATGGGATAGAGCCCTGTGCCGGGCAACTAGGTAAGGCAAAGTTAAATCTTAGAGTTTTTTCATGCTTGAGGAAATAAAAAAATCCAACGCTTTCCAGCAACAACTATATGAAGAAAACCAGCATATAGAAAAGTTTTTAGCCTAGTCTACTTGAATTAAGAACGAGAAGGCAAGGATTAATTCCATTGAGAACCCGACCACTGGGAGAGTAGCTACAGAACAAGAGGAAGTTGCTCAAGTATTTCTTCAGCATTACAGGGACATTTATCAAACGCAGTATGCAGCTTCTATGACCAGTATAAAACAATATTATGCCTCCATCCAGCTCCCCCAATCGCTGTATTCTTTGTCTCAGGCAATGTTGGAAACAATAACGCCTATCGAAATTCATGAGGCACTTAAAAAAATACCTAATGCTAAGGCATGTGGGAATGATGTATTCCCCTCGGAATTTTATAAAACATTTACCACAGAACTTGTGCCTTTTTAGTAGAACTTTTTGATTATATTAAAGAAGGTGGGGAAGTTCCTCCTTCTTTTAAGGAATTGACTATTGTAATCTTTCCTAAGAAAGGTAAAACTCCATGAAATGTGAACTTGTAAAGACCTATTAGCCTCCTAAATACAAATTATCAATCAATCAATAACAGAATTTGTAAAGCGCACTACTTACCCGCGAGGGTCTCACGGCGCTAGGGAAAAAAAGGGGGGGGGTGCTGCTACTGGTCGAACAACCAGGTCTTGAGTAGCCTCCTGAAGGTCAGCAGGTCTTGGGTCTGTCGTAGGCTTAGTGGAAGGGTGTTCCAGGTCTTGGCGGCGAGGTGGGAGAAGGATCTGCCGCCGGTGGTAGTTCTTCGAATGCGAGGGACGGTGGCGAGGGAGAGGTCGGCAGAGCGGAGTTGGCGGTTGGGGACGTAGAAGAGGAGTCGTCTGTTGAGGTAGGCTGGGCCAGTCTTGTGGAGTGCCTTGTGTGCGTGGATGAGGAGTTTGAAGGAGATTCTCCTGTCGACGGGGAGCCAGTGCAGGTTCCTCAGGTGGGGGTGATGTGGCTGTGGCGTGGTACATCGAGGATCAGGCGTACGGAGGCGTTTTGTATGCATTGCAGTCGCTTGATGAGCTTGGCCGGGGCTCCCGCGTAGAGGCGTTCCCATAGTCAAGTCTGCTACTGACGAGGGCCTGGGTGACTGTTCTTCTTGTGTCTGTCGGGATCCACCTGTAGATCTTGCGAAGCATGCGGAGGGTGTTGAAGCAGGAGGATGAGACTGCGTTGACTTGCTTGGCCATGGAGAGCGTTGAGTCGAGGATGACTCCCAGGTTGCGTGCGTGGTCGGTGGGTGTCGGGGCTGCTCCCAGCGTCGTTGGCCACCAGGAGTCGTCCCAGGCTGAGGGGTTGGAGCCGAGGATGAGGACCTCTGTCTTCTCCGTGTTCAGTTTTAGTCGGCTGATCTTCATCCAATCGGCGACGGCCTTCATTCCTTCATGGAGGTTGGATTTGGCGACGAGGGGGTCCTTGGTGAGGGAGAGGATCAGTTGAGTGTCGTCGGCGTAGGAGATTATGTTGAGGTCGTGCTGTCTGGCGATGCGTGCGAGCGGGGCCATGTAGATGTTGAACAGTGTTGGGCTGAGGGACGATCCCTGGGGTACGCCGCAGATGATCTCGGAGGCTTCGGATCGGAATGGTGGGAGGCGGACTCTCTGGGTTCTGCCGGCGAGGAAGGAGGTGGCCCATTCCAGGGCCTTGTCTCGGATCCCTGCGTCGTGGAGGCGTGCGCGTAGAGTGCGGTGGCAGACAGTGTCGAAGGCGGCGGAGAGGTCCAGCAGGATGAGGGCTGCGGTCTCACCGTTGTCCAGCAGGATCCTGATGTCGTCGGTGGCGGCGATGAGGGCAGTCTCAGTGCTGTGGTTGCTGCGGAACCCTGATTGGGATGGGTCCAGGATGCTGTTTTCTTCGAGGTATCGGGTTAGCTGTTTGTTGACGATCTTCTCGATGACCTTGGCTGGGAACGGAAGCAGGGAGATGGGCCGGAAGTTCTTGAGGTCTCTCGGGTCCGCCTTGGGTTTTTTGAGTAGGGCGTTGATCTCTGCGTGTTTCCAGCTCTCTGGGAAGGTCGCGGTCTCGAAGGAGAGATTGATGACGTTGCACAGGTGGGGTGCGATGGAGCTGCTGGCTTTGTTGAAGATGTGGTGCGGGAAAGGGTCTGACGGGGAGCCGGAGTGTATTGTGCTCATGGTCTTGATGGTGTCCTCGATGTTCACGCTGGCCCAGGCTGGCAGGGGGTCGTGGTCGATGGTGTGCGGCGGGTCTGGTGCATCGATCTTAGTTGGGGCTGTCTGGGTGTTGAAGCTGTCGTGGATGTCGGCGATCTTGCGGTGGAAGAAGGTGGCGAGGGAATCGCACAGGGGTTGCGACGGCGGGATGTCGTTGGTGTTGGAGCTGGGGTTGGAGAGTTCCTTCACGATGTTGAAAAGCTCCTTGCTGTTGTGTGCTTTGTTGTCGAGGCGGTCTTTGAAGGAGATTCTCTTGGCGGACTTGATGAGGTGGTGGTGGTTACGGATGGCGTCTTTGTGGGCTGCGTGGCTGTCCGGTGTCTTATCACTGTGCCATTTCTTCTCTAGTTTCCGGCAGGTACGCTTGGAAGCTAGGAGTTCCGAGGTGAACCAGCTGGCTCTTTTGGTGGTGTCACTGTAGGTGAGTTTTTTCAGCGGGGCGAGGGTGTTGGCACAGTCGTCCATCCATCGTCTGAGGTTGCAGGCAGCGTCGTCGGTGTTGGATGGGTCGGAGGGAGGGCTGAGAGCGAGGGTTGCCCAAAGTTGGTCTTCGGTGACTTTGCTCCAGCAGCGGCGTGGGATCTGTTGGGTGCGGTGGTGTGTGGTGGGTTTCTGGAAGGTGAAATGGATGCAGCGGTGGTCGGTCCAGAGGAGTTCCATGGTGTGGCTGAAGGAGACGTGGGAGCTTGAGGAGAAGATGGGGTCAAGCGTGTGGCCGGCGGAATGGGTCGGTGTTGTGATGAGCTGGCTCAGCCTGAGGTTGGCGAGGTTGTCGATCAGGGTGGTGGAGTTGCTGTCGTTGTTGTTCTCCAGGTGAAAGTTCAGGTCTCCGAGGAGGATGTAGTCGGTAGAGGTCAGGGCGTGCGTGCTGATGAAGTCGGCGATGGAGTCGCTGAACTGGGGTCGGGGCCCAGGGGGTCTGTAGACAAGGGTGCCTCTAAGGGTGGTGTTGGGGTCCGTGTGGATCTGGAAGTGCATGTGTTTGGCGGTGCTGAGAGTGTCGTCGGTGCTGGTCGAGACCCTGATGATGTTCTTGTGGACGATGGCGATTCCTCCTCCTACTGCGTTGACGCAGTCTCTGCGGGTGATCTTATAGCCGTCTGGGATGGCTATGGCGATGTATAAACTTCTCATGAAAGTTTGGCCAGCCTGAATAATGCCAGCCGCACAGCTTTCAATTCATAAAGGTCAGTGGGTTGTCACTTCCCCACATACAGAGCTATTATCAGGCAGCCTTAATGGCTTTTTTAGCAAGGTATTTAGATGGGAGCATGGTATTAGATGCTTTGTTCTTAATCAGAATGGTGCAGGAATCTCAAATTAGCTTGCTAGCTTTTATAAAAACAGCAAAACTACCAAAAAGACCATATACAAGCTTCCCCAGGGGTTCAGAGGACAGCTGAGTGCTCTCAGCAAATCATATCAGTTTTTTATTGATTGATTTTTATTGATTGTTCTTTCTTACAACTCTAGGAGGGATAGTTTTTAGGTTTATCACTATCTGACTGGGAGATTAAGTTCTGGAACTCGATAGGTTTCATATATCTCAGGGATTTATTTTTACAGGGTAAATGTATCTACAGGGAGGAGCTCCTCTCTAGGAGTGGAGAACAGTGCAAGCATTTGTTTTTTTGCTTTGCATGGATAATCCATTTCTTGGCAGGCAATATCAGGGTTCTTGAAAAAACGCAATGCAATTTATCTGAAAGTGACTGGTACTCTATTCAGAGATGGGATATAAATCTTTAAGAGCGGCAAACTACAAAAGAATGTCACTCTTATCTCGTTGGATGGTGTATTATACCCCAGCGACACTCCATAAGATATACCCGTCAGTTTCTGATAACTGCTTTCGTTGTCATGAGCAAGGTGCAGGAGGTTGGCTCCATACGTTCTTCACTTGCCCGAAATTAACAACATTTTGGATGGAATTATTTGATGTCATCAGTCAAGCTCTACAGTATGAAATCAATCCAGGAAGGAAGTTTAGTGTTATTCAGGGTCTCGTAGGAAAGCCAGCGGCTTAATAAGGGAGGACAGTTTTTTTTTGTCTATTTCACTTACGATTGCATGCTTCTTTATCCTGCAGAATTGGAGAACCAGCCTTATTCCAACCGTTCTGGGGTGGAAGGCAAAGATGATACGTACTATGAAATTTGAAGAGGTATACGCTAATCGGGTGGGGTGTTTGAAGAGTTTTGATGCTATATGGCCCCATATGGAGCATACTGAAGGATAATTGGAGCTCTAATCTTGTTACTGAAAGTTTGCTTCATCCCCCATATTTGTGAATTTCAGGCTGGGTGGTATAGGAGCAGGAGTAAATGTTATGGAATGATGTCTGATCCATTCTGCACTTCGCACGTAGCACTTTATATGCAGGAAACACACATTTTATAGAATGCACTATATTTCTTTGTGAAATGTAATTTGGTATCTTTGCTCTGGCTGGGTGGGTTAGCCACTGAAATATTCATTTTTGCACATAAAATCGATTTAATTTTTTTTTTCTAGTGCTTGTGAAAAGTTCTGATAGAAGGCAATAGCTTGTGCGTATACAATGTCTTTTTATACTGTTGCCTGGTTCTTTTTTATCTTGTATCTATTTCTGCTCTATAAAAAATAAAAATGTAAACAATTTCTTTTTAAAACTGCTGAATTTCAATTGTTTTGCACGAGTGAAATCTGAGCCTAACTATAACGTTCCTGTAACCTTTGGTTTTTTCAGTGACTATATATATATCTATACATATTTATATACATCGATCTATCTATCTATCTATCTATCTATCTATCTATATGTATATATATATTCACTGAAAAAAACCATAGGTTTCAGGGACGTTATAGTTAGAAATTAGCATTTAAAAAACCTTCGAAACTCACTGAAAAAAACACAGGTTTCAGGGACGTTATAGTTATTTGGACATTTCACTCATACAAAACCAGAGGAATTCGGCCGTTATAGGTAGTTGAGCTAACTATAACTCGCGCCCCCGCAATGCACTGCTGATGACGTCACATATTACATCACTCATGACATGGTCAGTGACATCACTGATGACATCACTGATGATATCTCATATGACATCACTCATGACATCACTGATGACATCATCCACTTAATATCTGATGCACCTCCTCACACCCTAATATAACCTTTGATACACCCACTCTAATATACAGACTACCATTCTTGAAACCATATACACACCAATACCAGTTAGTACATATCCGCTCACTGATTCATATGTCTACACACACATCCACTCACTAACCCATACAGTCACTCATACACGCAGTCATTCATAAATACAGCCACTGATATATCCACTCATACACCCATATAGACACTCACATACTGTCACTCACCCAGAGTTACTCAAACACCTAGTCAGTCACCCAAAGAATCAATCACACTGCCATTTACTCACCTATACAGTTATACATACACACCACCTCACTTATTCATACAGATAGTACCATATACGTACTCTCTTCTATAATTACTGACATAAGCACACACCTATCCATGCAGCCACTGTCACAATCACTCACTGTCACATTTAGTCACTTATATACTCCAACACTCACATATACTGCCTTTCACATATGTAGTTACTTACACATATACCACTAAGACATCCATTCACTCACCAACACAGCTATACGCACACTCACTCATCCATACAGCCCCTAACACACACACTCATGAACCCATACACCCAGTAAATCACCAACTCACACATCCATGCAGGGAGTCACACACACCCCTCACACACCCACACAGACACTCAGGCAGCCATTCAGGTACTCAGACAACAAATCATTAACCCATATAGACACTCATGTAGCTACTCACCAACCCATGCAGCCGCTTACACACCAACTGACAGATACAGACATTCACACAGATTAGTCATTCACCCATGCATTCACTAAGATACGTTTAAACACTCACTTATACAGTCAGTCACACACCCACTAATTCATCCATTCAGACACTCATACACCCACTCATTCTTCAATACACCATGGCATATATATATAACATTCATCAACTTTTTAGAAACACTCATAGTCAGTGGATGATGTCATCAGTGATATCATCAGTGATGTCACTGACCATGTCATGAGTGATGTAATATGTGACTGACCACTAGTTATTTGATAAACGGTCTATGATAGACTCAAAAAGGCAGGCATGTCATGTCATAAACAGCTCAGACAATCTCATTATTAATAAAAATATCAAAAATATTTATTTTCTTTTTTCTGTATTCATCATACTGATTTTTTGCATTTTACAAAGACAAATTTATGAACAATAATTTCAAATAAAAAACATGAATTCATATTGTTTACAGACAATCAACAGAATAATCTTTTGTGATAACGGCAGCATCATCATGTATAGATTGACCCAAGCTCCTAAAGATGAGACAATAAACAATATCTAAAGCATGTTCATATATTTTATCCCAGCCGGACAAGTACGATGCGTGCCGCGAGCAGTCCGACCGACTCGCGCCGTCCGGCTCGAAAGAGCAGTCGGAGCCGGACTTTGGGGGTCCGTGTCGGACCCCCCTGTATACCTTGCCACGCGAGTCGCACACAGGGTGGGACCCATGGGTCCCCCCTACCTGTGCATGTACGCCGCGAGTCGCTTCGAGGCATACCCGCTGTAGGGGGCACCCTTGTTCACCTTGCACCCATTGAGTCAATGTGAGCCCACGTACGCGTTGTACGTCCGGCTCCCATTGACTTCAATGGGAGTCCGACCGACTCGAGTCCGATTGCATGCGTGCGCATCGTACTCATTCGGTAGGACTGCCAGAGTCCGATTCGGTCGGAAATCTCTCCGGGTCCGGCTCAGTCGGAGAGATTTCCAGCCTGAATCGGAATCGGCCCCTAAGTCTAGATTAAAACCCTTATGGCATTGAATAGGACGCCGAGTCTATATGAATTAGGTATGTGTGCTTACATACAGTGAATAGCTAAGTAGCACTCGCCCACGATATAGGCATTTTTGCATGTACTTTTTGTGTTAGTTAGCATAGGGCTTTTCGGCTTTTTTCCGGTTTTGAAATCATCAAATATCCTTGTATGACTGCGGGTTTCACACAAAAATAATGGGCACATTAGGCAAGTATTTTTATTCTTGTCTATGGTGGGCCAATTTCGCGATTAGGTTACATCCCATGGAGAATTCATTTAGCCAAGGACATAAATACTACCACGGTTTGCATTAAACAACTTAAGCATTATCCAGGCTATAGAATTAAGGCAGTAGATACTCATTTGCAGTCACCTCATCCTTTACCGCTCTCAACTTTGCAATATTTAGCTGAGTATATTATTTAACTAGAAACTGATAACATCAGTCTGATTTTGATAAAATCGTGTTTATGCCCAGATTCTGGAGCTATACATATAACATGTTACATTATCCTAAGCCCATCATAGGTTTTGGTGATTACATCCTAAGCCTGCAAACATTCATATTATCTCTTTTTCTCTTTATAATTTTCAGAAATTTTACAATATTGACGAGATGGAAAATCTTTTGCTAAAGGATAGTTAGCCCTTACATATATCAGACGTAAACTCAGATGGTAAGAGTTTTTGATAGTCCAATTCACACCAGCAATATCGCTCTATATTTCCCATGTATTAACATCATTGTGGTCTGGACAATTTCTACAGAACATATTCCTAGACGTTGGGATAACTCTAAAGGGCCTGCAGCAGCATTGAACCTGCACATAATACGCATTTTATCTACCAAGCACCAGTCGTGTGCCTAGGTATTACTTGTCCTTTATATTTTGTCATAATTCTACCTTTTCGTTAAGTGTATTTCCTTAGTTTTTAGTCACATTTCTTTCTCAGTGCACACGTGGTGTTGTTGGTGAGAGGTGATCCATTTTTATTTTTTCTTAAATAAAAACTTCTTCAATTCTCTTTGGATATGGAACTATGAAGCACGCTCTTTTTCTTAACACACAAGCAAACGTTATATTCTCAGGTTCCCACTACTTAGTATTTAAAATAATGGTTTTAGGTGGGCATCATCCTTAATAAGATATAAAGCAATTACTAATCATTAAAATTACCTTTTTTACTATATTTGCAGAGAACCTCTGGTCTTCACCATTGTGAATGCCTGACTGGAAATGATTGGTCCTGATGAAGGTGGCAATGATCCACTGAAACGTGTGCTGACCTACACTAAGGGAGCTCGATTTACAATAAAGCTACAGTGGATAATAAGATTGATTTAGCACAACCACTGAAACGAACAGCAAAAGGATCTGATCAAGAGTTCCCGTGTTTAACACACATTGTTTTGTGTATGGATGTTTGGTATGGTTGGAATTAGTATGTTTGTGGTGTATGAATGATGGATGTTAGTTCTTGGGGTTTGTATAAAATATATGAACATGCTTTAGATATTGTTTATTGTCTCATCTTTAGGAGCTTGGGTCAATCTATACTTGATGATGCTGGTGTTATCACATAAGATTATTCTGTTGATTGTCTGTAAACAATATGAATTCATGTTTTTTATTTAAAATTATTGTTCATAAATTTGTCTTTGTAAAATGCAAAAAATCAGTATGATGAATACAGAAAAAGAAAATAAATATTTTTGATATTTTTATTAATAATGAGATTGTCTGAGCTGTTTATGACATGACATGCCTGCCTTTTTGAGTCTATCATAGACCGTTTATCAAATAACTAGTGGTCAGACAAGAGTGGTTTCTTAGATATTTGTTTTTTCCCCCTTACTCTTGGACCTTCAAAGCATTCTTAGGGGGTACCTTCTTCCTATGTTGATGTAATATGTGATGTCATCAGCAGTGCATTGAGGGGGCGCGATTTATAGTTAGCTCAACTAACTATAACGGTTGAATTTCTCTGGTTTTGTATGAGTGAAATGTCCAACTACCTATAACGTCCCTGAAACCCTGGATGGCTACGAATAAACCACTCTGGAGACACATTTTTGTGTATCTTATCATTTATGGAGGAGTGCGTGCCTGGCAGAGATTCTGCTATTCTTGAAAATTCATGTATTACAGGGGTTACCTCATACCCTGGGACGCACCGAGCTGTTGGTTCCTGGCACTTATGAGGATGGTGGTCTGGATATATATATATAAAGGTTATGAGTGCAGAATAAATAATTTATGCACTAAACCTGGGTCCACTCTCGTTTTTCTCCACAGAGGAGACAGAAGCAGGCGAGGATTCTGATAAATGTATGCATATATATATATATATATACACCTTCAGTTACTGGAAAGATGACTTCGGCACTCCTGTGACTGTATCACTGCTGTTTATTGTTTCAACACAGAGCGATAAAACATCCACGCGTTCCGGCTGCCAGACGCAGCCTTGTTCACGATGGTGAGCATTTTATTTTTTTTGTTTTTTATGTGCTTTACAAACATCGACATAGAAAGTAGACTGCTTAGTACCATTGCATTAGTCTCAAACATACATAATGGACGCCATCTTAAAACATGCTTTACAATAAGTGGTATCACTTAAAATTGGAAGTCAATACCTTTGTAAAAGCTTTATATAACCTTTAACATTTTTGCTATTTCAAATACAGTATTTTATCTGTATCTGTACTCTTATTTGAGTTCAAGTTTCTTGGGCAAGTGCCCCGTATTATTGTTCTTAATCGTCCAGACTTTTCATATTCTAACGAAGGCTCCAAATGTTATTTTCTCTTTATCTTTTCAAACGATTTCACTAAAGTGCAAAAGTGCTATAAGTGACTTAGGGCCATATGTATGAAGCTGTTTTGCGATCGCAAACACTGCGATTCGCAAAAAAACGGTGTTTGCGATCGCAAAACACAGCTTCGCTATGTACGAGACACATTCCGTTCGCTAATCTGCAAATCGCTAAAATAGCGATTAGCAAATTAGCGATTCGTACTTATTTGCGAACTTTTTGCGAATTCGCAAATTGTGACACACCAATAGTGAAACTCGCAATTGTAGAGCTCGCAATTTGCGAATTCGCTAAACGGAATGCATGAACAATTCGCAAATTGCGAATTCATGAAATTCGCAAATTAGAGAATCGCAATTACCACCAAGTCTGAACAGGTGGTAACCAGGTGCAAGCTATATAAAGAGGCCCACAATGCAACTGATGTTTGCCACAATGTCTGGGCTGTACGTGATAGCCAGGAGCTGCGACTCAGAGCTGCTGCACAGAGAAGGCGACGCTAGGAAAGGATCTTTAGAGCGCGCATAACCCTGTTCCAGCGGACTGAGGAGGAGATCCATACAAACTACAGGCTGGATGAAGAGAGCATCCTGGAATTAATAGCAGAGCTCAAACCTATACTTGAACACCCCACACGCAGGACACACACCATCCCCACCCATATACAGGTCCTGTGCTCACTGCACCTCTTGGCATCAGGGAGCTTTCAGGGGGTGATAGCCACAGCAGGAGGGGTCTCACAGAGTGCATTGTCGCGCTTCTTCCACGCGTTCCTTGATGCCATGGTACAGAGGCTGCACAACCACATCCACTTCCCCAGCACACCACAGGCACTAGACCAGACCAAGCAGGAGTTCTATCAAATTGCACAATTTCCCCACATCATTGGATGCATAGATGGGACACATGTCGCCATATCCCCCCCCTCCCAGAACGAGTATGTGTTCAGGAATCGCAAGTCCTACCATTCCCTGAACATACAGGTGGTGTGTGATGCCAAGCACATCATCACCGACATTGTTGCTAAATACCCAGGCAGCACCCATGACTCATTCATCTTCCACCACAGTGGGATACACCGTCGACTCACAAGTGGGGAGTTTGGTGAGAGATACCTACTAGGTAATTGCATGTGAAAGAAGGACACACTAGTAATGCACAGCAGTGGCAGGGCAGTGTTCAACCATATTCCTCTCGCCCCACAGGTGACAGTGCGTATGCGGTCCGGGACTACATCCTTACTCCTTACCTGAATCCTGCCAACGCTGGGGAGCGGAGGTACACTAGTGCCCGCATAGCAACCAGATGTACCATTGAGCGGACCTTCGGAATACTCAAGAGCCGTTTCCGCTGCCTACATAAGAGTGGAGGGGCACTTCAGTACAGCCCCCAGACCTGTTGCAAGATAGTGGTAGTGTGTGCCATGCCGCACAACATCGCCACCAGGAAAGGCACACCAGTGGAGCTCACTGAATCGGAATCATCAGATGAGGATGGGCCAGCTCCAGGACGCATGCCAGCCGGTGTAATTGGTGCAGCTGCTGGGCGCCAGAGGCGAGATGAGATCACACACAACTATTATTAGGTAAGAAAAGATGACACAATGCTATATATCTATTACGAGACTGTGTTTAATTTCCTTTAGTACAGGATATATATCGGCACACAGCCTGTGTGGCACACAATGTATTGTTCAATGTCCCGCACATGTGTGATTCACAGTGCAAAATAACTATCTTGACCAAGTGTCTGTGTGCACTGGGTTGATGCACCCATATCCATGCCTAAGTCTGACCACCTCAACTGCGGCGCTGACGGCCTGTAGCCCCTTGCTGTGGGTGCACAGTGCCCTCTTCACCTGCCTCAGCAGCCCTGCTGTGACACACACTACGGCGCCTGTCCGGTGGGGGCGGTGGTGTAATGCTGCTCCTGCTAGATTGGGCGTCCTCGTCTGTTGGAGTGAGGACTCCTGGGCCAGCAGTGGCAGCTGCCCGCAGCTGATCCACAGCACATGTCACCTGTACCAGACCCCTGGCCACGTCCTGGCTGCAGTGTGCCACCTCGTGCTGCATACTGATGCTGCGCCTTGACAGCACAGAGGTCGCTGAGGAAAGGCGGTTGACCGCCCTGGTGTAGAGGTCCAGGCGGGTGTGTAGGCGCTGCCTGTCCCTGCGCCTAGCAGCACGGTCCGCCCTTAGTTCAGCACAGAGTGCCTCCAGGTCACCCATCAGGCCCATGAAGCCAACCCTGATTTGCCTCTGGATTGATCGTATGTTTCTTGCCTGCAGGCGCTGGACTTCTAACATGTGGCCCTCCAGCCCTTGGAAGACTGTGTCGTCTCCTGTGACTGCTGCACTGGTGGATGCACGTGGTGCCCTGCGCCTGGATGGGATTGGTGGTATTGGATCGGCACGTGCTCGAGCACGGGGTTGTGGCTCCGACTGTCCCTGGACTGGTTGGATATCGACATCGGTGTCCTGGCCTTCCTCCTCCAGCGGGGGCAATGGTAGCACTGCAATCCGCCTGCGGCGTATTGGAAGGATAACTGGGCTGCCCTCGTCTTCCTCGTCCTCCTCCTCCTCTTGCCCTGTTGCCTCTGGGCTGGGGGATTCATCCTCCCCTCCACTGATTGTTCCCTGTGTTTCTGCTGGTGCTGTGGACATAAATGCACACATTGATTTACTGTCCTGCCTTGCATTTGTCATGCATTAAATGTCACTGTTTGGAGTTACATCAGTCCTGTCTGTCTGTATTTTGCCTTTCATGATGCACACATACTGTTTGAGCCTGGCTGGGTGTCAATGCTCCACTGTTAGGTGCATGTAACTACATCTCCCATAATGCATTGCTGTGTGTTCTTGTGTACCTGCACTGGACTTATAGTTTTGTTGTGCCCCTGGGTCTCTCCTGGGTGTGTGGGGGAAGTAGGGAGGTATCAGGGGTGTGATGGCATGCTTCTTACCTTGTCTTGGTTGTGGGTAGTCGGAGCTGTCCAGGTCTGCAACGCCCATTACACTCTCCGGAAGCAGGGTCCCTTCAACCATTTCCTCGAGTGGTGTTGAAGCGGTGGCAGTGGAGGTCCCACCACCGGTCTTGTTAGCCTCCTCCAACCTGGCAGCAACCTTCTCCTTTGAGCGCGCGCGCATATCATACCAGCGCTTCTGTAGGTCTTTGACGCTTCGATGTGTGACGCCAATTGCGTTGACTTTGCGCTGGATGTCTGCTCATATCCTTCTCTTGCGTGTCTCTGGCACACGCAGGGACTTCTTTCCAAAGAGGAGCTCATGGCTCACAACCATCTCCTGTATCAGGACCTCCTGCTCACTTTCTGTGAACTTTTGTTTTCTTTTTCTGCTGGTCTCCCCCTGCTGCTGGTCCTTGCTGGCCATTTCTCCAATCTCTGAAATCAGTGGAGCACTGCAGTGATGCCTCACCTCAACTCCTAGTCTCTCACTCTGATTCTGAGACTCAGGTGCAGCATGGGTAGTCACACTTCCTGGTTGTGATGTCATCAAGCTGCACCTGAGTCCCCGATTTGCTATTTGCGAATTTGCTAATTTGCCAATTCGCTATTTTGCGATTTCGCTAATTTGCGGATTCACTAATAAGGAATCGCTATTTGGCTAATCGCTATTAAAATAGCGATTTTTAACGATTCGCAAATATTTTGCGATTTTTTAGTTACATACCGTTTAGCGAATCTCTAATTGCGATTCGCTACGAATCGCAATTTGCGATTTGCAAAAGGGGAGTTTGATACATATGGCCCTTAGTGCTAATATAAAGTGCAAATGACATCATATAAAGTGCTTAATTGAAGATTCAATCCCCTTACAATTTAAAGTGCTTTAACAGTGCTCTATCGTCCACTGACTAAAATTTTTTTTTTATTTACATTTAGTTCTTGATCTTCTGATGAGTACTCTATGTGGGCTACAGGAGGCTCAATAAAGACAGGTATACATCTCTTCATCCATTTTGAAACCATTTGGTTCTCTACTATCCAACTCTAGGATGAGATATGTTTCAAGTTTTCTTAACTCTCTTTCCCTGTTTCCACCCCTCCTCCTCTTTGGTGCCTGTGCTATACAGCTATATCTTAATGTTGTTGGATCACTGGAATGCTCTTTTTCAAAATGCCTCGCTATGGGGTAACTGCGGTCCTTGTTCAATATTGCTCTCCTATGCTGAAGGATTTGTTTGGGTACCGGGAGAGTTGTGCTACCCACATAAATTTTATTACACGGACACTTTAAAATATATACAACAAAATCCGATTTACATGTTAAAAACCCTTTTACTTTAACAGTTTTGTTAAAAACTGTTTTAAAAGCTGAAATATTTTCTCCATGTAAACAAGCCTTGCACTTTAAACATTTTCTAAAACCTTCTTTTGTTGTAACCAGGTGTGTTGTTGTCTTACTTGCAGACTATCACTCCTAACTAGGTAATCCCTCAAAGATTTAGACTTTCTGTAAGTAATCTGTGGATTCCTAGCTACCTGATGTCCTAATGTTGGATCATGTCTAATAAAGTGCCAGTGTTTTTGTAAAATTTGTCGTACTCTTAAGTGGTCTTTGTTGTAGGTTGTAATAAATCTATGAGTTACTTTCTGTTCTTTGTTATTCTTCTTATCTGTATTGGATGGTTCAAAAAGTATCTTTTCTCTTTTTATATTTCTGGATTTTTTTTTATGCTATTTCTAGTAGTTTGGGTGAGTATCCTCTTTTTAGAAATCGAACTTTCCTTTCCTTTTCAATTCTCTCGTATTCCCTTTGTGAGCTACATGCTCTCCTAGCTCTATAAAATTCACCAAAGGGAATACTCCTGATTAAGGGGGTGGGTGCGCACTCTTGGCATGTAAAATTGTATTCCCAGCCGTCTTCTTCCTGAAAATAGTTGTCTCTAATTTCTCACCCTCCACCATTACTCGTACATCTAAAAAATCAATTGATGTTGTTCTTTTATGTCCCACAAAGTTCAAATTCAGGTTATTTACATTCAGATCATCAATAAATTCATCCACTTCTGTCTCTGTGCCCTGCCACAGCACAAAGACATCATCGATGTATTTTAGCCATAAAAGAATCTTATCAGTTCATTGATTCAGAGTGGGTCCTCCGAGCACCTGCTCCTCCCACCAGCCTAGATGTAAATTGGCATAACTGGGGGCGAAGCAGGTGCCCATGGACGTCCCTTGTTCCTGTTGAAAAAGTTCAATCTCAAACAGAAAAATGTTCTTTGTAAGACAGTCCTCCATCATATCTAACAGCATACCGTTGTGTTCAGAATATTTCATGGGTTATAATGTAGATATTATGTAGATAATATTCTGTGGCTCTAAGTCCATCTTGATGTCTGATGCTGGTATACAGTGTATATACCTCCAACGTTACCAGAACCATTTCTTTTTCCCATCTGACATCATAAATACGTTTAAAAAAATCAGATGAGTCTTTTAGATATGATGGCAAAGTTTTTACTATGGGGTTTAAAAAGTAATCTAAATATTTAGAAACATTTTCAAACAGGCTATTTTGGGCCGAAATTATTGGCCTTCCCGGTGGATGAATCTTGTCCTTGTGAACCTTTGGGATCATATAAAACGTGGGGAGGACTGGATGCTCTTGTTTTAGAAACTTATATTCATCCCAACTTAAAAGGTCCTTTTCTCTCAATCCAGACAGTTTGTCATAGAATCCTTCTTGTATTCTTTCATATTCACTCATTGTGATTCTCTTATAGCATTCCACAGTATTAAGTTGTTTCATAGCCTCTTCTCGGTATAGTTCTCTCCCCCAAAGTACGACATTGCCGCCCTTATCCGAGGGCTTTACTATTACTCCCGGACTCTTATTGATTTTTTCAACAGTTCGAAATAGTTTCCTCTCCTCTGGATCATGATATGTTGGATGTTTGCTATTAGAATAATAAAGATGTCTTAGATCTTGTGTTACATGTTCCGCAAAAATATCCAAGTTATCCTTGCCTGTTTGAGGTATATACCTTGATTTAGGTCGGAAAGGGGTCTCAGCTCTTGCTCCTGTTATTGCTTGCATCGGATTGGTGTTGGTATTTTGAGGTTCTCATTCCTCTTCTGAGTCACGTCCTGTTTCATTTTGTAAGGACCACATGTCTTCCAAAAATGCTAAATCGGATACCATTGAGTTTTCTGTGGTTATAGGGTCACTGGTTGGATTTTCTGTCATGTCATTCCTGTTGGAATTTGAGTGCAACTTAGTCAGTTTTAATTTTCTTATAAATCTAAACAGGTCCATTCTACAATGTGCATAATTAAATTCGCTGCTGTGGCAATAGGATAGACCTAATTCCAATATTTTTTTATCATCACTGGAAAGATCTATTTCACTCTAATTAATGATCGTGTCCCCTTCCATTACTCCTTGTTCTTCTTTTTCGTATTTGATCTCATTGATCTTTGTGATCCTCCTTCTTGATCTTCTGTATCCCTCACCCCCTCTCCTCTGTTTCCTCTGCCTCTTGGTCTTCCGCGTCCTCTCACCGATCTGTTGTCTGTTCTCTGATCTAATTGGTCCAGCTGTAAAAAACGCAACTCCTCAGACACATTGAGTTTTGTAGCGGGTGTTTTTCTTCTTACTGAATCCTCCTGTTCAGATCCTGTGTCAGAGCTCTGTTCACTCTGCGACACATCTTTAAGTGCTATTTCACTATTCTGCTCTTAAAAATGTAGTTGCTTTTCTATCTTATAACCTTTTTTCATATTTCTCCAGACGATTCTTTAAGTTGCTTTTAAATTTTATTATTCTGCTCTGGTCCATTTCCTTATCCAAGATCTCTTGAAATTCCTTAATTTGTGTCAGTACTTCGGTTCTCTCTTGTTCAGCATATTTCAATAATATTTTACTCATATTCATGGAGCTCTCTGCACTATTTTCCGCCCAATCCTTGAGAAGCCCCGGGTTAGGGTTTTCATATGTTGGCGTAATCATTATCCTTAAACCCCTTGGTACCCGACCTGCTTGAACATACTGTCTTAATGAGGCTACCTCCCACCATCGGGAGATTTCTCTTTTCTTCAGTTTCTCCAACTGTTGCAAGGTTTTTTCAATGTCACTATTTATATGACTGGTTGTAGCACTAGTGCCCTCGTTGCAAAGGGTTCCTGTATTAATTTCAGTGAATAATCTCAATGCCTCCTGGTCCCTCAAGGAGCACTCATCATCGCTCATTTTCTGTTTCTTGTTGAAAAAAAACGCGTATTTATATATTAAAGCTCCTGTCTTCCAGTAAGGCATACTGCACTCACGGGGTTCATTTCAAGACTTTATTGCGAGGACGCGTTTCGACGTGTCTGCCTTCTTCTAGCTCGCTTTAGCAACAAGCAGCAAATGTGTGTCAGTACATTTAAAATCATAAATCAGTTCCCATTGGGCGCATCAAGTAAAAGGAAGAAGGGGATTGGTCAGTCCCATATCACTGTCTTTTACCTCCATGGTTACTGCAGAGAATTATAGTGTACTCCGGGAGTTTTTTATCAACATTACACAGTCTGGATGACTTCATGTAAGTATTACAAATTGCGCTGCATGATGGGCACTCCCAAAGAAAAACGTTGTATTACATTCTTCCCTTTACTGCCACCAATGCTATCCAAAGTACCTCCACTCTCTGTTGAAATCACTGCTTTAGAGACCCCTCGTCAAACCATATGGCTCTGTGGCAATCAGCGCAGGAGTCGGCAAATCTCCGTTTCTCCACCTCCATTTTGTTGTTCTGCACCCGTCACGTAGAGTGCACAGATCGCCAGTAGGTAGAATGGAGCGTAATATATATATATATATATATATATATATATATATATATATATATATATATATATATATATATATATATATATATATAAATCAACAATGGCCGTTGAGCTTCGAAAGAACACTCGACGCTGTCTCACACCTTCCAGCATACATGCCTTGCTGTGGCTTGCTTAATGACATCCTCATTGCATTATGCCAAATCCGACGCGTTTCGAGGCTGGAACGCCCCGTATTCATGGATAGCTTCACAGAGGAATTGACAACTCAGCGCTTCGTTCATTCTTTATTAATAGAATGTAACCACCCATAGTGGGCGTGGCACATTTAGGATGAACATAAGCATGCTGGTAAATGAAGTCCGAGAAGCGATGAGTAACATTATTGCCTTGAGTAGGCTCAGTCCCCCTGTGATCCTTTGAGCTAAAATTATATTTTCCTTGAGTAGGATAAGGAGTCCAGTCTGCAAGCATTCATCACCTTTGAGACAGCATGCTTCACAGAAAGGAAAGGTTCCTCTCCGAGGCCGTTTCCCATCCGACTTTGCAGTCCTAGAAGAAACTGGTGCATCTTCCCACGACTAGGGCGGCCGTGCACATAATATAAATCAACAATGGCCCTTGAGCTTCGAAAGAGCACTCGACGCTGTCTCACACCTTCCAGCATACATGCCTCGCTGTGGCTTGCTTCCTGACATCCTCATTGCATTATGCCAAATCCGACGCCACATCCGATTCCTCACACAAAGACCGGACACCGACACGGGGAGATTTCAGGAAATAAAACTTTTATTCCTCCATTACGCTGCGACGCGTTTTGGCATTCACTGCCTTGATCACACAGTGATCACTTCCTGTTTAGCGTGCTTAAATTAAAATTCAGCAGAGTGCCCCGATCACATGATCAGCACTTTTTCATGAAGCAGGAAAACAGACTGTCATATTAGTACAACTAGCCCAGTTTCAATCACTCGGTTCTAAATTTCCCGTATTCCATTATAGTACTCAATATTTTTAGACAGTATGTCATATTTCATTCCATACAAGGCAACTCATTTTAAATGTATGAATACATTTGTCCATCAAAGTATGAATTATAAATCTATATACAGCTGTACACAACATTGGGTTTCAATAAAGTGCAAGTGCAAAAATTAATTGTTACTCATTTTCTAAAACTGTCACTAAACTCACAGTCTTTTGCATGAATTATACAATTAAGTAATGGGCAAGTGCCCATAAACCCATGTTAAACTTCACAAATGAGTCATATATATATATATATTCACTGAAAAAACCACAGGTTTCAGGGACGTTATAGTTAGTTGGACATTTCACTCGTACAAAACCAGAGAAATTCGGCCGTTATAGTTAGTAGAGCTAACTATAACTTGCGCCCCCGCAATGCACTGCTGATGACGTCACATATTACATCACTCATGACATGGTCAGTGACATCACTGATGACATCACTGATGACATCTCAAATGACATCACTGATGACATCATCCAGTGAATGTGTGTTTCTGTAAAGTGTAAATATGTTTTATAGATATATAGGCCAAAGTGTATTGCAGAATGAGTGGGTGTATGACTGTCTGGATGGATGATTTAGTATTTGCGTGACTGACTGTATAAGTGACTGATTAAGCGTGTCTTTCTGAATGTATGGGTTAGTGACTAAACTGTGTGAATGCCTGTATCAGTCTGTCTGTTGGTGTGTAAGCGGCTGCATGGGTTGGTGAGCAGCTACATGAGTATCTATATGGGTTATTTGATTGGTTGTTTGAGTATCTGTATGGGTGCCTGAGTGTCTGTGTGGGTGGGTGGGGGGGTGTGACTTTGTGCATAGATGTGTGAGTGGGTTATTCACTGGGTGTATGGTTTCAAGAGTGCATCTGTGAGGGGCTGTATGGGTGGGTGAGTGTGTGTATGGCTGTGTTGGTGAGTGAATGGATGTCTCAGTGGTATATGTGTGAGTAACTACATATGTGAAAGGTTGTATATGTGAGTGTTGGAGTTTATAAATGTCTATATGTGAGAGTGAGTGATTGTGAGAGTGGCTGTATGGATGAGTGTGTGCTTGTATCAGTAATTTTATAAGAGAGTAAATATGTGTTAGTATTTGTATAAATAAGTGAGGTGGTCTGTGTATAACTGTATAGGTGAGTAAATGGGTGTGATTGATTCTTTGTATGACTGAGTAGGTGTGTGAGTAACTCTATGGATGAGTGGCGGTGTGTGAGTGTATATATAGGTGTATGAGTACCTATAATAGTCCTGTATTGATGTGTGACTGGATGTATGAGTTACTGTATGGGTGAATGAGTGGATGTGTGTGTGTAGAGCTAGGAATCAGTGAATACATATGTAGTAACTAGTATTGGTGTGTCTATGGTTTTGAAAATGGTAGTCTGCATTTTAGAGTGGGTGTATCAAAGGTTATATTAGGGTGTGAGGAGGTGCATCAGATTATCAGGTGGATGATGTCATCAGTGATGTCATCAGTTATGTCATTTGAGATGTCATCAGTGATGTCATCACTGATGTCACTGACCATGTCATGAGTGATGTAATATGTGACATCATCAGCAGTGCATTGCGAGGCGCGAGTTATAGTTAGCTCTACTAACTATAACAGCCGAATTTCTCTGGTTTTGTACGAGTGAAATTTCCAACTAACTATAACGTCCCTGAAACCTGTGGTTTTTTCAGTGAACTTCTAAGGTTTTTTAAATGCTAATTTCTAACTATAATGTCCCTGAAACCTATGGTTTTTTCAGTGAGTTTCAAAGGTTTTTTAAATGAGAATTTCTAAGTATAATGTACCTCAATCCTATGGTTTTTTAAATGACTACATATATATATATTTTTTTTTAAACAAAACTTGAGATTAATTTATAGTTAGGAAAACTATATTCATTCTTTCTTTTTTAATTATTATACAGAAGTCGCGAACCCTACGCGCACCCTACACAATGGCTGCACGCATCCTGGTAGCGCCCATTTTAGAAATAGTGCGGGGGTCGCGACTTTGGCGTAATTTGGAAAGTATGAAATATCTTTAAAGTAATTATCAATAAAAGTTGTTCTTTAAGTGTTTGTTTAATTTTATTTACAAAAGTATTTATAAACTAATTTTTTCAGTATACTTCGAACAATACGAAAGTTTCCGTCTGCGCGACGAATGCGCGTAGCGTGCTCGACCCCTCCCCGCACGTATTTCCAGGGTCACGCCGTGATCGTGCGGGGGTCGTGACGCGGCGTATTTTTAAACTTTAAAAAATTACTATTGAAAGTTAGAATATGATATTAGAGTAAACAGTTTTGCTAATATACTTATTAAAATATTATAGAAATGTTTATTTATAGTGTATAATCATGTATACAATATTTTACGGATGCGTGATGGGTGCGTGACGGGTGCGCGCACCCTACGCGACTTCATGTCAGCAGAAAAAAGAATCTGATTGGTTTAAATCATTTTCATTCTGGAAGAGGGAGGATCCATCCTTCTGATATTCCTCTTACTATTTGAGTTTCATTGAGAGAACACCTGTTTGCTGCTTCTCTTTCCTTGTATACATTTTTTGTGTGTTTCTTTATTTTTTTTTAACAACAATGGCTTCCAGCCTTGCTCCTGTTGATCCTTTGGCCATTGAGGAAGAAGAAGAGATTGTGGAGCGCACCAGAAAGAGGAAGGAAAGTATTGTCTGGGCCTTCTTCTCTGTTCCAGAGGGCGAGAAGAAAGTTAATGCCAGAAAAGTCACCTGCACAATTTGCCAGTGGGTATCGTCTCGAGGGTCGGAGAAGAAATATTCATGCGGTACCAGCAGCATGAAAAAACATCTGGAGACTCTGTACCCAATTCACCTGGCAAGAGAGGAGAGGAGGAGAGAATTGAATGCTGCTGCAGAACAAGACCCTAATGCTCCTTCCACCTCAGCACAGCAACTTCCACCTGCTCCAAGGCCCTACATTCTGCCCGAATTTTTAAATGCTTCAGTAAGTTGTACAAAGAGCGACACCAAACTTTGCATTGGAGAGCAATGTGTGGATGTCATCACGCCTGCTCTAAAAGCACAAAAATGCTAATTTTCTTTATAATGTGCTTTTGTTTTTGTTAGAGAGATTGTTTGTTGATCTTCATTTTTGTCTGTTCTTATCAAAATGAAAAACACACAAAAAAAGTAAAACAGGTTAGAAATATACAATTTAAAAACAAAAAATTCCAACCCCCCCCCAAAAAAACGGTTCTTACGGAACCACATCTACTGGTTAAAAAAAGAAAAATTACCAGAGTGATTGCATGAGAGTATGGACACTGTGTGGGTGATTGGAGAAATGCAAGTCTAATGCATCGTTATTTTATGAATGTTTGGGTAGTGGCAACGTGATTGAATGAGTTCATGGATAATAGCTGGGTAATTGGAGGAGTGCATGGGGAGTGACAGGATGATTGCTGGACTGCATGGGTACTACCTGGGTAATTGAAGGTGTGATTGAGCAGTGTCTAGGCGGTTAGAGGACTGCATGGGTAGTGCACAGGGGATTGTAGCAGTGCATGTGTTAGTGTCTGGGTCATTGCATGAGTACATGGGTACTGACTGGATAATTAGAGTACTGCAAGGAGAGTGCATGGTGAATTTATAACTGCTTGGGTATTGGCGCAGTGATTGGATAAGTACATGGTACTGGCTGGGTGGTTGGAGGAGTGCATGGG
The DNA here is from genome assembly GCA_963921515.1 of Calotriton arnoldi. Classification (NCBI taxonomy): domain Eukaryota; kingdom Metazoa; phylum Chordata; class Amphibia; order Caudata; family Salamandridae; genus Calotriton; species Calotriton arnoldi. The sequence goes on along the minus strand of CAWUFW010003689.1, from coordinate 1,651,952 downwards.
TAGTGACAGGGTGATTGCTGGACTGCATGGGTACTAGCAGGGTAATTGAAGGAGTGAATGAGTAGTGTCTAGGTGATTAGAGGACTGCATGGGTAGTGCACAGGGGATTATAGCAATGCATGTGTTACTGCCTGGGTCATTGTATGAGCACATGGGTACTGACTGGATGATTAGAGTACTGCAAGGAGAGTGCCTGGGTGAATTTATAAGTGCTTGGGTATTGGCGCAGTGATTGGATAAGTACATGGTACTGGCTGGATGATTGGAGGAGTGCATGGGGAGTGACAGGGAGATTGCTGGACTGCATGGGTACTACCTGGTTAATTGAGGGTGTGAATGAGCAGTCTCTTGGCGATTAGAGGATTGTATGGGTAGTGCACAGGTGATTGTAGCAGTGCATGGGTACTGCCTGGGTCATTGCATGAGTACATGTATACTTACTGGATGATTAGAGTACTCCAAGGAGAGTGCCTGGTGAATTTATAACTTTTTGGGTATTGGCGGAGTGATTGGATAAGTACATGGTACTGGCTGGGTGCTTGGAGGAGTGCATGGTTAGTTACAGGGTGATGGCTGGAGTGCATGGGTACTACCTGGGTAATTGAAGGTGTGACTGAGTAGTGTCTAGGTGGTTAGAGGACTGCATGGGTAGTGCACAAGGGATTGTAGCAATGCATGGTTACTGCCTGGGTCATTGCATGAGTACATGGGTACTGAGTGGATGATTAGAGAACTGCAAGGAGAGTACCTAGGTGAATTTATAAGTGCTTGGGTATTGGCGGAGTGATTGGATAAGTACATGGTACTGACTGGGTGATTGGAGGAGTGCAAGGGGAGTGACAGGGGCATTGCTGGACTGCATGGATACTACCTGGGTAATTGAAGGTGTGAATGAGTAGTGTCTAGGCGGTTAGAGGACTGCATGGGTAGTGCACAGGGGATTGTAGCAGTGCATGTGTTAGTGCCTGGGTCATTGCATGAGTACATGGGTACTGACTGGATGATTAGAGTACTGCAAGGAGAGTGCATGGTGAATATATAACTGCTTGGGTATTGGCGGAGTGATTGGATAATTATATGGTACTGGCTGGGTGGTTGGAGGCGTGCATGGGTAGTGACAGGGTGATTGATGGACTGCATGGGTACTACCCGGGTAATTGAAGGAGTGAATGAGTAGTGTCTAGGTGATTAGAGGACTGCATGGGTAGTGCACAGGGGATTGTAGCAGTGCATGTGTTACTACCTGGGTCATTGTATGAGTACATGGGTACTAACTGGATGATTAGAGTACTGCAAGGAGAGTACCAGGGTGAATTTATAAGTACTTGGGTATTGGCGCAGTGATCGGATAAGTACATGGTACTGGCTGGATGATTGGAGGAGGGCATGGGGAGTGACAGGGGATTGCTGGACTGCATGGGTACTACCTGGGTAATTGAAGGTGTGAATTAGCAGTCTCTTGGCGATTAGAGGATTGTATGGGTAGTGCACAGGTGATTGTAGCAGTGCATGGTTACTGCCTGGGTCATTGCATGAGTACATGGGTACTGAGTGGATGATTAGAGTACTCCAAAGAGAGTGCCTGGTGAATTTATAACTTTTTGGGTATTGGCGGAGTGATTGGATAAGTACATGGTACTGGCTGGGTGATTGGAGGAGTGCATGGGTAGTGACAGGGTGATGGCTGGAGTGCATCGGTACTAGCTGGTTAATTGAAGGTGTGAATGAGTATTGTCTAGGTGGTTAGAGGACTGCATGGGTAGTGCACCAGGGATTGTAGCAATGCATGGTTACTGCCTGGGTCATTGCATGGGCACATGGGTACTGAGTGGATGATTAGAGAACTGCAAGGAGAGTGCCTGGGTGAATTTATAAGTGCTTGGGTATTGGCAGAGTGATTGGATAAGTACATGGTACTGACTGTGCGATTGGAGGAGTGCAAGGGGAGTGACAGGGGGATTGCTGGACTGCATGGATACTACCTCGGTAATTGAAGGTGTGAATGAGCAGTGTCTAGGCGGTTAGAGTATTGTATGGGTAGTGCACAGGTGATTGTAGCAGTGCATGGATACTACCTGGGTCATTGCATGAGTACATGGGTCATGACTGGATGATTAGAGTACTGCAAGGAGAGTGTATGGTGAATTTATAAGTGCTTGGGTATTGGCGGAGTGATTGGATAAGTACATGGTACTGGCTGGGTGATTGGAGGAGTGCATGGGGAGTGACAGTGGGATTGCTGGACTGCATGGGTACTACCTGGGTAATTGAAGGTGTGAATGAGCAGTGTCTAGGTGGTTAGAGGACTGCATGGGTAGTGCACAGGTGATTGTGGTACTGCATGGGTAGTGCTTTGGTTACTTAATCTTACCTTTTTTGAAGTAGATCTGAAAGTCATTGAAAAAAAAATTTCAGTAGTTTTTTATAATCTAAATTTAAAATAGTTTCAAACTTTAGAATTTGGGTCTGTAAAAGAGAAGAAAAAATACAGTTATAAAATATAATATTATAGTTTTAAGTACACAACATAATTATACAATTACATTACATATTCAGTTTGCACTTTTTGCTGTTTTCAGATTCTATTGAATTTCACCATACACAGTGATTTCAATGTTGATCATCATGTGACAGCGGGCAAATAAAATACAATCAATTAGATTGTTAAAAAAAACAAATCTGTGTTCAAAATATTTTCAACAAACTCAACTATCTGTTTACATTTTCAAAAATAAACACTCTCATTTTCATTGCATATAATACAAAGATCAAATATATGAACTGCTCCTTTCAAAAACAATTTTCTAAATACAATTTCAAAGAACAGGAACGATAATTGAAACAGTAATTGTTCATATCTTCCCTATAGGCCGAATTATGTTTCCGGAATCATTTTCATTGAGAATATCCAAAATAAACTTCTTAATTCATTTTGATATCTTCCCACTAGGCCGAATGATGTTTCTGAAATCGTTTGTATTGAAAATTTCCAAAATAAACTCATTATTTCATCATGACATCTTCCCAATAGGCCGAATGATGTTTTCAGAACTTTGGCATCAAAAACATTAGATAGGAATTTGGTAATTCAAAAGGCAACCAATATTTGAATTGCAAATGGGCATCATTACAATGTGTCCATCCTTTATTGCATTTTAAATACACAGTATAGTGTCCAGATGTCGTAGAAGGTCCATCGTGGAATATAATTGCCACTGCTTTGAAAGTTCTTCCTGATAGTTGACTTGCTACAAAAATTTTAATTTTAGTTTCCAATTTTCTTCCATCTGCTCTACAACGTTGTATCTTTAAAATGATATATTGTCCAAATCTTCCTATAAATAATGTTGATAACATTTCTGTTTTGCAGTGACTACATTCCATATTTTGATTAGCTGATTTTACTAATTTGTTAAAAGACACTGTTTTGCAATCTGGTATTGACAAATATATGAATCTTTCAGTGTCTATTTCTGAGGTAGAAGAAAAAGAACAGCTATCACATTTATGGTCCCATCTGTAACGTAGTCCAAACAGATTTTCAATTTGTATTCCTTCATCTTCCAATACTGCAAGTATAAACATAAGAAATTCTTGAGCATCTTGCTGTACATTAAGTGTAAATTGTGAAGAACCAGAACATATATCCAGAAGATGCCGCATGCCAGAAGCACTTTGGATTTTAGTTTTATCGGTTGTCAAGTTTTCAAAAATAGAATGCAATAAAGAACAAAACCTTTTTTCTCGATTCTCCATATTTTGTTGTTGAAGATTTTCTAGAAAAAATATGACGTTCACAACTACATTAGCATAGCAGTTGATACCTGAACTATTTTCTAACTGATATCCTACAATATCTTCAACAGTGTACTTTTTCTTTTTGTTTGGAACCTCAACATTCTCTTGATTTTTTTTCTTCTTTCCAACCTCACTACAGAGTTTTTCATATGTTCGTTTTTGACATACTACACGCTTTTCATATACAGGATATTCACCTAAGTTGGGAGCATACGGTCTTCTTAACCGATTATACTCTCTTACACAATTTGCATCTGCACTAATCTTTCTCTCATCAAAATCAATCAAATACAATACAGATAAAGTTCTGACTCGGGACAATGCAACATATGCCATGCCCTCTTTAAACATGGTACTTCCAATGTTTACCAAAGCACTGTCTACACTTAAACCTTGAGATTTATGAATGGTCACCGCATATGCTAAAGAAAGAGGAAACTGTTTTCTACGAACATACAAGTCTTTAACAAGCAAAAAACGAACAGCACAAAGTCCAATCTGTTTTACCTCTTCAATCTGATCAAATTTAATCTTCAAAAATTAAATTCCATCTCTATTTGGATAATTAACAAAATCAACAACTTTTCCCATCGCTCCATTTACTAAACCTTTTTCCACATTCAAATTACGCCGTAAAATTACCCGACAGTTTTCACATACAAATAAATTCTTTTCTAAACCAGCAGTCTTAGATATAGATTTTTCCAAAGAATACAATTTTGTTTTTAATTTTTCAGACAAAACATTAGTATTTCCTTTGTGCTCTATTTTATCAATGGCTTCCATTTTTATTATTTGTTGTTTTTCCAGCTTTAAACGTTCTTCATTGAATGTAGAACACTCTTGCAGTGTTGGCATTAGGCAGATTATAGATTTCTTTTCTCCAATTTTTTTGTATATTCTTTCCGGAGCAACATTTTCATTTGGAAACAAGTTGTAAGTAGCCGACTTTGCAAAGCTTCTTTACCATGTTCTGTCAATACACCAATTCTTATATCTTGAGGAATGCTTCCATAATCTTCATCACTTGCCTGTCACATATTTTTAATACGTTCTTTGTATTCAAAATATGACCAAATATTGACATTTCAAATACTTCCCAAAGATTTCCTGGTGTCTTCATGCACAAGTGTTTTAAAAACTGGTTCCCCTTTTACAGGAGTAAGTTGCAGTAGATCGCCGAAAACAAACACATGTTTTCCTTGAAATAACACATCATAATCTGTTTTTAAAATTTGCTGCATTCTTAAATGCACAAAGGCAAGCATTAAGTTTGAGACCATGCTCACCTCATCAATGATTAGAAGTTTCATTTTCTTTAGTACTCTTGAAACTTCCAAACAAGCTTCTCCAGAAAGCTTGTGATATTCCAACTAGTTTTCATGTTCAACAGGTAGCATTAGTAAACAATGTAATGTAATCCCTTTAATGTTGTGTGCTGCTAACCCAGTTGGAGCGGTTACAACACAAGATAAATGTGATTCAGTGGTTTTCTGTAGATAACTGGTCAAAACTTTAATTAAGAAACTTTTTCCTGTACCAGCTTGACCACTGATATACATTTGAATAGGTTTAACTGATGTGCTGTTGCATTCTTTATTTTCATGAAGTAAACCATGGTCTATCTGTTGTGTAAATTGCTGATATATTTCTTTCTGTTCAATATTTAGTTGTTCTTCCAAGTTTCCTAACTCCAGAATATCCTGTTGAGCTTGATGCATTGCTGTTTCTACTTCACTCATGGCTATTGCTGCTTCATTTTCCATAATTGGTTCTCCTACTGGATCTTGGCTCAATGGAGCAGAACTTTGACTATCTTGAGAACTGTCTCTAGCAATCTCAGCTGCAATAGTAGCTTCTTGTTCAATTTCTTCATTCAACATTTGTAGATAATTTTGAAAAACTGTGCATTTAATGCTATCTTTACATGCATTAAAAGAATCTTCATAGCACTGAAAATCTCCAAGTAATTCAATTTCAGTACGCCAAGGCTTGAACAGTTGCAGAAGTGCTAAATAGTAAAATTCCCTTTTATCTGGTGTTTCGCAACTGAGTTTCCTGTGAATAATGAGATTTCCTTTGGTATGTTTCACCAAACATCCATCACAGCCAATGATTTCATATTTTTCTTCATTTAAGTTCTCTGTAATATTTCTCTTAAAGCTGTAAAATTACAGTACTTCATAGAGACATATGTTTTCAAGATAGGGACTTCGTTTAGGATAGTACGAATCCAACATGTTTGTTTTAACAATATCTGTGCTTTCTGGTTCATTTAATGCTAAATATTCAATTTCTTGTACAGATTTCAATACTCGATTTCGTGTTGCAGCAAGACCAAGACTAACCCAAATGATTCCTCTTAACTTTGAATATAAACTTGCAGATGTCAACCGATCCGAACATTTGTAGGATCCAATCTCTTGATGGGACAGCATCTTCAAACTAAAGCTGTACAATTTGTTACTAAGAGTCTTCTCTTGTGAAATTTCTTGCCACATTTCTTTCAACTCCGTCTTTTCAGATTTTGTTATGTATGACGTAACATAGCGAGCAACATCAATGGAATTATCTGCAACATATTGGATATCCATATTTGCATTCCACATCGACAAAATCACCGGATTATATTCATTAATATACTTTGAATGTTCACTTCTTTTTAAATTGTAAGTATTTTTGGGAGATTTTCGAGTAATAGTATGCCTCACTGCTGACATGAAACTGTTGACTCTTCCTTTGGAAATTACTGGACGTGGAAATCCAAAACGACATTTTGAATAAAACTTTTCTTTTGACTTGTATTTCCGTCAACAGTATTTGCCACATCGATGAGTATGAAACTGTAAAACTTGTTGCCTTAAGCTATTTTCTTCTCCTGTTTTTGGAATACCACATGTAACATAGTCTTCAATGAAAGATAAAACAGTCTCATCTGAATCAGTTAAAAAAAATGTAGGTGCATCCTTGATCCATAAAAGCATGTGTATATGAGGAGCACCTCTAGCTTGGTACTCCTTTCTCCAAAAGAAATCAATACCTTCTCCAAGAGGTGGGTTGTTTTTATTACAGATAAAAGACATCATAGCTTGAAACCTATGATTAAAATATCTGCACACATTTACAGGATCCAAGGAACACAGTTCTCCAGCTGTCTTGAATTCAATGTTTTTAATATTTGAATTTGCTTCTCGAAGAAATTCAAGTAAATCATCCCATGCGTATTCAGCACAGCTTAGCGTAACAAATCATGTAGGGGTTCCTAAGTTCCGTAACATACATTTAAGTTCTCCATGACGATGATACCACTACTCATTAGTACCACGTTGACACGCCATCAAATTAATCAATTGAGATTCTAAATGATTGTCTCTCTGTTGTACTTTGTCCATGAATTCCTTTGCAGAAACATGTTGAAGATGAACTCCTGTTTTTAATATGTGGTTCACTGCATATGAAAATCCAGACAAGTCACTTTCAAACAAAAGATGAAATATATATGGAATACATTGTCGAAATCTTGGATCTTCTGAGTACAATCTTGTTGTACGATATTCTGATGCTGGAATTTGTATTGGTCGTTCGTCATACCGTCCACCTTTTCCAGTGGGGAAGAGCTGTGGAAAACAACGAGCTTCCAAACTTCTTTCCCAAATGCTCATGGGAGTTCCCTTCGCTTTCTTCATTTGGAATAATTCAATAGTATTTCCAATCACTTCCTTTGTTTGTAAAGGATGTACACTGTAATGTTCATAAATTTCTTCACTTTTAGAGATGTCAACTTTTTCAATTTGGCCACTTGAAATATCGCTATCATCTCCTAAAACTATTTCTTCTTCTTCCACATACACATTTTTGTAGTAAACATTGTTTTTTGTGAGATAAAACGTAGCCTTTTGCACTTTGCTGACATCTACTAATTCTTGCCATATTTTCCGACTCTTCGTAGGAACACCATTAACTAGAATAACTACAGGTTCAGTTTCCTCTTTCTCTACACCAATAGTTTCAATATTTTTTTTTAAATCTAAAGGTAAATACACAACTCTTCCTTTTAATCCTCTTTGTGAATCTGTGGGAGGCAACTTACCTGTTTTAGGCTCCATACGAACAATAACCTGAAACGGGTGCACAGATTGAATCAGAATGGACTCATACGTATTTAAATCTACCAATTCTGGAGGAATAGCTACCAACTCTAGGTTATTATGTACAGCTCTAGCTGGCATTTTGTTCTCCTCTAATTTGGTATAACAATATTTACAAATACATTGATCACTACCCAACTCAAAGCAATCTTCCACCAACAAATAAGCTCCAAATTCCTTCCACTTATCATTGTTTCCTTTTTCACTTTTTAAATAGAGATCAACATTCCTAGTTTGATTTTTGTAGTGAGTAAGTCGACAACAAATACAAACATAGTTTGGTCTTTCACAACAAATTACCTTAAACTTCGTCATTTCTTCTTCAAACTTCTCAGTACTACTATCTTCCACCTCTTCTTCAACACCTACACTTATCAAACTATCACTTTCTCTACACTCCTGTTCAGGACCAAAGAAACGAAGCTCTCTATGATCACAAACTTTTTTACATCTGATACTGACTTATGCAAAAGAGCAGTGTTTAAGTCACTTAAAATTATTGCAGGACTTTTTACATAGTACAATCTTCTTACTAACTTCCGCATTGCAGAGTGATGTACGGCTAACATTCTCAAATGATGAAAAACACTTTGACACACTTTTCTAGAAAGACAAGCCAGAGAATGACCTTGCAAGCCAGTATTTTTTCTCACTTTGCAAGGATCTAGTCCTTGCAACATCTTAATCTTTTGTTTAATACTTTTTTAGTATACTCTCGTAACAAATTTCAGTAAAATATCAATAGACTCCTGTCGTATTCTACAAATACTACTACAATCCCAAGTATACACTGGGGCTTTAGTATGTCTCCCTAGAACTTCATCAGCTATCACTTCTTCTACATTTCTAGGAACCATCTTTTCTTTTTCAATTGCACAACCGTTCTTCACTTCATTAGCACGACCATTGGCATCAACTGCGTGAACTAATGTATTGTTTTGAAAATAGCTCTCTTCATTAAAAAAAGGTTCTGAACTAGAAGTATGCTTCCATTCACCCAATTTTTTTTACAAAACTTAGTTCTGTTGATTAGTCTTTTCCCTTTAGTTTTTTTCTTCATAGAATACATCGGTTTATCTAATGTTCGCATTCTCTTTAAAACTAAAATGATCAATCTTCTTTTCAATTCAAAAGCTTTTTCGACCATACTTTCAATCTTTTTTCTTTTTATAAAATGCAGATCTTTTTTTATATTTCTTGCCATGTTTCAACAAATTTTGTAGTACTCTACTTTTATACATATGTTTCCTAATTTCATAAAATTGTTTCTTTCTTCTTTCAACATAGATTTTTTCTCATTTCCTGAATTTCTATTAATTTGTTTTTTTCATTTCATTCTACAAATATTCTTTCTATTTTCATAATTTCCAAAATCCTTTCCTCTCCTTGAAATTCTTTTAATAAATTCCTTTGTTCTTTTACCACAAGACTTTTTCTTTTTTCCCACATGTTGTAGTTAATCTAATTCCTGCTGTTGTCTTCTCTTTAAATAGTATTGTTTCTTTTCTTCTTTTTCCTTTTCCGTTTTTTTTGTTAAGTGTTTCTAAATAATAATGAACAATATCTGGAAAAAACAATATTTAAAATGAATTTAATATTATTTAAAAAATTATTTCGAAATATACTAATCTATTACTAAAGAATCACCTTCTATTTAAAAGCTACAAACAAGTGCATATATAGTTTTCGGAATATATTCACAATTACACATGACTGGATGATTATAGTACTGCAAGGAGGGTGCATGGTGAATTTATAACTGCTTGGGTATTGGCGGAGTGATTGGATAAGTACATGGTACTGGCTGGGTGATTGGAGGAGTGCATGGGTAGTGAGACAGTGATTGCTGGACTGCATGGGTACTACCTGGGTAATTGAAGGAGTGAATGACTAGTGTCTAGGTGGTTAGAAGACTGCATGAATAGTGCACAGGGGATTGTAGCAGTGTTTGTGTTACTGCCTGGGTCATTGCATGAGTACATGGGTACTGACTGGATGATTAGAGTACTGCAAGGAGAATGCATGGTGAATTTATAAGTGCTTGGGTATTGGCAGAGTGATTGGATAAGTACATGGTACTGGCTGAGTGATTGGAGGAGTGCATGGGCAGTGACAGGGTGATTGCTGGACTGCATGGGTACTACATGGGTAATTGAAGGTGTGAATGAGTAGTGTCTAGGTGATTAGAGGATTGTATGGCCAGTGTACAGGTGATTGTAGCAGTGCATGGTTACTGCCTGGATCATTGCATGAGTACATGGGTACTGACTGGATGATTAGAGTACTGCAAGGAGAGTGCATGGTGAATTTATAAGTGCTTGGGTATTGGCGGAGTGATTGGATAAGTACATAGTACTGGCTGGGTGATTGGAGGAGTGCATGGGCAGTGACAGGGTGATTGCTGGACTGCATGGGTACTACCTGGGTAATTGAAGGTGTGAATGAGTAGTGTCTAGGTGATTAGAGGACTGCATGGGCAGTGCACAGGTGATTGTAGCAGTGCATGGTTAGTGCCTGGGTCATTGCATGAGTACATGGGTACTGACTGGATGGTTAGAGTACTGCAAGGAGAGTGCATGGTGAATTTATAAGTGCTTGGGTATTGGCGGAGTGATTGGATAAGTACATAGTACTGGCTGGGTGATTGGAGGAGTGCATGGGCAGTGACAGGGTGATTGCTGGACTGCATGGGTACTACCTGGGTAATTGAAGGTGTGAATGAGTAGTGTCTAGGTGATTAGAGGACTGCATGGGCAGTGCACAGGTGATTGTAGCAGTGCATGGTTAGTGCCTGGGTCATTGCATGAGTACATGGGTACTGACTGGATGGTTAGAGTACTGCAAGGAGAGTGCATGGTGAATTTATAAGTGCTTGGGTATTGGCGGAGTGATTGGATAAGTACATGGCACTGGCTGAGTGATTGGAGGAGTGCATGGGCAGTGACAGGGTGATTGCTGGACTGCATGGGTACTACATGGGTAATTGAAGGTGTGAATGAGTAGTGTCTAGGTGATTAGAGGACTGCATGGGCAGTGCACAGGTGATTGTAGCAGTGCATGGTTAGTGCCTGGGTCATTGCATGAGTACATGGGTACTGACTGGATGGTTAGAGTACTGCAAGGAGAGTGCATGGTGAATTTATAAGTTCTTGGGTATTGGTGGAGTGATTGGATAAGTACATAGTACTGGCTGGGTGATTGGAGGAGTGCATGGGCAGTGACAGGGTGATTGCTGGACTGCATGGGTACTACATGGGTAATTGAAGGAGTGAATGAGTAGTGACTAGGTGAATACAGGACTGCATGGGTACTACACAGGGATTGTAGCAGTTCATGTGTTAGTGCTTGGGTCATTGCATGAGTACATAGGTACTGAATGGATGGTTAGAGTACTGCAAGGAGAGTGCATGGTGAATTTATAAGTGCTTGGGTATTGGCGGAGTGATTGGATAAGTACATGGTAGTGGCTGGGTCATTTGGAGGAGTGCACGGGGAGTGACAGGGGGATTGCTGGACTGCATGGGTACTACCTGGGTAATTGAAGGTGTGAATGAGCAGTGTCTAGGCAGTTAGAGGATTGTATGGGTTGTGCACAGGTGATTGTGGTACTGCATGGGTACTGCCTGGGTCATTGCATGAGTACATGGGTACTAACTGGATGATCAGATTACTGCAAGGAGAGTGCCTGGGTGAATTTATAAGTGCTTGGGTATTGGCACAGTGATTGAATAAGTACATACATGGTACTGGCTGGGTGATTGGAGCAGTGCATGGGTAGTGACAGGGAGATTTTGTAAGTGCATGGGTACTTCTTGGATAATTGCAAGACTACTGAGGTAGAGCCTGACTAACTAAAACACTCTAAAAGTAGTGACAGGATAATTTCATAACAGTATAACTAGTGTCTGAGTGATTACAAGAGTAGAAATATAGTACATCTGTGATTGAAGGAGTGCAACAGTAGTGCCTGGGTTATTATATTACTGCATGTGTTATACCTTAGTGATTGCATAATTGCACAGATAGTGCCTAAATGATTGCATCTGTGCAAGAGCAATGGCTGAGTGATTACAGCACTGCATAAGCTGTGCGTGCACCATTGTAAGACTGCAGGGCGAGTACTTGGGTGTTGTTATAAGTACATGACAGTTGGGCCTTGCCAAATATAAACCTGCACACTATTACATAACTCAACTATAAGTGTCCCCATATTGCTAAAAGCACACATACATATGGGTCTACCTTCCCAAATCATCATCATATGTAGAACAAATATATAAACAACATTTCTGAAATATAGGAAAACCTAGAAACTGAGACATGTACTACATCTGCCTGATTAATTTCAAAACTCCGTAGGTAGTGCTTGGGTGATTGGGAGCAAGGGTAGTCACTGGAATTTTTGCAGAAGAAAATAGGTAGTGGGTAGATAATTTCCTGAGTGCATACATACACATTCACTGCATAGTTAAGTGTATAAATAGCACCTGAAGGGATCTATGAGTTAGTGAGTATTGCCTAGGAAAATAGATGAATGCAAGAGAAGGGCATGGGTGATTCTACGACTGCAACAGTACTATGTAGGTTATTAGATGACTGCATAGGTACAGCCTACATAATTACATGACTGTAGGGAAAGCAAATTACTAGACCCTGGATAATAACATTCTTGCAAGGGTAATTTCTGGAGGATTACTGAAGTACATAGCAAGTGAGTGGATGATTTTATAAGTTCATGAGTACTGCCTGGATGCTTAGTCAACTATTAAGATTGTGCCTCACTGATTACAGGAGTGCAAAGATGGTGACTGGGTGATTTTAAAACTACGTGAGTAATGATTGACTGATTCCATAACTACAAGAAAAGTGGATATATGATTGAAAGAGAAGAAAGGGATTAAGGGAGTACATGGGTAACACCTCTGCAATTGCATAACTGTAGGGATAATCTCTGGGGATTTACATGACTACATAGCAAATGACTGGGAGATTTTGAAAGAGCATGGGTACTTCTTGGATAATTGCAAGACTACCGAGGTAGAGTCTGACTAACTTAAAGACTCCAAATGTAGTGACAGGACAAATTCATAACAGCGTAACTAGTGTCTGAATGATTAGAAGAGTAGAAAGATAGTACCTCTGTGATTGAAGGAGTACAACAGTAGTGCCTGGGTGATTATATTACTGCATGCGTTATACTTCAGTGATTGCATAAGTGCACAGATAGTGCCTAAATGATTGCATCTGTGCAAGAGCAATGGCTGAATGATTACAGCACTGCATATGTTGTGCCTGAACCATTGTAAGACTGCATGGCGAGTACTTGGGTGTTGTTATAAATACATAACAGTTGGACCTAGCCAAATATAAACCCGCACACTATTACATGACTCAACTATAAATGTCCCCATATTGCTAAAAGCACACATACATGTGGGTCTACCTTCCAAAAATCATCATCATATGTAAAAGAAATATATAAACAACATTTCTGAAATATAGGAAAACCTACAAATTAAGACATGTACTACATCTGCCTGAGTGATTCCAAAACTCCGTATGTAGTGCTTGGGTGATTGGGAGCAAGGGTAGTCACTAGAATTTTTACAGAAGAAAATAGATAGTGGCTAGCTAATTCCCTGAGTGCATACATACACATTGACTGCATGGTTAAGTGTATAAATAGCACCTGAAGGGATCAATGAATCAATGAGTACTGTCTAGGTAAGTAGACGAATGCAACAGAAGGGCATGGGTGATTTAATGACTGCAAAGGTAGTGCTTGAATGAATGGGAGAATGCATAGGTAGTTCCTAGGTGATTTCATAACTGCTTGTGTAGTAGCTGAGTGATTTCATGAGTACTTGCATGGGTAGTGACAGGGTGATTGTTGTACTGCATGGGTACTACATGGGTAATTGAAGGTGTGAATGAGTAGTGTCTAGGTGATTAGAGGATTGTATGGGTAGTGCACAGGTTATTGTAGCAGTGCATGGTTACTGCCTGGGTCATTGCATGAGTACATGGTACTGACTGGATGATTAGAGTTCTGCAAGGAGACTGCATAGTGAATTTATAACTGCTTGGGTATTGGCGGAGTAATTGGATAAGTACATGGTATTGGCTGGGTGATTGGAGGAGTGCATGGGCAGTGACAGGGTGATTGCTGGACTACATGGGTACTACCTGGGTAATTGAAGGTGTGAATGAGTAGTGTCTAGGTGATTAGAGAACTGCATGGGTAGTGCACAGGTGATTGTAGCAGTGCATAGTTAGTGCCTGTGTCATTGCATGAGTACATGGGTACTGACTGGATGATTACAGTACTGCAAGGAGAGTGCATGGTGAATTTATAACTGCTTGGGTATTGGCGGAGTGATTGGATAAGTACATGGTACTGGCTAGGTAATTGGAGCAGTGCATGGGTAGTGACAGGGAGATTTTGTAAGTGCATGGGTACACATACATATGGGTCTACCTTCCCAAATAATCATGATATGTAAAAGAAATATATAAACCAAATTTCTAAAATATAGGAAAACCTAGAAACTGAGACATGTACTACATCTGCCTGAGTGATTCCAAAACTCCATAGGTAGTGCTTGGGTGATTGAGAGCAACCGTAGTCACTGGAATTTTTGCAGGATAAGATAGATAGTGGCTAGCTAATTCCCTGAATGCATACATACACATTGACTGCATGGTTAAGTGTATAAATAGCACCTGAAGGGATCAATGAATCATTGAGTACTGTCTAGGTAAGTACACGAATGCAACAGAAGGGCATGGGTGATTTAATGACTGCAAAGGTAGTGCTTGAGTGATTGGGAGAATGCATGGGTAGTTCCTGGGTGATTTCATAACTGCTTGTGTAGTTGCTGAGTGATTTCATGAGTGCTTGCATATTAACTTGGTGATTGGAGAATTCCATGAGTACTGCATATGTGATTGCATCTGTGCATGGGTAATGCTTGGGTTATTCCATGAGTACATGGGTAGTGCTTGGGTGATTGGGAGAGTGCATGGGTAGTGCCTGGGTGATTTCATAAGTGCTTGGGTAGTGGCGGAGTGATTTCATGAGTGCTTGGATACTAACTGGATGATTGCGGAATTGCATGGGTACTGCATGTGTGATTGCATAAGTGCATGGGCAATGTTTGGGTTATTGCATGAGTACATGGGTAGTGCTTGGGTGATTGGGAAAGTGCATGGGTAGTGCCTGGGTGATTTCATAAGTGCTTGGGTAGTGGTGGAGTAATTTCATGAGTGCTTGGATACTGACTGGGTGATTGCAGAATTGCATGGGTACTGCATGTGTGATTGCATAAGTGCATGGGTAATGCTTGAGTTATTGCATGAGTACATGGGTAGTGCTTGGGTGACTGGGAGAGTGCATGGGTAGCGCCTGGGTGATTTCATAAGTGCTTGGGTAGTGGTGGAGTGATTTCATGAGTACTAGCATACTAACTGGGTGATTGGAGAATATGGAATCAGTCAATCATTAGTCATGTAGTTTTAAAATCACCCAGTCACTACCTTTGCAGTCCTTTAATTGGTCAGGCAGCCTCTCAATACTTCACTAAGCATACAGATAATTGTATAAATACAATCTGAAGACATAGATGAGTCATTACTTATTACCTACGTAAGTAGATAAGTGCAACATGCCTGCAAGGGTAATATGTGGTGGTTTACTTTTGAGCAGCATCTTCACCATTGTATCTACAAATATGCGACATCATTAAACTATACCTTTCAACAGACTTAAAAATAAAGGCCAATTAACAACACCTTTTATGAGCCTTTTTAAAACCACACTTTTATTCTGCATCTTCACCTTTCTATCTAAAATTATGTGGCATCATTCAACTATTCCTTTGTTCAGACTAGAAAAAAGAAGCCTAATTAACCGCACCTTATTTCTCCAATGTTTAAACCACTATTTATTGCTGCATCTTCATCTTTTTCTGAAAAATTATGTGGCATCATTTAAGTATGCCTTTTTCCAGACTAGAAAAAAGAAACCTAATTAATAATACCTTATATGACCATCCTAGAAAGCACACTTTTGTGATGCATCTTCATCATTCTATCTAAAAATATGTTGCATCATTTAACTTTACCTATCTACAAACTAGAAAAAGAAACTTAATTAATAACACCTTATATAAACATCTTTCAAACTGCACAGTTGTGCTGCATCTTTACCAAACTATCTAAAATTATGCGGCATCATTCAACTATACCTTTGTAGAGACAACAAAAAAAGAAGCCTAATTAATTACACCTTATATGAACATCTTTCAAACTACAAATTTGTGCAAATTGTGCAAATTTTACTGTACAGACTCTTTTTTAAACAACATTTAAGTACAATAAAACAAACTGCAATATACATCTATACATTTAATAATATATTTCAAACAACACAGTTTTTGAAAAATGTTAAAAATGTAAAAATAAACCTCACAAATTTATAACTCACCTTGCAAATCAATGTGTTGAATTTAAAATCTCACAAACTCTGACAGGATTTTCTTTTACACACAATCAATATAATGCACCAGACTCGGCAAGGTAAAACCAGTAATGGCTAAGTTTCCCTCTCTTTCTCCACACATATACATATAACTAACAAATCACATTGCTTCCCAGATTTTTTCAAATTGTAAAACACATTTCTATTGGTTACACATAATAACCCTTAGCAACTGACTTCTAAAGGTGCCCAAAGTGTTCTACATTTTTTTAGAAGTCGCGACCCCATCGTGCACCACCGCGATGGAGTCGCGGATTCATACGGGAGTTCAAAAAGATATAACAAATAAATTCAACACTAATTTTTAATTAAACACCACTTCAAAAGATAGTACTGACTTGGGAAATATCATAGAAAAAAATATTACTTATATATAAATTACAATTTCACATTTTAAAACCACAGTTAAATTGCAAGCCTTCCCCCATTCTGCTCCATGCCAGTTTCCATAGTAACTGTTCATGGAACATTCAACTGAACTCACAGGTCACAACTTCACCATATTTTCAAGTTCACCACACAATGTTGCAAATGCAAACAGCAGGTGTGGTTGACTTGGCAAAATGTGATCTTATCCTTTCTATTGTACCTTTTAAACATTTTTTACTAACCAATAAGAAAAATGCTTTAAAAAAAGTAAATTGCACCCTATTTTTAATGTAGAATGTTCTTAAACAGCCAATCAATTCTCTAATTTTTTTTAAATTGCATCTTGTCCACCATTTTACATACCTCTCATTCTACCAACTGACTACCTCAGCTACACACATCTCTTCATTAATTCCAGACATCCCTTCAAGATGCTTACAGTGTGGATTGTTGGACACAGCTATGTTTTCTGGTGCAAAAGGTATGCTGAACGCAGAGGTATTGACAAAGACCTAGCTTTGCAAAATGTAGACATTAAATGGATTGGATAGAGAGGATTAAAGTGGCACCAATTGATGCCTTTGGTTAAAACCTTTTTGCATCTCCAACCCCCTGACATGATTGTGCACTGTGGTGGCAATGACCTAGGCACATTGTCTGGGGTAGGTCTGGAAATGCTCATGAAGGACACCTTTGCACAATTGATGTTGCTTTTCCCCCAAACTGTCTTTGTATACTCTAACATATGCCAAAGACAGAAATGGAAATGGTCCAATCAATTCTGTCCACAGATTGAGAAAGCTAGAAAAAATGTCAATAAAGCTGTTTCCGCTTACCTCAGAGACCATAGGATGGGCTCCATCTATAACAACAATCTACGTTTCCATATGGATGACATCTACAGAAGTGATAGAGTACACTTCACTGATGAAGGGAACAGAGTGTTTCTCAACAACCTGAAGCTCTGCATCCGCACTTACATGTAGCTACAACAATCTCCCAATCAAAACAAGGGCTCTTTTTAGAGTCACCCAATAACCCAACATATAACCAAGCTTTAAAAAAAAAGTCTTAATTATTTTTGCTTGGAGCCGCGCACCTATCACGCCTTTTCAAACCGCGCACTCATCGTGTTTACACTAGGGGGCCATGCTGAGAGCCGCGCACCCATCGCGTTCACACTAGGGGGCCACGCTGAGCACTGCGCACCCATCCCGTTCACACTAGGGGCCGCACTGAGTGCCGCGCGAGGGTCGCAACTCCAAACTTTTGCGAGAAAAAAAAACGTCCACTTTCATTAATTTATATTTGTCCCGGGGACCCCATCCCCGGGGCATTGCCAATTCTTTTTGTTAAAAGGAAGGGGGGCGGCGTGGCCCCCTTCCCGGTCCATTTTTACCCCAGGGACCCCATCCCACGGGGTATGGCCACATATTTTTTTTTTTGTTTTTTTTAAGGAGGGGGGCTGAGTGGCCCCCCTCCTGAGGCCTCTATTGGCCCGGGGACCCCATCCCCCATCCCCCCATCCCCCGGGGCTGTGCCTCTTTTAAAAAAAATATATATATATTTTATTGAGGGAGGGGGGCCATGTGGCCCCCCTCCCGGGCCACTTCCGGCCCCGGGGACCCCATACCCCGGGGCCTGGCCTCATGTTGGGGACCGTGGGGGGAGCCCCAATGCCCCCACGGTCCCTGCCGGCTCCCCGCCTCCTGCGGGAGCCGGCATTGCTTTTGAGCAATGGGAGCTGCTGACATGCAGCTCTCCTTGCTAAAAGCAATTCTGCTTTGCTTCGTTGAAGTGAGAGCAGGTTTTCCTGCTCTCGGTTCAAGGAAGCAAAGCAGAGTTTGCTATGGCAGGACGGGAGCTGTGCTCCCACCCTGTCATAGCAAACGGCAATGTCCCGGGGGTGGGCACCCCGGGACACTGCAGGAGCCGGCCCTGGGGGGTGGCGGTCCCCAGGGCCATCGAGGGCTCCTGGAGGGGGGTTGTGCAGCCCCCCTCCCTCCATTTCAAAGCCCCGGGAGGTGGTGGTCCCCGGGGCCCGGAGGTCTGCAACGGACCCCCGTATTTAAATATTGAATGCCCCGGGGAGGTGGTGGTCCCCGGGGTAGTGTGGAGAGGGGCAGGAGCCCCCACACACAGTTTTTTTTTAAATTTCAGCCCCAGGGAGGTGGCGGTCCCTGGGGCTGCGGGGGCCCCCTCGGGCCCCCGTAAATAAATCAATGATTGCCTCCGGGACCTGGCCCACCCGGGGGCTTTTTGAAAATGAAGCACGGGAGCCCATGCTTTGTTTTTTTTAATTTTCTTGGCAGGATTCGTGACCCCAGCGCGACTTCTCCCATTTAAAAATAAAATAAAATACTTTTTTGGGCCCTGGAGGTCCTTGTGGGACCCCCTGAGCAGGACTAGGGGGTCAGGGTGTTTCTACCCTGCCCCCTTTTCTTATTTTTCATCCTTTTTTAAACAGTTTTCTTCTAGCTCGGTTCTACCGAGTCACAAAATGGCTGCCAACAGTTCCTGGTTAGGAGTGTTGGCAGTCAATCAGAGTGAAGCTCGTGCTCAGGAGGGGTCGCGAACCCTCCTCGGTGCTCAGATATATACATTTTTCTTTCTTTAATTTCTCAGCAACTACTGAACGGATTTACACCATTTAACAAAAGGGATCTTTCTGAACCAAGCCCTACCTTTTTGCCAAATTTGGTGTAATTCCGTTCAGCAGTTCGGGCTGTAGCTTTGTCTAAAGTTTCCTATGGAAAATTACATGGGGAAAACGCGTTTTGGGACACCCCTTTTTTCTCGGCCCCGCTTGACGAATCACCCCAAAACTTTCAAGACAGGAGGTGACCAGAGCGCCTCACTAGTTTTGAAAATTTCGCGAAGGTTCGTCAAACGACTCCAAAGTTATTGGGAAAACAATAAACGCTTTTCCTATGGAAACTAGGTCCTAACTATAACTACCTACTGGCGACCGCCAGTAGGTTATGTGTATATATATATATATATATATATATATTATCTACTGGCGGTCGCCAGTAGATAGTTATAGTTAGGACCTATTTTCCATAGGAAATCCGCGACATTCTATTTGAAATAACTCTTGCGCCGGTTGACGAATCTTCGCAAAAGCTTTTAACTTGTTGGGGCGCTCCGCTCCGCTCCTAGCCTGAAAGTCTCGGGTTGATTCGTCAAGCGGGGGCCGAGAAAAAAGGGGGGTCCCAAAACGTGTTTTCCCCATTCATTTTTCCATAGGATCCTTTCATCACGGCTACAGCCCGAACTGCTGAACGGAATTACACCAAATTTGGCAAAGAGGTAGCCCTTGGTTCAGAGTTGTGCCTTTTACTTAAATGGTGTAAATCCGTTCAGTAGTTTCTGAGAAAATCACAAATAAAATCACATATATATCTATGGCCGAGTAGGGTCCGCGTACCCTCCCGATAGCGAGCTGCATGCTAATTGGCTGTCAACACTCCAAATCAGGAAGTGTTGGCAGCCATTTTGTCCCACGGTAGAACCGAGGGACAGAAACAAGTGTGCAAAGCGCAAAAAGGGGGCAGGGTAGAAACACCCTGACCCCCTAGGTCTGCTCAGGGGGTCCCACAAGGACCCCCTGGGCAGAAAAAAACATTTTTTTTTTTTAAATCGGCGGGATGCGCTTAGGGTGTGCGGATCCCGCCAAGAAAAAAAAAAGAAACAAGTGCGCAAAACGCACAAAGGGGGCAGGGTAGAAACACCCTGACCCCCTAGGTCTGCTCAGGGGGTCCCACAAGGACCCCCTGGGCAGAAAAAAGCATTTAAAAAAAAAAAAATCGGCGGGATGCGCTTAGGGTGGGCGGACCCCGCCGAAAAAAAAAGAAACGCAGCGCGGTCTTCCGCGCTTCGTTCTTAATTGGCCCCCGGGTGGGCCAAGTCCCAGGGGCATGCTGTTTTTTTATAATATGTGGGGGGCCTCTAAGGCCCCCTAAGCCCGGGGACCGCCACCCCCTGGGGCTTTAAAAATAAATGGTGCGGGAGGACTCTGAGCCCTCCCGCAGCCCCGGAGACCGCCACCCCCGGAGCTTCTTTTTAAATTTAAATCACCTGTGTGGGGGGGCTACAGCCCCCCCACACGCCCCGGGGACCACCACCGCACTAACAAATTTAAAATGGGGGTCCGTTTGGACCCCGAAGCCCCGGGGACCACCACCTCCCCGGGGCTTTGCAGATGTGGGGAGGGGGCCACGCGGCCCCCTCCTGGAGCCCTTGATGGCCCTGGGGACCGCCACCCCCAGGGCCGGCTCCTGCAGTGTCCCGGGTTGCCTACCCCCGGGACACTGTAGTTTGCTATGACAGGGCGGGAGCCTCGCGGCTCCCGTCCTGTCATAGCAAACTGCTTTGGATTTTGGAAGAGAGAGCAGGAAGCCTGCTCTCTCTTCCAAAATTCAAAGACAATTGCTTTTCCACATGGGGAGCTGCATCTTAGCAGCTCCCCATGTGGAAAGCAATGCCGGCTCCCGAGGGATGCGGGGAGCCGGCGGGACCGTGGGGGGATTGGGGACCCCCACGGTCCCCAACGGAGAGGGCCAGCCCCGGGAGGGTCCCCGGGCCAGTAGTGGCCCGGGAGGGCCACGCGGCCCCCTCCCCAAATGTTAATTTAAAAAAAGAAAAACAAAGGCCGGCCTCGGGGATGGGTTCCCCGGGGCCATAAGTGGCCTAAGGAGGGGGCAACACAGCCCCCTCCATAACATTTAAAAAAAGAAGGCCATGCCCCGGGGGATGGAGTCCCCGGGGCCAATTAAGGCCTGGGGAGGGGGGCCACGCGGCCCCCTTTCAAATTTTTTTTTTTTTAAAACAAAATATTAGGGGGCAGGCCCTGGGGGATGGGGTCCCCAGGGCTAAAAAATTAGAAAAAGAATGGGGGCCACACAGCCCCCCTTCTTAAAACACAAATAAAAAAAAATACCGGCATCGCGCCGGAGGCCACGCTCCCTCCTTGGAGCACTCTGCAAACGCGCCCCTGGCGCGTTTGCAGATGGGGAACAAATTCCCCTTGAATACTGGGGGTCCTGAGACCACTAGCCCACCAGGAACCTCCAGTATGCGCCAGGGGCTGCGTTGCACAGAGGTGTACAGAGGCCACGCCCCTTTTACACCTCTCTGCAACGCAGCTCTGTGGCGCTTTTTGGAGGTACCTGGTGGGCTAGTTGGACCCCAGGGACCCTCAGGATTCAAGAAGACTTAATCCCCCAACTTAAAACGCGCCACGGGGCGCGTTTGCACTGTGGTGAAGGGAGGGGGCGGGGCTTCAGGTGACATGTGTGCAAACAGGCCCCGTGGCGCGTTTTAAGATGGGGAATTAAATCCCTTCAATCCTGAGGGTCCCTGAGGCCAACTAGCCCACCAAGTACGTCCAGAAGCGCCACAGAGCTGCGTTGCAGAGAGGTGCAAAAGGGGCGTGGCCTCTGGAACACCTCTCTGCAACGCAGCTCCCTGGCGCATACTGGAGGTACAGGGTGGGCTAGTTGGACACCAGGGACCCTCATGATTCAAGGGGACTTAATCCCCCAACTTAAAACACGCCACGGGCGCGTTTGCACAGATGTCACCTCAGGCCCCGCCCTCCCTTCACCATTGTGCAAATATTCCTCTAAAATCAGCCGAACTACGAATTCCGATTTACTCACCTGTTATCAGGAGAGACCTTAGTGCTGCATCTTTGAGCCCAGTACTGATCCTGAAAAGTAATTTTAACCGTACTTACCAGTAACTTGAATTTCCTTCCATAGGATATCATTGCCTGCTTTTTGCTGAAAAAGTTTCTAAGTGTCGATTTTTGAAACTTACAAATATTCCTCTAAAATCAGCAGAACTACGAATTCCGATTTACTCACCTGTTATCAGGAGAGACCTCAGTGCTGCATCTTTGAGCCCAGTACTGATCCTGAAAAGTAATTCTAACCGTACTTACCAGTAACTTGAATTTCCTTCCATAGGCTAACATTGACTGGTTTCACTTGGAAATTCTTCTAAGTGTGGAGTTTTGGAACTTTATAATATTCCTCTAAAATCAGCTGAACTACGAATTCCGATTTACTCACCTGTTATCAGGAGAGACCTCAGTGCTGCATCTTTGAGCCCAGTACAGATAATGAAAAGTAATTCTAACAGTACTTACCAGTAACTTGTATTTCCTTCCATAGGATATCATTGCCTGCTTTTTGCTGAAAAAGTTTGTCGATTTTTGAAACATACAAATATTTCTCTAAAATCATCAGAACTACGAATTCTGATTTACTCACCTGTTATCAGGAGAGACCTCAGTGCTGCATCTTTGAGCCCAGTCCAGATCCTGAAAAGTAATTCTAACCGTACTTACCAGTAACTTGAATTTCCTTCCATAGGCTAACATTGACTGGTTTCACTTGGAAATTCTTCTGTGTGTGGAGTTTTGGAACTTTATAATATTCCTCTAAAATCAGCCGAACTACGAATTCCGATTTACTCACCTGTTATCAGGAGAGAACCCAGTGCTGCATCTTTTAGACCAGCACTCACCCTGAAAAGTAATTCTAACCGTACTTACCAGTAACTTATATTTCCTTCCATAGGAATCCATTGTCTGGTTTTCAGCAGAAAAGTTTCAAAGTGTCAATTTTCACAAACTACAAATATTCCTTAAAAATCGCCTGTATGACTTAAACGCATTCTTTCAACTGTTTACAGGAGATGCACCAGTGCTGGATCCAGGATCCAACACTGAGTAAGAAAAAGTAACGATAACACTACTTACCTGCTAAGTAAATTTCCTCCCATAGGATAACATTGGTGATTCTATGTGAAAAAGTTTCTAAGTGTCAACTTTTAAAATACAATAATATTCCTTAAAAATCACTACTGTAACCAAAACGCTTTTACTCAACTGTTTACAGGAGATGTCCCAGGACTGAATCTAGGATCCAGTCCTGTGGTTAGAAAAGTAATCCATAAAGTAACTAATTGCATTTAACTTGAAATTCACATTGAGCTCAATGTTGCATTGTGTTTGAAATTGTGTTGCCCATTGCAACAACTGTAACTACTGTACTTAAAAGTCTATTGCCTATTTGCAAAGTATTTAAACTAAAGTAATTCATTCAGTGAAAGTATATTTTGTAATGTAATGTATAATGTAATTACAATGTAATTTAAAAAATAAAATATGTAAAAATAAATAGTTTAAAAAATGTAGTAAATCAGTATCAAAAAAATAAATATAACAATTAATACATTTAAAAATTGTCATTTACAAAACCTTTGAAATTCACTGAAAAAACCATAGGTTTCAGACATGTTATAGTGAGGAATTAGCATTTAAAAAACCTTTGAAATTCACTGAAAAAACCATAGGTTTCAGGCACGTTATAGTTAGAAATTAGCATTTAAAAAACCTTACAAATTCACTGAAAAACCATAGGTTTTAGGGACAGTTATAGTTAGTTGGACATTGCACTCGTACAAAACCCGTGAAATTCCCCGTTATAGTTAGTTCAGCTAACTATAACTCGCGCCCCGCAATGCACTGCTGATGACGTCACATATTACATCACTCATGACATGGTCAGTGACATCACTGATGACATCACTGATGACATCTCAAATGACATCACTGATGACATCACTGATGACATCATCCACGTGATAATCTGATGCACCTCCTCACACCCTAATATAACCTTTGATACACTCACTCTAAATTACAGACTGCCATTCGCAAAACCATAGACACTCCAACACCAATAACTACATACCCACTCACTGATTCTTAGGTCTACACACACATCCACTCACTCACCCGTACAGTCACTCATACTTACGGTCACTCAGTACAGGACTATCATATGCACTCATACTCCTATATAGACCCTCAAACACTGCCACTCATCCATAGAGGTACTCACACACCTAGTCACTCATGCAAATAATTAAACACACTGCCATTTTCTCACCTATACAGTTATACACACACCAGCTCACTTACTCATACAAATACTAGCACATTCTTACGCTCTTATACAATCACTGATACAAGCACACACTCATCCATACAGTCACTCTCACAATCACAATCACACACTCTCGCTTATAGCTATTTATATACTCCAACACACATATATACTGCCTTTCACATATGTAGTTACTCACACATGTACCACTGGGACATACATTCACTCACTAACACACTCTTACACACACTTACCCACCCATACAGTCTATCACAGATGCACTCTTGAAACCATCCACCCAGTGAATCACCTACTCACACATCTATGCACAAAGTCGCACACACCCCACCCACACAAACACTCAGTCACCCATACAGATACTCAGACAACCAATCAATAACTCATATAGACACTCATGTAGCTATTCACAAACCCATGCATCCACTTACACAGCAATAGACAGACGGATACAGACATTCACCCAGTTTAGTCACTAACCCATGCATTCAGTAAGATACGTTTAATCACTCACTTATAGAGTTAGTCACGCACCTACTAAATCATCCATACAGACACTTATACACCCACTCATTCTTCAATATGCCTTTCCCTATATATATATTAAAAAAATTTAAACTTTACAGAAACACACAGTCACTGGATGATGTCATCAGTGATGTCATTTGAGATGTCATCAGTGATGTCATCAGTGATGTCACTGACCATGTCATGAGTGATGTAATATGTGACGTCATCAGCAGTGCATTGCGGGGGCGCGAGTTATAGTTAGCTGAACTAACTATAACGGGGGAATTTCACGGGTCAATGTCCAACTAACTATAACTGTCCCTAAAACCTATGGTTTTTCAGTGAATTTGTAAGGTTTTTAAATGCTAATTTCTAACTATAACGTGCCTGAAACCTATGGTTTTTTCAGTGAATATATGTATACACACACACACATATATATATATGTATATATGTGTATATTACCTACTGGCGGTCGCCAGTAGGTAGTTATAGTTAGGACCTAGTTTCCATAGGAAAAGTGTTTTTTGTTTTCCAAATAACCTTGGAAATAACCTGATTTCATCAGTGATGTCACTGACCATGTCATGAATGATGTAATATGTGACGTCATCAGCAGTGCATTGCGGGGGCGCGAGTTATAGTTATCTGAACTAACTATAACGGCAGAATTTCTCTGGTTTTGTACGAGTAAAAAATGTCCAACTAACTATAACGTCCCTGAAACCTATGGTTTTTTCAGTGAATTTCTGAGGGTTTTTTAAATGCTCATTTCTAACTATAACGTGCCTGAATCCTATGGTTTTTTTCAGTGAATTTCAATGGTTTTTTAAATGCTAATTTCTAACTATAACATCCCTAAAACCTATGGTTTTTTCAGTGAATATATATATATCATCATGCCACGAGGAATTGTGTTAAGCCATGTGCATCACAACTTTAAGAAAGTCATAAGCTTGTTATTAGTGACAATGACATTTTAATTGTTGGTTTAGTCATGAAGTATTATTATAATTTAAAATGTAAATTGTAGCAAGATTGGCAAACAATATTGATTTGTTGATAAGCTATTCGGCATATTCCCTTGTACCTGCTCTCTTTTTATCATTTGAAGTCTGTCTTTGCTGCCTACTGAGAATCACGAGTCATGTGACCACGCTACTCTGCTTTTTAAATGTATTGTTTTTATGGTGATTGCTGTGTGATCAAGGCAGGTGTGCCGAAACGCGTTACAGCGTACATGAATTAAACGAGAGACGAAATTGCCAACGCTACCCCCGTGTCGGTGTCCGATTCATCAGGGAGATTTGGAAGTGGTGTTTGTATTGAGCCGCTATGTGCTGGGAAGCGGCAACGCCGATACAACCTCGATCTGGTGCTTCTTCAAGTATTCCGGCAACCAATGGAGGAAATGCGTAAAAGCATAGCGAGAAGCCCCCCCGTGGATTCAGCAGTGAGAAAAGACATTTACCGCTAGGTAAGAAGCCCCCAGGTACGGTGCGTCGGAGGAGGCCTGTTGTCTGGGAAACGCGGCACCGGAAAGTTCGGTACGTTGATATTGGCTTACGGGGAGAGGAGCCGGGAAGGTTACCCGGCAGGGAAGCAGTGCGAGTCTCATGTTTGATTTGGCTACAAAGTGGTGTGTTTGCAGTCGCTCCTGGTGGAAATCGTGCTGCAATGGATACCCTGATGAAAGAAAGGGAGGAGGCAGCGGACTCAGTTTTCAGTGAAGGAATATTGGATTTACCCAAGCAAAGTCGTGGTCCGGAGCCCTCTACAAGTGAAAATAATGCCCAAACGCTAATGCGCACCTTGAAAAGCTGAAGCGCAACGAAACTTCAAAATGGTGGGAAGTGAAATCACTAAGCAAATACCTTGATGTGGGAAGAGTACCCCGTGGTTTAAGAGTGCTCACAGCTCCCACCTATGAAAATCCAGATCCAGAAATGCTCCAGGAGTGGGCTGCTAACAACGCATCATCATCACAAAATATGATGAAGATCTTAATTAAATACGCAAGTAAAGATCGTGATAAAATCCTTGACGAAATTAAAGAGGTGGAGGACGAGCTCAAAAGAGTTGCGAAGGAGGATGTACTGAAGAAGTTTGAATTAGATTTATGTGCCCGCCTAAAGAAGCATGAACAAGTAATAAGAGATCGGAAAGCGACGAAGTTTCAAAGAGATAGGCTGGATTATCAACGAGGGCAGATATATACATTCGCCCGCCGGTTTGACAATATCAGGAGGCAAAGGTTGTCGAAACCCACCGGCGCTGATAGAAAGAGAGATGATGAGCAGCAGACAGTTGGAGATTTGAGTTCTGAAGCAAGTTCCTTGGTGAGCTCCGACATAGAGACCGGATCGGAAGAAGGAAATCGCAATTCTAATCAATGCGACCCCCCGTCTGTGATTGAAGAATTTGGTTTTTTATACATAGACCGGACACAGAGCATAAGGCCGAATCCGCAAGGGAAAAGAAAAGAGCACCAAGGAAGCACAAAAATCAACGGCACAGGCATGGAACTACGGTCGGGGACAAAGACAAAGGAATCATACCACCGCAGAGGAAGGAAGACGCCACAACCATAATTAATTTGACAGATTTGATGCTAACGGATGAGGAAAGTAGGATATTGTCACTGTGCCTATCATTTTGCATTCGAACAAACTTCAACTACACGCAAACCCGCATTGACTTCTTTAAATTCATAAGGAAGTTAAAACTCAAGAAATTTTTCTTCAACAGGAGTGGTAATTTTGAGAAAAATTCACCTGAAAGAGAAGAAGCAGGGAATTTGGAAGTCGGAGACATGGAGGTACTTTTTGACTTACAACAGCTTGAACGTGAGGGTGAGGGTTTACCAGCATTGGGGACTATGAGCCAGATAGTAGATTTATTGTGCTTGGATATTTTTGACAGTGCTGCAACTTCATTTAAACCAAAATCAACTTTTACACCCAACACCCCAAAAGATGCCATAGATATATTCTCAGATCTGGTGATCAAAGATCTGAAAGAGATATCATCAGTCCCTAGTAAGGCATTTTTGAGAGATGGCAATCAACTAGAAAAAGATTACTATGCTGTTGTAACTAAGATAAAAAATAGAAAAGATATTGTGGTCCGACAGTCGGACAAAGGTGGCAATGTGGTTCTCAGGCCTCTTGAGTCCTATAATGCAGAGGCTAAAATGCAGTTAAGGGACCACAAATGCTATCTAAAAGTACCTCAAAGTAATGCAGTGGAAGTGAAGCAGAAATTTATGAAGGATTTAGCTCAGTGGCGGGGATTGGGGCTGATTTCACAGGCATGTGATCAAGGCCCGAGGTGGGGCTGAAACGCGTCATGGCTGTAGAGGTGTTGGAGGAGCAATAAACATACATCTGTTGGCTACTATTTGGGTCTGTGCTCCGTTTCTTTGGGATTAGATGCACGCCAGAGGGTGAACGGAGTTGCCAAGAATATATATATATATATATATATTTATTTTTTTCTTCACCAAACCCCCGAAAGCATTGAGGATGCACTCGACAGTAAACCACCATTCGGTTTATTCTTGCAGCAACCCACTGCAGCACTCCAGAAGTTACAATCTTTATTCGCCTGAAGCGTTTCGAGGCCAACGCCTCTTACTCATAGGCTGCTTCAGTCACAGATGAATCATGGAGGGCTCTTTTTTATCCATTTCTGGCATGCCGACCCCCTGTGGGTCTCGCTTTGTGCTTTTTAGTCCTTCACTGCAGGCTGGGACGTGACAGGACTGCACCAATTTTAGAAACTAAGGGGCTGTGGTTGAAACTGTTTCTGACCGATACAGCACAGCAAGCCAGGCATAAGGAACTTTCCTGTGCATTCAGCATCCTAATAAAGGAAAAAGCTTGCTTTTATTTTACAAGTGAGTACGGACCCACTTGGGGAGATGGAATGTTGCTTATCTGAACTACGTGTTCCATCATTCCTAATGTTTTTGTCACGAATTGAGTGCAGCCCACTGAGGGCGAACAACCAATAAGAAAGTAAGAAAGATTTAAATAAAAGGAGAGCAAATCGTACTCATTTGTAAGCTGCCTATGATGAAGGGACGGAGAGTCTTGAAATGCATTAGGCAAATCAATTAAGCTTGGATGAAAAGGAGAGTTGCCAATGAATAAACGAAAGGTGGGCTTGCTGCTGAGTGCGTCCTGTGAAAGCTTTAGGGCATTTGGTGAATAAACTATTTGCACGGCGGCCCCCGTCGTGACAAGACTGCACCATCTTTAGAAACTAAGAGACTGTGGTTGAAACTGTTTCTGACCGATACAGCACAGCAAGCCAGACATAATGAACTTTCCTGTGCATTCAGCATCCTACTAAAGGAAAAAATTTGCTTTTATTTTACAAGTGAGTACGGACCCACTTGGGGAGATGGAATGTTGCTTTTCTGAACTACGTGTTCCATCATGCCTAATGTTTTTGTCACGAATTGAGTGCAGCCCACTAAGCGCGAACAACCAATAAGAAAGTAAGAAAGATTTAAATAAAAGGAGAGCAAATCGTACTCATTTGTAAGCTGCCTATGATGAAGAGACGGAGAGTCTTGAAACGCGTCAGGCAAATCAATTAAGCTTGGATGAAAAGGAGAGTTGCCAATGAGTAACCGAAAGGTGGGCTTGCTGCTGAGTGCGTCCTGTGAAAGCTTCAGGGCATTTGGTGAATACACTATTTGCACAGCGGCCCCCGTCGTGACAGGACTGCACCATCTTTAGAAACTAAGAGGCTGTTGTTGAAACTGTTTCTGAACGATACAGCACAGCAAGCCAGGCATAATGAACTTTCCTGTGCATTCAGCATCCTACTAAAGGAAAATATGTGCTTTTATTTTACAAGTGAGTACGAACCCATTTGGGGAGATGGAATGTTGCTTTTCTGAACTATGTGTTCCATCATGCCTAATGTTTTTGTCATGAATTGAGTGCAGCCCACTGAGGGCGAACAACCAATAAGAAAGTAAGAAAGATTTAAATAAAAGGAGAGCAAATCGTACTCATTTGTAAGCTGCCTATGATGAAGGGACGGAGAGCCTTGAAACACGTCAGGCAAATCAATTAAGCTTGGATGAAAAGGAGAGCTGCCAATGAATAACCGAAAGGTGGGCTTGCTGCTGAGTGCGTCCTGTGAAAGCTTCTGGGCATTTGGTGAATAAACTATTTGCACGGCGGCCCCCGTCGTGACAGGACTGCACCATCTTTAGAAACTAAGAGGCTGTGGTTGAAACTGTTTCTAACCAATACAGCACAGCAAGCCAGGCATAATGAACTTTCCTGTGCATTCAGCATCCTACTAAAGGAGAAAATTTGCTTTTATTTTACAAGTGAGTACGGACCCACTTGGGGAGATGGAATATTGCTTTTCTGAACTACGTGTTCCATCATGCCTAATGTTTTTGTCACGAATTGAGTGCAGCCCACTGAGGGCGAACAACCAATAAGAAAGTAAGAAAGATTTAAATAAAAGGAGAGCAAATCGTACTCATTTGTAAGCTGCCTATGATGAAGGGACGGAGAGTCTTGAAACGCGTCAGGCAAATCAATTAAGCATGGATGAAAAGGAGAGTTGCCAATGAATAACCGAAAGGTGGGCTTGCTGCTGAGTGCGTCCTGTGAAAGCTTCAGGGCATTTGGTGAATAAACTATTTGCACGGTGGCCCCCGTCGTGACAGGCCTGCACCATCTTTAGAAACTAAGAGGCTGTGGTTGAAACTGTTTCTGACCAATACAGCACAGCAAGCCAGGCATAATGAACTTTCCTGTGCATTCAGCATCCTACTAAAGGAAAAACTTTGCTTTTATTTTACAAGTGAGTATGGACCCACTTGGGGAGATGGAATGTTGCTTTTCTGAACTACGTGTTCCATCATGCCTAATGTTTTTGTCACAAATTGAGTGCAGCCCACTGAGGGCAAATAACCAATAAGAAAGTAAGAAAGATTTAAATAAAAGGAGAGCAAATCGTACTCATTTGTAAGCTGCCTATGATGAAGGGACGGAGAGTCTTGAAACGCGTCAGGAAAACCAATTAAGCTTGGATGAAAAGGAGAGTTGCCAATGAATAACCGAAAGGTGGGCTTGCTGCTGAGTGCGTCCTGTGAAAGCTTCAGGGCATTTGGTGAATAAACTATATGCACGGCGGCCCCCGTCGTGACAGGCCTGCACCATCTTTAGAAACTAAGAGGCTGTGGTTGAAACTGTTTCTGACCAATACAGCACAGCAAGCCAGGCATAATGAACTTTCCTGTGCATTCAGCATCCTACTAAAGGAAAAAATGTGCTTTTATTTTACAAGTGAGTACGGACCCACTTGGGGAGATGGAATGTTGCTTTTCTGAACTTCGTGTTCCATCATGCCTAATGTTTTTGTCACGAATTGAGTGCAGCCCACTGAGGGCAAACAACCAATAAGAAAGTAAGAAAGATTTAAATAAAAGGAGAGCAAATCGTACTCATTTGTAAGCTGCCTATGATCAAGGGACGGAGAGTCTTGAAACGCGTCAGGCAAATCAATTAAGCTTGGATGAAAAGGAGAGTTGCCAATGAATAACTGAAAGGTGGGCTTGCTGCTGAGTGCGTCCTGTGAAAGCTTCAGGGCATTTGGTGAATAAACTATTTGCACGGCGGCCCCCGTCATGACAGAACTGCACCATCTTTAGAAACTAAGAGGCTGTGGTTGAAAGTGTTTCTGACCGATACAGCACAGCAAGCCAGGCATAATGAACTTTCCTGTGCATTCAGCATCCTACTAAAGGAAAAAATTTGCTTTTATTTTACAAGTGAGTACGGACCCACTTGGGGAGATGGAATGTTGCTTTTCTGAACTAGGTGTTCCATCATGCCTAATGTTTTTGTCACAAATTGAGTGCGCCCACTGAGGGCGAACAACCAATAAGAAAGTAAGAAAGATTTAAATAAAAGGAGAGCAAATCGTACTCATTTGTAAGCTGCCTATGATGAAGGGACGGAGAGTCTTGAAACACGTCAGGAAAATCAATTAAGCTTGGATGAAAAGGAGAGTTGCCAATGAATAACCGAAAGGTGGGCTTGCTGCTGAGTGCATCCTGTGAAAGCTTCAGGGCATTTGGTGAATAAACTGTTTGCACGGCGGCCCCTGTCGTGACAGGACTGCACCATCTTTAGAACCTAAGAGGCTGTGGTTGAAACTGTTTCTGACCGATACAGCACTGCAAGCCAGGCATAATGAACTTTCCTGTGCATTCAGCATCCTACTAAAGGAAAAAATGTGCTTTTATTTTACAAGTGAGTACGGACCCACTTGGGGAGATGGAATGTTGCTTTTCTGAACTACGTGTTCCATCATGCCTAATGTTTTTGTCACGAATTGAGTGCAGCCCAAAGAGTGCGAACAACCAATAAGAAAGTAAGAAAGATTTAAATAAAAGGAGAGCAAATCGTACTCATTTGTAAGCTGCCTATGATGAAGGGACGGAGAGTTTTGAAATGCGTCAGGCAAATCAATTAAGCTTGGATGAAAAGGAGAGTTGCCAATGAATAACCGAAAGGTGGGCTTGCTGCTGAGTGCGTCCTGTGAAAGCTTCAGGGCATTTGGTGAATAAACTATTTGCACGGCGGCCCCCATCGTGACAGGACTGCACCATCTTTAGATACTAAGAGGCTGTGTTTGAAACTGTGACTGACCGATACAGCACAGCAAGCCAGGCATAATGAACTTTCCTGTGCATTCAGCATCCTAATAAAGGAAAAAATTTGCTTTTATTTTACAAGTGAGTACGGACCCACTTGGGGAGATGGAATGTTGCTTTTCTGAACTACGTGTTCCATCATGCCTAATGTTTTTGTCACGAATTGAGTGCAGCCCACTGAGGGCGAACAACCAATAAGAAAGTAAGAAAGATTTAAATAAAAGGAGAGCAAATCGTACTCATTTGTAAGCTGCCTATGATGAAGGGACGGAGAGTCTTGAAACGCGTCAGGCAAATCAATTAAGCTTGGATGAAAAGGAGAGTTGCCAATGAATAAACGAAAGGTGGGCTTGCTGCTGAGTGCGTCCTGTGAAAGCTTCAGGGCATTTGGTGAATAAACTATTTGCACGGCGGCCCCCGTCGTGACAAGACTGCACCATCTTTAGAAACTAAGAGGCTGTGGTTGAAACTGTTTCTGACCGATACAGCACCGCAAGCCAGGCATAATGAACTTTCCGGTGCATTCAGCATCCTAATAAAGGAAAAAATTTGCTTTTATTTTACAAGTGAGTACGGACCCACTTGGGGAGATGGAATGTTGCTTTTCTGAACTACGTGTTCCATCATGCCTAATGTTTTTGTCACGAATTGAGTGCAGCCCACTGAGGGCGAACAACCAATAAGAAAGTAAGAAAGATTTAAATAAAAGGAGAGCAAATCGTACTCATTTGTAAGCTGCCTATGATGAAGGGACGGAGAGTCTTGAAACGCGTCAGGCAAATCAATTAAGCATGGATGAAAAGGAGAGTTGCCAATGAATAACCGAAAGGTGGGCTTGCTGCTGAGTGCGTCCTGTGAAAGCTTCAGGGCATTTGGTGAATAAACTATTTGCACGGTGGCCCCCGTCGTGACAGGCCTGCACCATCTTTAGAAACTAAGAGGCTGTGGTTGAAACTGTTTCTGACCAATACAGCACAGCAAGCCAGGCATAATGAACTTTCCTGTGCATTCAGCATCCTACTAAAGGAAAAACTTTGCTTTTATTTTACAAGTGAGTATGGACCCACTTGGGGAGATGGAATGTTGCTTTTCTGAACTACGTGTTCCATCATGCCTAATGTTTTTGTCACAAATTGAGTGCAGCCCACTGAGGGCAAACAACCAATAAGAAAGTAAGAAAGATTTAAATAAAAGGAGAGCAAATCGTACTCATTTGTAAGCTGCCTATGATGAAGGGACGGAGAGTCTTGAAACGCGTCAGGAAAATCAATTAAGCTTGGATGAAAAGGAGAGTTGCCAATGAATAACCGAAATGTGGGCTTGCTGCTGAGTGCGTCCTGTGAAAGCTTCAGGGCATTTGGTGAATAAACTATATGCACGGCGGCCCCCGTCGTGACAGGCCTGCACCATCTTTAGAAACTAAGAGGCTGTGGTTGAAACTGTTTCTGACCAATACAGCACAGCAAGCCAGGCATAATGAACTTTCCTGTGCATTCAGCATCCTACTAAAGGAAAAAATGTGCTTTTATTTTACAAGTGAGTACGGACCCACTTGGGGAGATGGAATGTTGCTTTTCTGAACTTCGTGTTCCATCATGCCTAATGTTTTTGTCACGAATTGAGTGCAGCCCACTGAGGGCAAACAACCAATAAGAAAGTAAGAAAGATTTAAATAAAAGGAGAGCAAATCGTACTCATTTGTAAGCTGCCTATGATCAAGGGACGGAGAGTCTTGAAACGCGTCAGGCAAATCAATTAAGCTTGGATGAAAAGGAGAGTTGCCAATGAATAACTGAAAGGTGGGCTTGCTGCTGAGTGCGTCCTGTGAAAGCTTCAGGGCATTTGGTGAATAAACTATTTGCACGGCGGCCCCCGTCATGACAGGACTGCACCATCTTTAGAAACTAAGAGGCTGTGGTTGAAAGTGTTTCTGACCGATACAGCACAGCAAGCCAGGCATAATGAACTTTCCTGTGCATTCAGCATCCTACTAAAGGAAAAAATTTGCTTTTATTTTACAAGTGAGTACGGACCCACTTGGGGAGATGGAATGTTGCTTTTCTGAACTAGGTGTTCCATCATGCCTAATGTTTTTGTCACGAATTGAGTGCAGCCCACTGAGGGCGAACAACCAATAAGAAAGTAAGAAAGATTTAAATAAAAGGAGAGCAAATCGTACTCATTTGTAAGCTGCCTATGATGAAGGGACGGAGAGTCTTGAAACACGTCAGGAAAATCAATTAAGCTTGGATGAAAAGGAGAGTTGCCAATGAATAACCGAAAGGTGGGCTTGCTGCTGAGTGCGTCCTGTGAAAGCTTCAGGGCATTTGGTGAATAAACTGTTTGCACGGCGGCCCCTGTCGTGACAGGACTGCACCATCTTTAGAACCTAAGAGGCTGTGGTTGAAACTGTTTCTGACCGATACAGCACTGCAAGCCAGGCATAATGAACTTTCCTGTGCATTCAGCATCCTACTAAAGGAAAAAATGTGCTTTTATTTTACAAGTGAGTACGGACCCACTTGGGGAGATGGAATGTTGCTTTTCTGAACTACGTGTTCCATCATGCCTAATGTTTTTGTCACGAATTGAGTGCAGCCCAAAGAGGGCGAACAACCAATAAGAAAGTAAGAAAGATTTAAATAAAAGGAGAGCAAATCGTACTCATTTGTAAGCTGCCTATGATGAAGGGACGGAGAGTTTTGAAATGCGTCAGGCAAATCAATTAAGCTTGGATGAAAAGGAGAGTTGCCAATGAATAACCGAAAGGTGGGCTTGCTGCTGAGTGCGTCCTGTGAAAGCTTCAGGGCATTTGGTGAATAAACTATTTGCACGGCGGCCCCCATCGTGACAGGACTGCACCATCTTTAGATACTAAGAGGCTGTGTTTGAAACTGTGACTGACCGATACAGCACAGCAAGCCAGGCATAATGAACTTTCCTGTGCATTCAGCATCCTAATAAAGGAAGAAATTTGCTTTTATTTTACAAGTGAGTACGGACCCACTTGGGGAGATGGAATGTTGCTTTTCTGAACTACGTGTTCCATCATGCCTAATGTTTTTGTCACGAATTGAGTGCAGCCCACTGAGGGCGAACAACCAATAAGAAAGTAAGAAAGATTTAAATAAAAGGAGAGCAAATCGTACTCATTTGTAAGCTGCCTATGATGAAGGGACGGAGAGTCTTGAAACGCGTCAGGCAAATCAATTAAGCTTGGATGAAAAGGAGAGTTGCCAATGAATAAACGAAAGGTGGGCTTGCTGCTGAGTGCGTCCTGTGAAAGCTTCAGGGCATTTGGTGAATAAACTATTTGCACGGCGGCCCCCGTCGTGACAAGACTGCACCATCTTTAGAAACTAAGAGGCTGTGGTTGAAACTGTTTCTGACCGATACTGCACAGCAAGCCAGGCATAATGAACTTTCCGGTGCATTCAGCATCCTAATAAAGGAAAAAATGTGCTTTTATTTTACAAGTGAGTACGGACACACTTGGGGAGATGGAATGTTGCTTTTCTGAACTACGTGTTCCATCATGCCTAAAGTTTTTGTGACGAATTGAGTGCAGCCCACTAAGGGCGAACAACCAATAAGAAAGTAAGAAAGATTTAAATAAAAGTAGAGCAAATCGTACTCATTTGTAAGCTGCCTATGATGAAGGGACGGAGAGTCTTGAAACGCGTCAGGCAAATCAATTAAGCTTGGATGAAAAGGAGAGTTGCCAATGAATAAACGAAAGGTGGGCTTGCTGCTGAGTGCGTCCTGTGAAAGCTTCAGGGCATTTGGTGAATAAACTATTTGCACGGCGGCCCCCGTCGTGACAAGACTGCACCATCTTTAGAAACTAAGAGGCTGTGGTTGAAACTGTTTCTGACCGATACAGCACAGCAAGCCAGGCATAATGAACTTTCCTGTGCATTCAGCATCCTAAT
Source organism: Calotriton arnoldi (assembly GCA_963921515.1). Taxonomy (NCBI): domain Eukaryota; kingdom Metazoa; phylum Chordata; class Amphibia; order Caudata; family Salamandridae; genus Calotriton; species Calotriton arnoldi. Next base: position 1,614,981 of record CAWUFW010003689.1, on the reverse strand, counting down.
AAAGGAAAAAATGTGCTTTTATTTTACAAGTGAGTACGGACCCACTTGGGGAGATGGAATGTTGCTTTTCTGAACTACGTGTTCCATCATGCCTAAAGTTTTTGTCACGAATTGAGTGCAGCCCACTGAGGGCGAACAACCAATAAGAAAGTAAGAAAGATTTAAATAAAAGGAGAGCAAATCGTACTCATTTGTAAGCTGCCTATGATGAAGGGACGGAGAGTCTTGAAACGCGTCAGGAAAATCAATTAAGCTTGGATGAAAAGGAGAGTTGCCAATGAATAACCGAAAGGTGGCCTTGCTGCTGAGTGCGTCCTGTGAAAGCTTCAGGGCATTTGGTGAATAAACTGTTTGCACGGCGGCCCCCGTCGTGACAGGACTGCACCATCTTTAGAACCTAAGAGGCTGTGGTTGAAACTGTTTCTGACTGATACAGCACTGCAAGCCAGGCATAATGAACTTTCCTGTGCATTCAGCATCCTACTAAAGGAAAAAATTTGCTTTTATTTTACAAGTGAGTACGGACCCACTTGGGGAGATGGAATGTTGCTTTTCTGAACTACGTGTTCCATCATGCCTAATGTTTTTGTCACGAATTGAGTGCAGCCCAAAGAGTGCGAACAACCAATAAGAAAGTAAGAAAGATTTAAATAAAAGGAGAGCAAATCGTACTCATTTGTAAGCTGCCTATGATGAAGGGACGGAGAGTTTTGAAATGCGTCAGGCAAATCAATTAAGCTTGGATGAAAAGGAGAGTTGCCAATGAATAACCGAAAGGTGGGCTTGCTGCTGAGTGCGTCCTGTGAAAGCTTCAGGGCATTTGGTGAATAAACTATTTGCACGGCGGCCCCCATCGTGACAGGACTGCACCATCTTTAGATACTAAGAGGCTGTGTTTGAAACTGTGACTGACCGATACAGCACAGCAAGCCAGGCATAATGAACTTTCCTGTGCATTCAGCATCCTAATAAAGGAAAAAATTTGCTTTTATTTTACAAGTGAGTACGGACCCACTTGGGGAGATGGAATGTTGCTTTTCTGAACTACGTGTTCCATCATGCCTAATGTTTTTGTCACGAATTGAGTGCAGCCCACTGAGGGCGAACAACCAATAAGAAAGTAAGAAAGATTTAAATAAAAGGAGAGCAAATCGTACTCATTTGTAAGCTGCCTATGATGAAGGGACGGAGAGTCTTGAAACGCGTCAGGCAAATCAATTAAGCTTGGATGAAAAGGAGAGTTGCCAATGAATAAACGAAAGGTGGGCTTGCTGCTGAGTGCGTCCTGTGAAAGCTTCAGGGCATTTGGTGAATAAACTATTTGCACGGCGGCCCCCGTCGTGACAAGACTGCACCATCTTTAGAAACTAAGAGGCTGTGGTTGAAACTGTTTCTGACCGATACAGCACCGCAAGCCAGGCATAATGAACTTTCCGGTGCATTCAGCATCCTAATAAAGGAAAAAATTTGCTTTTATTTTACAAGTGAGTACGGACCCACTTGGGGAGATGGAATGTTGCTTTTCTGAACTACGTGTTCCATCATGCCTAAAGTTTTTGTGATGAATTGAGTGCAGCCCACTGATGGCGAACAACCAATAAGAAAGTAAGAAAGATTTAAATAAAAGTAGAGCAAATCGTACTCATTTGTAAGCTGCCTATGATGAAGGGACGGAGAGTCTTGAAACGCGTCAGGAAAATCAATTAATCTTGGATGAAAAGGAGAGTTGCCAATGAATAACCGAAAGGTGGGCTTGCTGCTGAGTGCGTCCTGTGAAAGCTTCAGGGCATTTGGTGAATAAACTATATGCACGGCGGCCCCCATCGTGACAGGCCTGCACCATCTTTAGAAACTAAGAGGCTGTGGTTGAAACTGTTTCTGACCAATACAGCACAGCAAGCCAGGCATAATGAACTTTCCTGTGCATTCAGCATCCTACTAAAGGAAAAAATTTGCTTTTATTTTACAAGTGAGTATGGACCCACTTGGGGAGATGGAATTTTGCTTTTCTGAACTATGTGTTCCATCATGCCTAATGTTTTTGTCACGAATTGAGTGCAGCCCACTGAGGGCAAACAACCAATAAGACAGTAAGAAAGATTTAAATAAAAGGAGAGCAAATTGTACTCATTTGTAAGCTGCCTATGATCAAGGGACGGAGAGTCTTGAAACGCGTCAGGCAAATCAATTAAGCTTGGATGAAAAGGAGAGTTGCCAATGAATAACTGAAAGGTGGGCTTGCTGCTGAGTGCGTCCTGTGAAAGCTTCAGGGCATTTGGTGAATAAACTATTTGCACGGCGGCACCCGTCGTGACAGGACTGCACCATCTTTAGAAACTAAGAGGCTGTGGTTGAAAGTGTTTCTGACCGATACAGCACAGCAAGCCAGGCATAATGAACTTTCCTGTGCATTCAGCATCCTACTAAAGGAAAAAATGTGCTTTTATTTTACAAGTGAGTATGGACCCACTTGGGGAGATGGAATTTTGCTTTTCTGAACTATGTGTTCCATCATGCCTAATGTTTTTGTCACGAATTGAGTGCAGCCCACTGAGGGCAAACAACCAATAAGACAGTAAGAAAGATTTAAATAAAAGGAGAGCAAATTGTACTCATTTGTAAGCTGCCTATGATCAAGGGACGGAGAGTCTTGAAACGCGTCAGGCAAATCAATTAAGCTTGGATGAAAAGGAGAGTTGCCAATGAACAACTGAAAGGTGGGCTTGCTGCTGAGTGCGTCCTGTGAAAGCTTCAGGGCATTTGGTGAATAAACTATTTGCACGGCGGCACCCGTCGTGACAGGACTGCACCATCTTTAGAAACTAAGAGGCTGTGGTTGAAAGTGTTTCTGACCGATACAGCACAGCAAGCCAGGCATAATGAACTTTCCTGTGCATTCAGCATCCTACTAAAGGAAAAAATGTGCTTTTATTTTACAAGTGAGTACGGACCCACTTGGGGAGATGGAATGTTGCTTTTCTGAACTAGGTGTTCCATCATGCCTAATGTTTTTGTCACGAATTTAGTGCAGCCCACTGAGGGCGAACAACCAATAAGAAAGTAAGAAAGATTTAAATAAAAGGAGAGCAAATCGTACTCATTTGTAAGCTGCCTATGATGAAGGGACGGAGAGTCTTGAAACGCGTCAGGAAAATCAATTAAGCTTGGATGAAAAGGAGAGTTGCCAATGAATAAACAAAAGGTGCTCTTGCTGTGGAGTGCGTCCTGTGAAAACTTCAGGGCATTTGGTGAATAAACTATTTGCACGGCGGCCCCCGTCGTGACAGGACTGCACCATCTTTAGAAACTAAGAGGCTGTGGTTGAAACTGTTTCTGACCGATACAGCACAGCAAGCCAGCCATAACGAACTTTCCTGTGCATTCAGCATCCTACTAAAGGAAAAAATTTGCTTTTATTTTACAAGTGAGTACGGACCCACTTGGGGAGATGGAATGTTGCTTTTCTGAACTAGGTGTTCCATCATGCCTAATGTTTTTGTCACAAATTGAGTGCAGCCCACTGAGGGCGAACAACCAATAAGAAAGTAAGAAGGATTTAAATAAAAGGAGAGCAAATCGTACTCATTTGTAAGCTGCCTATGATGAAGGGACGGAGAGTCTTGAAACGCGTCAGGAAAATCAATTAAGCTTTAATGAAAAGGAGAGTTGTCAATGAATAACCGAAAGGTGGGCTTGCTGCTGAGTGTGTCCTGTGAAAGCTTCAGGGCATTTGGTGAATAAACTGTTTGCACGGCAGCCCCCGTCATGACAGGACTGCACCATCTTTAGAAACTAAGAGGCTGTGGTTGAAACTGTTTCTGACCGATACAGCACAGCAAGCCAGGCATAATGAACTGTCCTGTGCATTCAGCATCCTAATAAAGGAAAAAATGTGCTTTTATTTTACAAGTGAGTACGGACCCACTTGGGGAGATGGAATGTTGCTTTTCTGAACTACGTGTTCCATCATGCCTAATGTTTTTGTCACGAATTGAGTGCAGCCCACTGAGGGCGAACAACCAATAAGAAAGTAAGAAAGATTTAAATAAAAGGAGAGCAAATTGTACTCATTTGTAAGCTGCCTATGATGAAGAGACGGAGAGCCTTGAAACCCGTCAGGCAAATCAATTAAACTTGGATGAAAAGGAGAGTTGCCAATGAATAACCGAAAGGTGGGCTTGCTGCTGAGTGCGTCCTGTGAAAGCTTCAGGGCATTTGGTGAACAAACTATTTGCACGGCGGCCCCCGTCGTGACAGGACTGCACCATCTTTAGAAACTAAGAGGCTGTGGTTGAAACTGTTTCTGACCAATACAGCACAGCAAGCCAGGCATAATGAACTTTCCTGTGCATTCAGCATCCTACTAAAGGAAAAAAATTTGCTTTTATTTTACAAGTGAGTACGGACCCACTTGGGGAGATGGAATGTTGCTTTTCTGAACTACGTGTTCCATCATGCCTAATGTTTTTGTCACGAATTGAGTGCAGCCCACTGAGGGCGAACAACCAATAAGAAAGTAAGAAAGATTTAAATAAAAGGAGAGCAAATCGTACTCATTTGTAAGCTGCCTATGATGAAGGGACGGAGAGTCTTGAAACGCGTCAGGAAAATCAATTAAGCTTGGATGAAAAGGAGAGTCGCCAATGAATAACCGAAAGGTGGGCTTGCTGCTGAGTGAATCCTGTGAAAGCTTCAGGGCATTTGGTGAATAAACTGTTTGCACGGCGGCCCCCGTCGTGACAGGACTGCACCATCTTTAGAACCTAAGAGGCTGTGGTTGAAACTGTTTCTGACCGATACAGCACAGCAAGCCAGGCATAATGAACTTTCCTGTGCATTCAGCATCCTACTAAAGGAAAAAATTTGCTTTTATTTTACAAGTGAGTACGGACCCACTTGGGGAGATGGAATGTTGCTTTTCTGAACTACGTGTTCCATCATGCCTAATGTTTTTGTCACGAATTGAGTGCAGCCCAATGAGGGCGAACAACCAATAAGAAAGTAAGAAAGATTTAAATAAAAGGAGAGCAAATTCTACTCATTTGTAAGCTGCCTATGATGAAGGGACGGAGAGTCTTGAAACGCGTCAGGCAAATCAATTAAGCTTGGATGAAAAGGAGAGTTGCCAATGATTAACCGAAAGGTGGGCTTGCTGCTGAGTTCGTCCTGTGAAAGCTTCAGGGCATTTGGTGAATAAACTATTTGCACGGCGGCCCTCGTCGTGACAGGACTGCACCATCTTTAGAAACTAAGAGGCTGTGGTTGAAACTGTTTCTGACCGATACAGCACAGCAAGCCAGGCTTAATGAACTTTCCTGTGCATTCAGCATCCTACTAAAGGAAAAAATGTGCTATTATTTTACAAGTGAGTACGGACCCACTTGGGGAGAAGGAATGTTGCTTTTCTGAACTAGGTTTTCCATCATGCCTAATGTTTTTGTCACAAATTGAGTGCAGTCCACTGAGGGCGAACAACCAATAAGAAAGTAAGAAAGATTTAAATAAAAGGAGAGCAAATCGTACTTATTTGTAAGCTGCCTATGATGAAGGGACGGAGAGTCTTGAAACGCATCAGGCAAATCAATTAAGCTTGGATGAAAAGTAGAGTTGCCAATGAATAACGGAAAGGTGGGCTTGCTGCTGAGTGCGTCCTGTGACAGCTTCAGGGCATTTGGTGAATAATATATATATATATATATATGCTTTCGAGATTGGTTCACTTTCCCCAGGTTCCTGGCGCTCCAGAAGGTGCGTGACCCATGCGGTTGAACCAAACCGCTCAAAACATCCAACAAATCCTTCTTTTTGAAGAAAAAAGGGTCGAACTCCAGCAGCGATAATTCAGGTGATTAATTTATTCTTGAACCATTTCCAGCAAGCACAGACCAACCAACGCGTTTCGGTATTTCAAATACCTTGCTCACGGCTGATTTTTAAACCCCATCTACCTTCCTTTTAAAATACCTTCAAGGAAACGCTGTTACCTCATTTCCTGTTAGTGACAGGGTTACTACTCAGAATTGTGGGAGATGTAGTCCCCTATTATTACCTATACTTTAATGTGTACAAACATGCAAAATGGTGATTTTGAAACATTATTTCTAAGTGAATTTAGTGTGTTAAAATCTTATAGGCATTCTACCACTCCAAAAAAGCGTCATCATTACATTATTTAATTATTACTATCCTGCCACAGGAGTACCAGAAATTGTCCACCTTATTTTTCACAGTTTCTGTGTCACCATCTTATCCCTTTGGAGAAACAGTTATTTTCATCCCATTTCTGTTATTAACTCCTTCTTCCCATCTTTTGAAGGGCATCAGTCCTTTAGGCTGCCTTTCGACCTCACAAACATAGATGTATGTGCCTTATTTAAGCATTTGCATTAATTTAATCAAACTCCCTTTTTGCATTTTTTCCTTATTTCAATAAATAATGCCCTCCAGAAACTGTGAAAAATCATGTGGACAATTTCTGGTACTCCTGTGGCAGGATAGTAATAATTAAATAATGTAATGATGACGCTTTTTTGGAGTGGTAGAATGCCTATAAGATTTTAACACACTAAATTCACTTAGAAATAATATTTCAAAATCCCCATTTTGCACGTTTGTACACATTAAAGTATAGGTAATAATAGGGGACTACATCTCCCACAATTCTGAGTAGTAACCCTGTCACTAACAGGAAATGAGGTAACAGCGTTTCCTTGAAGGAATTTTAAAAGGAAGGTAGATGGGGTTTAAAAATCAGCCGTGAGCAAGGTATTTGAAATACCGAAACGCGTTGGTTGGTCTGTGCTTGCTGGAAATGATTCAAGAATAAATTAAACACCTGAACTATCACTGCTGGAGTGCGACCCTTTTTCTTCAAAACGAAGGATTTGCTGGATATATATATATATATATATATATATATATATATATATATATATATTCACTGAAAAAACCATAGGTTTCAGGCTTGTTATAGTTAGGAATTAGCATTTTAAAAACCTTTGAAATTCACTGAAAAACCATAGGTTTCAGGCCTGTTATAGTTAGGGTTTAGCATTTAAAAACCTTTGAAATTCACTGAAAAAACCATAGGTTTTAGGGAAAGTTATAGTTAGTTGGACATTGCACTCGTACAAAACCCGTGAAATTCACCCGTTATAGTTAGTTCAGCTAACTATAACTTGCGCCCCCGCAATGCACTGCTGATGACGTCACATATTACATCACTCATGACATGGTCAGTGACATCACTGATGACATCACTGACATCATCCAGTGACTGTGTGTTTCTGTAAAGTTTAAATATGTTTAATATATATAGGGAAAGGCGTATTGAAGAATGAGTGGGGGTATAAGCGTCTGAATGGATGATTTAGTAGGTGCGTGACTGAGTCTATAAGTGAGTGATTAAACGTATCTTACTGGATGCATGGGTGAGTGACTAAACTGTGTGAATGTCTGTATCCGTCTGTTTGTTGTTGTGTAAGCAGCTGCATGGGTTTCTGACTAGCTAAATGAGTGTCTATATGGGTTATGGATTGGTTCTCTGAGTATCTGTATTGGTGCCTCAGTGTTTGTGTGGGTGGGGTGTGTGTGACTCTGTGCATAGATGTGTGAGTGGGTGATTCACTGGGTGCATGGTTTCAAGAGTGCGTCTGTGATGGACTGTATGGGTGGGTGAGTGTGTGTATGGGTGTGTTAGTGATTGAATGTATATCTCAGTGGTACATGTGTGAGTAACTACATATGTGAAAGGCAGTATATATGTGTGTTGGAGTATATAAATGGCTATAAGTGAGAGTGTGTGATTGTGAGAGTGGCTATATGGATGAGTGTGTGCTTGCATCAGTGATTGCATAGGAGCGTAAGAATGTGCTAGTATTTTTATGAGTAAGTGAGCTGGTGTGTATAACTGTATAGGTGAGTAAATTGGAGTGTGATTAATTATTTGCATGACTGACTAGGTGTGTGAGTACCTCTATGGATGAGTTGCGTTGTGTGAGTGTTTATATAGGTGTATGAGTGCATATGATAGTCCTGTACTGAGTGACTGTAAGTATGAGTGACTGTACGGGTGAGTGAGTAGATGTGTGTGTGTAGACCTAAGAATCAGTGAGTGGGTATGTACTTATTGGTATTGGAGTGTGTATGGTTTTGGGAATGGCAGTCTGTAATTTAGAGTGGGTGTATCAAAAGTTATATTAGGGTGTGAGAAGATGCATTAAATTCTCACATGGATGATGTTATCAGTGATGTCATTTGAGATGTCATCAGTGATGTCATCAGTGATGTCACTGACCATGTCATGAGTGATGTAATATGTGACGTCATCAACAGTGCATTGCGGGGGCGCGAGTTATAGTTAGCTGAACTAACTATAACGGGGGAATTTCACAGGTTTTGTACGAGTGCAATGTCCAACTAACTATAACTTTCCCTAAAACCTATGGTTTTTTCAGTGAATTTCAAAGGTTTTTAAATGCTAAACCCTAACTATAACAGGCCTGAAACCTATGGTTTTTTCAGTGAATTTCAAAGGTTTTTAAAATGCTAATTCCTAACTATAACAAGCCTGAAACCTATGGTTTTTTCAGTGAATTTCAAAGGTTTTTTAAATGCTAATTCCTAACTATAACATGTCTGAAACCTATAGTTTTTTTCAGTGAATTTCAAAGGTTTTGTAAATGACAATTTTTAAATGTATTAATTGTTATATTTATTTTTTTTATACTGATTTACTACATTTTTTAAACTATTTATTTTTAGATATTTTATTTTTAAATTACATTGTAATTACATTATACATTACATTACAAAATATACTTTCTCAGAATGAATTACTTTAGTTTAAATACTTTGCAAATAGGCAATAGACTTTTAAGTACAGTAGTTACAGTTGTTGCAATGGGCAACACAATTTCAAACACAATGCAACATTGAGCTCAATGTGAATTTCTAGCTAAATGCAATTAGTTACTTTATGGATTACTTTTCTAACCACAGGACTGGATCCTAGATTCAGTCCTGGGACATCTCCTGTAAACAGTTGAGTAAAAGTGTTTTGGTTACAGTAGTGATTTTTAAGGAATATTATTGTATTTTAAAAGTTGACACTTAGAAACTTTTTCACATAGAATCACCAATGTTATCCTATGGGAGGAAATTCACTTAGCAGGTAAGTAGTGTTATCGTTATTTTTCTTACTCAGTGGTGGATCCTGGATCCAGCACTGGTGCATCTCCTGTAAACAGTTGAAAGAATGCATTTAAGTCATACAGGCGATTTTTAAGGAATATTTGTAGTTTGTGAAAATCAACACTTTGAAACTTTTCTGCTGAAAACCAGACAATGGATTCCTATGGAAGGAAATTCAAGTTACTGGTAAGTACGGTTAAAATTACTTTTCAGGATCAGTACTGGGCTGAAAGATGCAGCACTGAGGTCTCTCCTGATAACAGGTGAGTAAATCGGAATTCGTATTTCGGCTGATTTTAGAGGAATATTATAAAGTTCCAAAACTCCACACTTAGAAGAATTTCCAAGTGAAACCAGTCAATGTTAGCCTATGGAAGGAAATTCAAGTTACTGGTAAGTACGGTTAAAATTACTTTTCAGGATCAGTACTGGGCTGAAAGATGCAGCACTGAGGTCTCTCCTGATAACAGGTGAGTAAATAGGAATTGGTAGTTCGGCTGATTTTAGAGGAATATTTGCACAATGGTGAAGGGAGGGGGCGGGGCCTGAGGTGACATCTGTGCAAACACGCCCGTGGCGCGTTTTAAGTTGGGGGATTAAGTCCCCTTGAATCATGAGGGTCCCTGGGGTCCAACTAGCCCACCATGTACCTCCAGTATGCGCCAGGGAGCTGCGTTGCAGAGAGGTGTTCAGAGGCCACGCCCCTTTTGCACCTCTCTGCAATGCAGCTCTGTGGCGCTTTCTGGACGTACCTGTTGGGCTAGTTGGCCCCAGGGACCCTCAGGATTGAAGAGGATTTAATTCCCCATCTTAAAACGCGCCACAGGGCCTGTTTGCACACATGTCACCTGAAGCCCCGCCCCTCCCTTCACCACTGTGCAAACGCGCCCGTGGTGCGTTTTAAGTTGGTGGATTAAGTCCCCTTGAATCCTGAGGGTCCCTGGAGTCCAACTAGCCCACCATGTACTTCTAAAAGCGCCACAGAGCTGCGTTGCAGAGAGGTGTAAAAGGGGCGTGGCCTCTGTACACCTCTCTGCAACGCAGCCCCTGGCGCATACTGGAGGTTCCTGGTGGGCTAGTTGGCCCTCAGGGACCCCCAGTATTCAAGGGCAATTACTTCCCTTCTTAAAACGCGCCAGGGGCGCGTTTGCAGAGTACTGCAGGGAGGGGCGGGGCCTCCGGCACGATGCCGGTCGCTTTTTTTTTTCTAATTTTTTTAATGGGAGGGGGCTGCGTGGCCCCCTTCCCTTGGCCACTTTTGGCCCCGGGGACCCCATCCCCGGGCCATGCCCTCGATTTTTATTTTTTAATTTGGAGGGGGCTGCGAGGCCCCCTCCTCAGGCCATTTAAGGCCCCGGGGATCCCATCCCCGGGGCATGCCCTCGATTTTTATTTTTAATTTGGAGGGGGCTGCGAGGCCCCTCCTCAGGCCATTTAAGGCCCCGGGGACCCCATCCTCCGGGCCGGCCTTGCCCTTTTAAAAAAAAAATTAATTTGGGGAGGGGGCTGCGTGGCCCCCTCCCTGGCCACTTATGGCCCCGGGGACCCCATCCCCCGGGCCTGGCCTCTGGTTGGGGACTGTGGGGGTCCCCAAACCCCCACAGTCCCGCCCGGCTCCCCGTGTCCTACGGGAGCCGGCATTGCTTTCCACATGGGGAGCAGCTAACATGCTGCTCCCCATGTGGAAAGCAATTGTTTGCATTTTGAAAGAGAGAGCAGGTTTCCTGCTCTCTTTCAAAATGCAAACCAAGCTTGCTATGACAGGACGGAGCCGCGAGGCTCCCGTCCTGTCATAGCAAACTACAGTGTCCCGGGGTAGGCACCCCGGGACACTGCAGGAGCCAGCCCTGGGGGTGGCGGTCCCCAGGGCAATAAAGGGCTCCAGGAGGGGGCCGCGCGGCCCCTCCCAACCATTTCACAGCCCCGGGAGGTGGTGGTCCCGGGCTTTGGGTCCGTAACGGACCCCCATATTCAAATCTTTAGTACCCCGGGAGGTGGCGGTCTCGGGCGTGTGGTGGGGCTGGAGTCCCCCACACAGGTGAAAATAATTTTTTTAAAGAACCCCGGGGGTGGCGGTCTCGGGCTGCGGGAGGGCCAAGAGCCCTCCCGCACCATTATTTTTTGAAAGCCCCGGGGTGGCGGTCCTCGGGCTTGAGGGGCCTTAGAGGCCCCCACATTAAAGTTAAACCCCCACCATGCCCCCGGGACTTGGCCCACCCGGGGGCAAATTAACATAGAAGCGCGGGAGACGCGCTTCGATTTTTTTTTTTTTCGGCAGGTTCCGCGCACCCTGAGCGCATCCTGCCGATTTAAAAAAAAAAAAAATGCTTTTTTCTGCCCAGGGGGTCCTTGTGGGACCCCCTGAGCAGGCCTAGGGGGTCAGGGTGTTTCTACCCTGCCCCCTTTGTGCGTTTGGCGACGTGTTTCTTGTGCTTTTTTTTTTTTCTCTTGTTTCTGTCCCTCGGTTCTACCGAGGGACAAAATGGCTGCCAACACTTCCTGATTTGGAGTGTTGACAGCCACTTGACAGCCAATTAGCCTACAGCTCGTGATCGGGAGGGTACGCGGACCCTACGCTGCCATAGATATATATGTGATTTTACTTTTGATTTTCTCAGGAACTACTGAACGGATTTACACCATTTAAGCAAAAGGCACGACACTGAACCAAGGGCTACCTCTTTGCCAAATTTGGTGTAATTCCGTTCAGCAGTTCGGGCTGTAGCTGCGACTAAAGGTTCCTATGGAAAAATGAATGGGGAAAACGCGTTTTGGGACCCCCCTTTTTTCTCGGCCCCCACTTGACATATCACCCCGAGACTTTAAGGATAGGAGCGGACCGGAGCGCCCCAACAAGTTGGAAACTTTCGCGAAGATTCGTCAACCGGCGCCAACGTTATTTCAAATAGAATGTCGCGGATTTCCTATGGATAATAGGTCCTAACTATAACTATCTACTGGCGACCGCCAGTAGATAATATATATATATATATATATATATATATATATATATATATATATATATACATACACATATACACACACATTAGAAAGCAGGGATAACTCACTTTTCAAGAAAGAACACTGACCAGCAAACTCATTTCAAATAGCACATATTAAGTTTGAAGCCGTTTGGGTTGGCTATGGCGCTTCCCGCAAGCGCGTAGCCCTTAGTGATGCTCCTCCCCCTCCAGTGATGGCGTCTTCGTTGGCTTGGCGTGGTGGGAGTGGATGCTGAGGAGCTGCTGTTCGAATTTTGTTCACGCTCTTTCGAGTCAGCGCGGGCCTCTCGTGAAGCGGCTGTAGTCCTAGCTGCTTCACAGCTTTCTTCAAGGGGTATTCGGCCCGCCGACTTCTTTGGATGGAGAGCGTGGATGCTCAGTGCAGGAAATTGATTCACGGCGGCTCCGGTTTGAGTATGCCGCCCAGCTGAGTGCGGAGTGCGGAGGCTCCGGTCCGCTTTTTTTCTTTATTTCCTCTGTTTGGCAGCTGCTGTGTGGAGGCTCTGTGCTCGGAGAGGTGGAGAAGTGCAGCGGTGCGGCGGTGCGGTTTTCTACAAGCGGCTGGGTAGCAAAAGCATGGGGAAGTGCTGCTGGAGAATCCTAGAAAGCGCTGAAGGTCAGTTGATTGGAGTGAGGATTGAGGCAGGAGGAGAGCGGCAGGAGGGCGGCGCTACTGGTGAGTCCTGATATAATTTGTAGTTATAAGACCTCGCAAGAGACTTGGGCTGGTTACCACTCGTGATTCAAAAGCTGGTGTGCTTAGTTAAAGCCGAATAATGAAGAAACAGTTGAAGCGTGCCGCTACTGCGGCGAAAGTGGATGCTGCGATTGCAGCAAAAACTAAAACGCGTTTGGCTAAAGCCAAGCTGAAGCAGACTTTAACTAAAGTAGGAAGTAAAATGCACCATGGGGAGTCCTCCTTTAGCTCTCAAAGTTCAGAAACCGATGATCTATCACTAAAGGAGATAAATTTGACGGAGGCTTTAGGATCTAAGCTAAGCGATAACAACTTAGCTATTTCGCCAGGAAATGTTGTAGCTCGTAAAATCAAGAGCAGAAGAATGCCAGAGATTTCCCTCTCTTCGTTAAAAGATGCTACTTCCTATCACTTCGCCATGGACAGATAAGCGTAGCCAAGACTCTTTAGCGCAGAACACCTTAGTCACAACAGGAGATATGACAATGCCAGCAGCATCACCAGAGCCAGAGCCAGCATTATCTTCAGGGCCAATAACCTCCTCTTCTCCAGGGGTTTCTTCCCCAGGCGCTCAGGGTGTACAGGCATCAGCAGAGCAATAGTTGATGGTTTTATCAGATTCGGACGTGGACCAGTTTAAAAATACTGCTTTAACTGTGGCAATGGATGTTGCGACTCCGCTTCTTCAGTCTCCGCCCTCTCTCCTCTCTACTTGCGAAAGGGACATTCCAATTCAATCTAATGGTACCATGCCAGTCCAGCAAGGTCTACAAGTTCAGCAAGGCCAGCAAGATCTGCAAGGTCAACAAGTAGCTTTGGTCCTAAGGAAGACTAAATCATTAGATCCTTTGATGATCGAAGATAATAATGAGCCACAGCAAGGAGCTAAAGAATGCAATCCCGATCTTCAGGATGAGAGGGCCCTTTTATATCAGATGGATATCAAATCTATGCTTAATATGATTCTTGAAGAAATTCGGGACATGAAGAAATCACAACAATCTGAAATTGCAGCTATACATCAGCGACTGGGGAAGATTGAGGAAGCAGTCGCTAGTCTCCCAATTCGTATTCAGGAGGCTGAGGCAAGAATTTCTCTTGTTGAGGACCAAATGAATGGCATTTTTCAGCAAGTAGATCTAGCCTCCCGTGAGAAAATAAGTATGGAAAACAAGATTGAAGAACTTGAAAATTTCTCACGTTGTTCAAATTTACGTATAGTGGGCATTCCGGAGCGGCTCGAAGGAGCAGATACACTCAATTGGGTCGAATCCTTTATGAAGAAGGATGCTGAGTTTTCTGGTGATTTAACTGTAACTAGGGCTCATCGGGTTCCAGCTCATCTTCCCCCCAATTTGAAGTTCCCATGCCCTATACTTGTTAATTTTGCAGATTACCGTATAAAGGAAAAAATGTTGTCTAAGGAAATCCAGTTGAGACAGTTTGAAACTGAGAATGGAGTTAAATGTAGAATTTTTTCGGATATGTCCGCAGCGGCTGCAAGAAGACGCAAAGACTTTGTCAAGTTATTGTATCTCTTTAAAGCCCAAGGGGCTCAAGCTTCCATTGCGCAACAATCTAAACTCAAAGTCTTAGTGCAGGGGAAGTTTCATTTGTTTACACGTATTGAAGAGGCACAGGAGCTTCTTAAGGCAATTTCAGCTGAAAAATAACTTGTTTTGTTAGATTAGTGTCCTGATTTCAATAATGCCCTCCTAAGTCTGAACAAGGAGTGCAGTATTTAGATCTTGCTGTCTCTTTGAAATATATTTTGAATGTCTGTTTTAGGTTTTTCTTCTTCTTTTGGATCTCGATTCTGAGGTTTGGGCTTTGTTTTTTGCGTGGGGGGGTAGGTCACCCTTGGTGCGATATCAAGGCACCAGTACCAGTATCTGGGAGGGGGGAGAATGTGGATAGCGGGGAAGCCGCACTTTCTAAGGGTGGGGTGGGTTTTGGGATAGGTGCGGGGCGAGGGCAGCTCTGGGTAGCAGAAAAAAGAGCAGGTGCTATCAGGAAAGTGATAAAATGTGTAGGAATCTACTGAGTACAAAAAAAAAAATGAAGCTTATAATGTTTTTTATTCTTTTTCTTTTTCTTCTCTTAGCAGAATGAGTACATCCAGTAAATGTCAGATTTTTTCTGTTAATGTTAATGGTATATTGAATAGACGTAAATATGGAGGATTAATTAGGTGGTTAGTTACTTTAAAACCTCAAATTCTTTTATTCAAGAAACTCATCTGAAGACAAACACCCCAAAATGTTATATACCAGGAATGTTTTCTAGAGTTTTCTTTGCTTCAGCAGGTGTTAGCAATGAGGGGTGTTGCAATATATTTTTCACGGGAAATTGATTGGGTATTTTTTCAAGAACAACGGGATCCCCTGGGGAGGTGGATTTGGGTCCAGGTTAAATTAAATGACCAGGTTCTGAATCTTATTAATTATTATGGTCCAATAACGGATGACGCATCTGCATTACATACTCTTATAAACTTTTGATTGGGGTTTCTGGGCAAATTGTGTTTGGGGGAGATTTTAATTACATTCAGGATTTGAAAATGGACACCTCAAAAAGGGGAAAAACAACTGAAACCCAAGACAAAGAAGGTTTTCGATGCTTTGTTAGAAGACCTTCAGTTAATTGATGCATGGCGGTTGCTTAATCAGACAGCTCGTGAATATACTTGTTCTTCACGTCAACATCAGACAGCATCCCAAATCAATTTTTTATTGATTTCACGTTGACTGTCCCTTAGGGCTGCTGGCATTGGTGTGAATGCTTTTTCTGATCATTCATATGTTCAGGTTGACATAGAAATTGGCTTTTCTAAAAAGAGCAGGTCCAAGTGGCAGATGGACCGCCTACTTCTTCAAGATTCATTGTGGCTTGAACAGTTTAGACTCTGGCTACTTGATTATTTCAATATTAATGAAGGGACAGCTGATATTTTTTCTGTTTGGGGTGGATTTAAGGCTGCGGCCCGCGGACAGATGATAGCTGCTTTCGCCAGGAAAACCAGGATACGGTTAGGACAAATCGCACAGCTTCAGCAGTCATTGGACAATGCTTCTAAATTTGAGGACTCTGCATCACGGGGTCAGCTGGAACAGGCCAGGAAGGCATTTAGAGATTTTTTTGTTTTAGAAGAAATAAATAGCTCTCAGACTTATATGCAGAAGGTATATGAAGAAAACCAAATGGTTGGAAAGATGTTAGCTTGGTCAACTAGGGCTCGCCAAGAATCCGCCTGTATTGTAGAAATAATTGATCCAAAAACTAACACTATAGCAACTGACAGAGCTGACATTGCTCGAATTTTTGTTGACCACTTTCGATAAGTATATACTACAAAATATTCCGTTAATTTGGATATGATCCATGAGTATTTTGATTCACTTCAATTACCAACTATATCACAGAGTGTAGCCACGCAGCTTCAGAAGGATATTACAGAGGCTGAGATATCGGCAGTTATTAAGACTTTGGCTGGCGCAAAAGCTTGTGGCGAAGACGGAATTCACATCGAATTTTATTAAACCTTTGTGAAGGAGTTGACTCCATTTCTGAAAAATTATTTGATAACATCAAAACGGGTGGGATGCTATCTTCAGAATTTAAAAGGGCGACAGTAATTAGTTTAGTAAAAAAGGGTAAGCCATCTAATAATCTCAACTCATTTCGACCGATTAGTCTACTGAATGCTGATTACAAAATTTTTATGAAGATCTGGGCCCAGCGTTTTGTTTTTGCAGCCAAGGAAGTAATTCACTATGATCAAACGGGGTTTATAGCGGGTCGTATGATGACAACAAATACTCGCTTTTTGATTCAAGCTCTAGATTATTTTAACATTAATAATACACCTGCCTGCATCATGATGGTAGATGCAGAGAAAGCTTTTGATTTAGTTAATTGGGACACTTTATTTTATGCACGTTTTAGGTTTGGGATTCCGTCTTCAGTAATTACTATGCTTCAAAATATTTATCACGGGGCGCAGGCCCAGATAATAGTTAATGGGGCCCAGACAGGGTTAATCGATATAAATCGTGGGACTAGGCAAGGTTGTCCCTTATCACCCCTTTTATTTACTTTTTTTATTGAGCCTCTCGCAATTAGAATGCGAGCCAATAGGAGTATTAAAGCCCCGATCGACAGAATGGCGAAATTAAAACTTTTCACGGATGACGTCATTCTGTATCTGTCCCCTGAAAAATCTAACCTGCAGTCAACAATGGCAGAATTTAGGAAATTCGAACAAATAGGGGGCTATAAAATTAATCCAAGTAAAACTGAAATTTTAATTTTAAATACTGGGTCTGAATTTCTGTCAGATGATTTGAAACAACAGGCATTAAAAACTGATCCCATACGGTATTTGGGGATTTATGTCACAGGTCAATATGGGCAGTTAGTTAAGCTGAATTACGAAGCCACCAGTATAAAGATTCAGAAACTACTTGATAAATGGACTAATCTTTCGCTAACTTTAATAGGGCGTGTGGCATTTATTAAGATGTCTATTCTGCCTCTTTTGATATTCCTTTTTTCCAATATTCCGATTAAGGTGAATGTTAGTTTTTTTAAAGGGATCGACTCCATGATTAGGTCATTTATTTGGAATAAAAAGGCAGCTAGAGTCAAGTTCCCGATTTTGCAACTAGATACTCAGTTAGGTGGTTTAGCACTTCCAAATATGCGTTCATATTATGAATCATCATTTTTTGATTATGTAGCATGCTTATTATCTAAACAGAAGCAGGTCGATACTTTTTTCATTAATAAAATGATTCAAGATGCTGGAACTCAAGTTCCCACATTTTTAAAGACATCCAAACTCCCAAAGAAAACAAGATATAAAACGTTAGTGGATTTTTCATATAGACTTTGTACTGTTTTTAAACAAAAGGATTTCTCGGGTTTTTTTCTTTAAAATTAACTGAGTGTAGAGATTTAGGTTTACATATTCATTCCACTCAGTTGAAAACATGGAACGATTCCGGTTTGGGGATGGTTAATCAGTTTGTTATACAGGGCAGGATGATTACTTGGGAAGAAGTGCAGGCCAGAGGTCTTGGTAACAACAAACCTTCTTTTTTTGAATTTATTCAAATTATTCATTTTTTGAAAAAATATAGGGGCATATTAGCAAGACCCACGTTAAAATTATCGCCGTTTTAGCGGCAGGAAACTGCCGCTAAAACGGCGATAATGAGCTTGCTAATATGCGTTATAGAATTCCAATAGAAGCCCAGGTTAGATGTGCAGGACATCTAACCTGGGCTTCTATTGGAATTCCATAACGCATATTAGCAAGCCCATTATCGCCGTTTTAGCGGCAGTTTCCTGCCGCTAAAACGGCGATAATTTTAACGTGGGTCTTGCTAATATGCCCCATAATCTTATATTCAATACCCCTCCTGGCCAAATTGCTACTGCACTGTATATTTCGAAGTTGACTGGAGTGGGCAATTGGTATCGTTTAACGAGTTCCCAAGACGAATCCCCACTGGTTTTAAAAATGTTGGGGAAAGTTGCAACTCAAACTCAATGTGTTTTTTCTTATCAAGATTGGCAAAAGATATCAACTACAGGAAACAAGATACTGAGAGCTGCGAACTATAAAAGAATGGCATTTCTCGCACACTGGATGGTATACTACACCCCAGAAGCGTTAAATAAAATGTATCCAGAGGTGGAAAATAGCTGTTTTCGTTGTGGTACCTTATTGGAAGGGGGATGGCGGCATATTTTTTTCTCTTGCCCTAAGTTGATAATATTTTGGGAGAAAATATTTGCATATTTTAGCAGGGCGATTAAAAAAACGTACAAACCTATAGTAGAAGCTGTTCTGTTTGGGATAACTAGTAGGGAAGCTATACTTTCGAAAACTGAGGGCCATTTCCTTGCTATTTCAATGTTGGTTGCTCGTTCGTTAATTTTACAAAACTGGAGATCATTGGAAGTACCTTTGTTTGAGAAATGGCTTGTGAAAATGAAACGTACGAAGCTTTTTGAAGAAGCTTATGCCAAACGGGTGGGGGCAATTAAGAAATTTTCGCGGATTTGGGAATATTTTGTTGACTGTTAATTTGATGATGGATTTTGTTGCATATGTTTTTCTAATTAATGAACAAAATTAGCATTTTTGGTTCAATTTCGCTGTATTTGTTAAGTGCAAGTATTGTATGATTCCTGATAGCTCTGCTCAATAAAAACATTTTTTTAAAAAGTTTGAAGCCGTTTGAGAAATATCTTATTAAGCATGTGCAAAATGTGCGTGACTCCACTCCCCACACTGTTGTATGAGAGAAAATCCACCGAAAACCATTAAATGTAGTATTTAAGTATTTAAAGTATAACTGTTGAGTTGTTTATATAGTGCTTCTTACCCTTGCGAAGACAAACTCTTGTTGAACGTCCCCAATATACGTTACCAATAGGTTGATTTAAAAGCATCACTTTTTTATTTTTCTACATGCTGACAAAATAGGTAGTGCTGGAAAATTAAACATGTAGCCTTAGATGTAATTTCCCTAATATGAAGGATCCGATTGGTCACTGTGATCACCTGATGTTTTTCTTGAACGTATCCTTTTTTTAAACCTACATTGATGCACTTGTATTTTTGCCCCAGCCCTAACATGTTTCTGAGTGGTGAAAGAACCCTTCATCACTGAACAGTCACAGTTAAAGAAACAAAACATAACATGTGATTGAAAAGTGCATATGCAACCCTTGGGCATCTTGCTGGTAAACAATGTGCTTATTGTTACCCAACTCAATTGTGATCATTTTGTTATGCTTGCCTTTCATAGGGGCTTTCATAGGAAGCCTCTGCCATTGACAGTAGATTCTAAATCTGGTAATTCATGACGAATAACACAACTTGTTATCCACTGTTGCTATATATTAAAGGCCTTCCAGGCCAGGCTGACAGGCCTCCCTAAGAGCCTGTCAGTGCAGAGCTGCTTGTCTGCTTTGACTGAAAGCAGAAAGCACAGCTGCAGGAGGGGAAAGGAAGGCAGAGAAGGTAGTGGAAGTTGGTTAAGGTGAGGTATTTGTTTCACGTTTGAGACATGGAGGGGACGCCAGCGCAAGGAGGGCTTTCCCATTACTCCTTTGTCTCAGCCTAGCAATTATAAGCAGGGGCAGATGGTTTTAGGGGCCATACATAACATACAAATTATAGGTGGGTATCTGTGAGTTACAGGGATGTTTTTTAACTCAGGGTTCTGAGTGACATCATAGAATGCTCAAGCTTTACTCTTGTTGTCTATTTGAAAAAAAGAATTCCTGTAACTCACAGTTACTGATCCATAATTCTATTGTTATGCATGGCTCTCTCTGGGCATCTCGAGCTTAGGTATCAGATTATAAATCTTGTTATTCACTGCTATGATGTAGCAACAGTGGGAAAGAAACACTATTTCCCTATTTTGCTACATCTTAAAATAATTTCAAGCTGCTTTGATAGGGCTGTTTGAGAGCCTTGTCCAATAGAGAGCAGTGAGCACAGCTTCAAGAGAAGAGGATGAGATAAGGAGTGGGGGCTGGTGGGGCTGTATGACAGAAGGCCAGCAATGTATTGTTTCACAGTCTGTTAGGGAGGAGATATCATTTTTTGTACGGCTCCCCCATTACTCCCCTCCCAATGCACTTGAAAGTAGGGGCAAACGATTATGGGGGCCACATAAAATTAAAGGTGGGTAAACAGTGCTGGCAAAAATGTCCTACCACCCAGCGTTCCCCTTGTTCTCCCGAGTAAAAGGATACCTCACTTGTGTGGGTGGGCCAAAGGCCTGTGACTGGGAAGACCCAAAAACATAGGGATTAAAGGTATAGCACCGTGAGTTCTAAGCGCTACATTTTCTAAAAAATACGTTGTTAGCTGATTCTGCATTGGACAGCCACACAAGTGAGGTATCATTTTACTCAGGAGGACATTTGTGGCGGCACAGTAATCCCACACAAATATGTGTGGAAAAAGTGATTTTTTAAGCTAAATTTGAGATTTGCAGGGGATTCTGGGTAGGGAAACGCTGGGGGATCCACGCAAGCCATACCTCATTAAACTCCCCAGGGTGTCTAGTTTGCAGAAATGTGTGGGTTTGGTAGGTTTCCCTAGATGGCCGCGAGCCCGGGGCCAAAAAACCAGGTACCTTCCCCTGCAAAACCAGGTAGTTTTGTGATAGGTAATTTTGAAGTCTCCACAGTACGATTTGGCCCATTTCCTGTTGCAGCCACTATGCCTACCCCCACAAGTGAGGTACCACTTTTATCGAGAGACCTGGGGGAATGCTAGGTGGTAGGAAATATGTCTCAGCCTGCTGATCCCATAACATTCCAACACAGAAAAGTGAGGAAAATGTGATTTCTTTCAGCAAAATTTGAGGTTTGCAGGGGATTCTGGGTAGGGAAACGTTGGGGGATCCATGCAAGCCATACCTCCCTGGCTCCCCAGGGTGTCTAGTTTTCAGAAATGTGTGGGTTTGGTAGGTTTCCCTGGATCCGCTGGGCCCAGTGCCAAAAACCTAGGTGCCCCCCCTTGCAAAAGCTGGTCGTTTTGTGAAAGGTAATTTTGATGTCTCCACAATATGTTTTGGGCCGTTTCCTGACACGGGCACTAGGCCTACCCACACAAGTGAGGTATCATTTTTATCAAAAGACTTTGGGGAATGCGGTGTGGGTAGAAGTTCGTGGATCCGCGCCGATGCCAGAACTTTCCTTCACAGAAATATGAGGAAAATGTGTTTTTTTTTTTACAAAGTTTGAGTTTTACAAGGGATTCTGGGTAACAGAACCTGGTGAGAGCCACACAAGTCACCCCATCCTGGATTCCCCTGGGTTTCTAGTTTTAAAAAATGTATAGGTTTGCTAGGTTTCCCTAGGTGCCGGCAGAGCTAGGGTTCAAAATCTACAGCTAGGCACTTTGCAAAAAGGGGTCAGTTTTGACTGTAAAAATGTGGTGTGCCCACGTTGCGTTTTGGGCCATTTCCTGTCGTGGGCACTAGGCCTACCCACACAAGTGAGGCACCATTTTTATTGGAAGACTTTGGGGAATGCGGGTGAGTGGAAGTTTGTGGATCTACAGAGATTCCAGATCTTTCCATCACAGAAATGTGAGGAAAATGTGTTTTTTTGACAAAGTTTCAGGTTTGCAAGGGATTCTGGGTAACAGAACCTGGTGAGAGCCAGACAAGTCACCCCATTCTGGATTCCCCTGGGTGTCTAGTTTTCAAAAATGTATAGGTTTGCTAGGTTTCCTAGGTGCCGGCAGAGTTAGGGTTCAAAATCTACAGCTAGGCACTTTGCAAACAAAGGGTCAGTTTTCACTGTAAAAATGTGGTGCGGCCACATTGCGGTTTGGGCCTTTTCCTGTCGCGGGCACTAGACCTACCCACACAAGTAAGGTACCTTTTTTTTCGGAAGACTTTGGGGAATGCAGGGCAGGAGGAATTTTGTGGATCCATGCAGATTCCAGAAGTTTCCATCCCAGAAATGTGAGGAAAATGTGTTTTTTTACACAGTTTGAGGTGTGCAAGGGATTCTGGGTAACAGAACCTGGTGAGAGCCAGACAAGTCACCACATCCTGGATTCCCCTGGGTGTCTAGTTTTCAAAAATGTATAGGTTTGCTCAGTTTCCCTAGGTGCCAGCAGAGCTAGGGTTCAAAATCTACAGCTAGGCACTTTGCAAAAAGGGGTCAGTTTTCACTGTAAAAATGTGGTGTGTCCACGTTGCATTTTGGGCCGTTTCCTGTCACGGGCACTAGGCCTACCCACACAAGTGAGGTACATTTTTATCTGAAGACTTTGGGGAATGCGGGTGAGTGGAATTTTGTGGATCTAAGCCGATCCCAGAACTTTCCATCACAGAAATGTGAGGAAAATATGTTTTGTTTTTACAAAGTTTGAGGTTTGCAAGGGATTCTGAGTAACAGAACTTGGTGAGAGCCAGACAAGTCACCCCATCCTGGATTCCCCTGGGTGTCTAGTTTTAAAAAATGTATAGGTTTGCTAGTTTTCCCTAGGTGCCAGCAGAGCTAGGGTTCAAAATCTACAGCTAGGCACTTTGCAAAAAAAAAGGGCCAGTTGTCACTGTAAAAATGTGGTGTGGCCACGTTGCGGTTTGGGCCGTTTCCTGTCGCAGGCACTAGGCCTACCCACACAAGTGATTCAGCACAGCTAATATAAATTCTTCTCCTTTGGACATGACATCCAGGTAAATCACTCTTTTAACAAATATACCATATGACGGTGGGGCCCATAACACCGCATAAACATTCACTCTCTCAATCTTTTCCCCTGGGTCACATCCACTACTACCAAAGAGAAGAAAGTAGTTGCTGGAGGAACGGGATACCTTATTAAAATCGACAAGATAATTTCTCAAACATCATACATAATCAGTATTAATCCTGTCAGTTCTAAGACATCAAGGTATTCAGCTCTTTGGTCGATGGACCAACTAGTAAGAATAAGTTGATGGTGATTAAGACCAGCTCAATCACATTAAAACTTATTAAACATTACACTTTTTATTGAGCTAAAGAACCACAGACTCGTAGTTTTAATTTATAATAGATTTTATCTACCTTCTTTAAATGCATGAATAAGATTCAATTTTATTAATCGTTTAATACATTTCAATATCATATAAGAAATAAGCTTTAAGAAAGAATTTTATGCATACCCTTTTAGATGAGGAATAAAAGTTCACCAAAGCAGATAAATTACAGATCACAGCATGAAATTCCCAAAACTGACTGTCTATCCCGCTAAACAGGCCTCCTCGACGGAGCTCCTATACAGATTTCCCGCATCGGTCTCGTTCCTTCCCAGTCAAGTTAGAGTCAAAAATGATTAATTCTATTAAGAAAATGGCCTATAGAGAATAGCAGCAGTTCTCCAGCATCCACGCTCAGTGCACAAAAAATATAGATGGAATAGCGCGCCTCCTACTTATACCCTATTACTAACTTATACCCTATTACTAACTTACTAAACATAAAGTTGCAATCTTTGGGGGGCGAGAATCACGCTAATTGGTCCATTGGAGGGGTGGCAAACTTCACCTCATTGCCCTCCTTGATCAAACCGGTTCTGAATTTGTTTATGATTTTGTCCTTTCACACAGCTTTGGGGTAATAACAATCTGATTGACAGTTCGTATAATGTTGCTTCTTCTTAGTTACTTATTTTGAACAGTCCATTGTTAATTCACTGTTACTGGTCCTGTTCTCACGGATTCATGCTGAGTCCTTCTTGGCATCTATTTCATGACAAGTTGGCCCGTCCTTGACACTTCTCACTCTGGGCTCGACTCACATCCACGTGACATATCTCTGCAGCTTTCCTCTGCTTGGAAGCCATCTTTGCATCTGCGCATTAAGCCCATCTGCCTCAGCAGCCATTTTTACAGCACGGCCTAACAGGCCCGAAAGAACTATCATGAAAACAAACACAATCATAATTAAAATTGAGAAAATAAGCCTTTGCGTTTCCCACCCGTCATTCTAAGTACCCCAATTAGGTGTTACCTAGCAAAAGCGACATGTAAAGCCATGTTTACTTACCATCCGCATTCATTTGCCACAATACAATTTACTGCATAGCACAAATCATGCAATATCACTCTAATTAGTACGCAAACCTTTATATTAGTGTTATTTCACGTTGACAAATGTAAATAGGTTAACTTTGCACATAATTTGCCAGTTACCACTTATGTATAATGTCTATAAGAGACGTAAAATGTTGATTAGTCATTCAAACAATTAATAACATTAATTTATTAGCATGAATATTAGGGGGTTAAAAAAAAAATTCATTTACCTTGCTCCATCAACTCCCCCCTTTGGTGATTTTTAATATCACCACAAAACCCATGTTACACAATTTTTCAGATAGAATGTTTCTTGTCCACTTGCTTTTGTTAGTTTCACACATCAGTATCCCTTTCGTTTTGTCTTTTTGTTCTTTCATACAAATTTTCTTTTAATTCTTCAAGTTCTATTTCACCCAATTCTCGTTCTCTTTCTTTATTTATCTTATTCTCTCTTTTTATTTTATTTTGTCTTTTTCTCCTCTTATTGCATATAATAACAAATTTCACTAATAACATCACTAATATTACTACTGTTGCTGATATTAAAACTTTCACTACAATAGAGCTACTTATTTCAGTGAACCATTTTGGTATTGCGGAAAAACTCTTACCAAGTTTCTCCCAGGCATTTTCAACATCCAGTGGAGCAAGTTCTTTGTGCAAATCAGTAATATTCTTTATATACTTCTGTATATTTTCACTTTTATCTGGAATGTAAGTGCAACAATGTTGGACTTTCAGCATTCCACAGACTCCGCCCTCTTTTGCCAAAAGAATGTCAAGGGCAAGTCGATTTTGCATCACCATAGCTCTCATGGCAACCATCTCGGTATTTACCATCAAGAACCCTCCAGCAGTATTCGTTGATAAACGATCTACTACTGTGGACAATTTCCGAATTTTAAATGCATTCAAAGATATACCTACTGCTGGTATCATTTCTCCAAAAATGTCACCAACTATTTCTGAAAAACTTTCCCTTTTTCTACGTGTGAATGTTTCCCCCATTTCGTGTGTTCCTTTTTCTCCTATCTCCACATGAAAAATCTTTGGAAAGACCAGGCCTAAATAGCACGATCTGTACCAATGGTCCGGCAACCTGTAATAAGCTCTGTTTCCACAAATATAATAGATCCCTGGAAATATCGGATCCTTTCCTCCTTTGAATCCCCATCCTCCTAAAATCTTGTAATTGTCTCTGCAGTCACTGGAACCCACGAAATAGTTATCATATCTAGTTCTATTTCTACTAATACACAACTTTCCCTGTTGGGGCCAATCTAAGGTCATAGCTGCATTTGTCTTTTTCTTATCTTTACTTTCTCCTTCAAATGCCCAAAGGGGTGTTTTTGTCTCTTCTTCTATTACCTTTCTCTGAAACTTGACTCTTCTGCTTTCTACCATTTCTAAAAATACCTTTTCTTCTTTCTTTAACTCACAGGTAAGGTTGTGTTTAACTATATTTTCTAGTTTTAAATCTTCATTTTCTAGGAAAAAGTCTCCAAACATCCTTGCTTCTTTCACTTTGTTCAATTCAGGTATTATAGGAACTTTTGCAAAAATCTTATTTATGTCAGTATAATAATATTCTAATCTACCTGTTTTATAAAACAAACTAGCTAAAACGCTACATGTTATTCCATACGTCAAAGGAAGGTGATGATAGGTCACACCTTCTGAAACAGACGCAGGTAATTGCATACAAACATAACAATCTCTCACATCCATTGTTTCTACATATTCATATAATAATTTTGTGAAAACTTTCTTTGAAAAATCAGTTATGGATCTATCCTTATGCAACTCGGCACCATCTATTAATGTTGCTTTGTTCTGTATGTTAGCTTCTTTATCCTTTTTCGTGTTATTTTCCCTTATAGACGTCTCTTCTACAGCTAGTCTAATTGGAATAGTAATTGCTAAAATGAGCCAAACGAACATTATTAATCCGGTACAATAAAAACACATTCTACACCATTTACGTAAGAAATCACATCTACATCTTCTATTCTCTGTGTCTACCATTCTGTTCTATTTACCTAGCTATATATATATATATATATATAGAAAATGTGTCACCACACCTCAGAATGACTTTTCAGCCACTCTACTTTCTCACTTTGTCTCGTTTGGTACTCTCTTTAGTTCTTCTCAGAACTCTTTCTTGTCTTATTCAAGTTTGTGTCCAGTCCGGTTTTTCTCTTTCAACCTTGTTGCACTTCACTTTCACCCATTGGTTTGCAGCTTTCTTCTGGGTTCTCGTGAGTGTTATCTTCTTCTTTGATGTCAGTCAATGCGATGTATAGCCACTCAGGTGACTTATATTTCAAATTAGGTTTCTTCTCTCTCTTTGTTTTCTGCAATTGTTTTCCACCTTGTTTTCCTTGTTCCTTTTGACTTGTTATCTCATTTACATGTTCTGCATTATCTCTGTTTAAGTTTATAATTTTGTATCTCAATCTTTTGACTTCGTGGGGCCAATTATCTCCTTTTCTCGGCCTTTTCAGTTCACTTTCTTTTTCCTCTCGTTCAGCTCTCCAAGTTCTCTTTCTTGGTCCTAGTCTCTGTTTTCTTTCTTCTTCACTTTCTTCAGATTCTGTTTCAGACCTTATTTCACTTCCTCTTATTTTGAACTTTATGATTTCGTTTTCGTCTTCTATCTCTGAACCTTCTTGTTTCTTTTCTGTTGTGACACTTGTTTCTATCCCTCCTCGAGGTTCTTCCGAATTCTCGTTAATCTCTCTGTCTGTTTCTAAATTTCCCTGTCCTCTTGTTTGTTGATCTGTCCCTATTGCTCCTCGGGGTTCTTCCGATTTTTCTTCTATCTCTCTATCCAAATCTATTCCTCCCTCATCTAGTTCAATAATCTTTGAAGGAAATCTATCATAGCTTGTGCTTGGCTGTTCGTTGTCACTGTCTCTTGGTTCAGTTTCTTCGTTTATGATGTTAGTTTTCCATTTGTTCTTTAGCTTTTCATCACAATCTGATTGGTCTGTTTCAGATGCTGAACTTGTGTCTGATATTTCCAGATGTCGACTTACAGGTCGATCTTCAAGTTCTGGAACCTTCGTTACTTCAAGTTCTTTTTCTGTTGCCAAGTTTGTTCCTGGGTCTTCCAGATGTCGACTTACAGGTCGATCTTCAAGTTCTGGAACCCTGCTCGTTTCGACTTCTGCGTCGGATGCTGAACTGGTATCAGATATCTCCAGATGTCGACTTACAGGTCGAGCTTCAGGATCTGGAACTCTGATAGTATGGCTGGCATGTACCCAGTTTTTCACTCCTGCACATTTGACTGCAGTTGTTGTCACCAGGATCACTTGTCATGGTTGGTCCCAGCGAGGAACCAAACAGTTTCTTCTTCTGTGGACTTTTATGCGAACCCAGTCTCCTGGACTCAAATCATGAGCTGGTTTTCTTTCGAGAGTGGTCGCATCCGGTCCAACCTGATGAAACACAGAATGTACCACATCAGCCAATCCTTTGCAATAATCCAACACGAGATCATCAGTTATAGTCAGCAGTTTGTTGACAGGTACATGTGCTTGTCTCATTGCTCGTCCCATGATTATTTCGTGGGGACTCAGACCTGTTTTTCTGTCAGGTATGCTTCTGATAGTCATTAGCACCAAGGGTAGGGCATCGGGCCATTTGAGTCCTGTGGCTTGACACATTTTCCCCAACCTATTCTTTATTGTTCAATTTACCTGTTCTACTACTCCTGAAGCCTCTGGTCTGTATGCACAGTGCAATTTCTGTTGAATGTCAAGAGCTTCACTTATCAGTTGGATTAATTTGTTTTGAAAATGTGTTCCTCTATCTGTTTCAATCGTTACTGGAAAACCGTACCTTGGAATGAATTCTCTCAGCAGGAGTTTGGCTACAGTAACTCCATCATTCCTTCTTGTCGGATAGGCTTCCACCCAACGAGAAAACAAACAAACGAGCACAAGGACGTACCTCAGTCTATTGCTTGGGGGCATCTCAATAAAATCAAGTTGCATTCTGGTAAAAGGACCTCCCTCTCGCCCTATTGTTCCTAGACTCACTACTGTTTTCCTTCCTGGATTTATCTGTTGGCAAATAATACATCTTTGACAAAGACTTTCAGCTATGGCTCTGAATTTTGGGTTATACCAGGTTTGTCTGAAAAGTCGGATCATGGCATCCCTTCCAATATGAGCTTGTCCATGGTACATCCGTGCTATGTTAGAAATCATGCTATCAGGCATAACTGGTCTTTCATCTTTATAAACCCAAATGTCATCTTCCTCCCTTTTCCTGCAACCTGCTTTTATCCAACAATCTTTTTCCTCCTCATTTGCTGCTTCCTGTAATTGTCTTACTTCATTCCATGTTTCAACAATGTTAGTAAACAGCAAGGGACATGGAACATGCTCTCTTTCTCTTCTTCGATTCAATGAGACTACATTTTTAGCACAATACTGGGCTATCTCGTCGGCATACCTATTGCCAACAGTAATGTAATCCGCCTCATTTTTGTGTGCAGCACACTTCACCACCGCAATCTGTTTAGGCAGCTGTATCGCCTCAAGCAATTTCTTCACAAACTCACCATTTCTAATTGGAGTTCCTGCAGACGTCATGAAACCTCTCTGGGACCAGATCTGCCCAAAATCATGGACCACTCCGAAGCCATACTGGCTATCCGTGATCACTGTGATTCGAACATTCTTTCCCAGTTTGCATGCCTGTATTAGAGCAATCAGCTCAGCCACTTGGGCGGAACGTATCCCTCTCAAACAAGTTGCTTCCATTATTTCAGCTACGGTACATACTGCATACGCTGCACTTAAAACTCCTTCACTCGTTCTCAGGCACGAACCATCCACAAACATCACATAATCTGATTCTTTTAAAGGTTCGTCCCTAATGTCAGGCCTTAGTTTTGTACAATATTCAAGTACATCCAAGCAATTATGATCAGCTTCATCTTTGTCTACCACACTCCCTTCATCCGGCAAAGATGTCGAAGGATTCACACTTGTGCATCTGTCAATGGTTACATTGTCTGCACTCAAAATCACTTTTTCATACCTAGTCAGTCGACTATGTGTCATGAATTGAGTTTTGGTTCTTGTCAAGATAATTTCAACAGAGTGTGGAACATACACTCTCAGTGGATATCCCATCACAATGCCTTCACTTTGTTCCAGACTCACACAAGTAGCAGCTGCTGCTTTCAGACATCCAGGCAACGCTTTTGCTACCGGGTCTAAAACAGCTGAAAAATATGCGATAGGTCTTTTCATTTTTCCATGTCTTTGCACTAAAACTGAAAGTGCACACCCATCTCTCTCACTACAATACAGCTCAAATTATTTTTCATAGTCAGGCATTCCCAGTTCCGGTGCTTCACACAGTTTTGTTTTCAGTTCTTTGAAAGCTTTCATTTCTTCATCATTCAATTCAAACGGATCTTTAACATCCTTTTTCGTCAATCGCTGTAAAGGTTTTGCAATTAATGAAAATCCACTTATCCATTGTCGACAATACCCGACCATTCCAAGGAACATTCTCACCTCTCTTTGTGTCATTGGAGCTCTCATTCCTCGGATAATCTTTATTCTTTCTGTCGTTACCTTTCGCACTCCCTTTTCAATTTTATGACCTAGGTATTGAACTTCATGTTGACAAAACTGTAATTTAGACGGGGACACCTTATGTCCTCCTTCGGCTAAATGGTTCAGTAAAGCAATTGTGTCAGTAACACATGCTTCTTTGGTTTTTGATGCCACTAATAGGTCATCAATGTACTGAACCATCACAGATTTTTCAGGCATTTTTAAATCTTCCAACGATTTCTTTAGGATCTGATTCAAGATTGAGGGGCTTTCCGTATACCCTTGAGGAATTCGGCACCATGCTAAAATACGCTCTCCGAACCGGAACGCAAATAATGGCTGGCTATCTGGGTGTAACAGAATAGAAAAAAATGCATGGCACAAATCAATGACTGTGTACCATCCGCATCACGTGGAATCTGATACAATATTACAGCAGGGTTTGGTACAATTGGACAACAAGGAACAACGATTTTATTAACCTTTCAGCAAATCTTGCACTATCCTATATGTCCCATTTGGCTTTTTCAGTCCCATAATAGGTGAATTACATGGACTGCTCATTATTTCTTTCAATATTCCCTGCTCAATCATTTTATTGATTACAGGTGTTATTCCTTCAATAATTTCTGGCGTCAATTTATATTGTGGAGTATTTGGGTAATTTGTTCCTTCTCTAACAGAAATTTTAACAGGGTCTACTCCTCTCATTAACCCTATGTCTTCACCAGTAAAATCCCATACCTCCTGTCTGACTGTTTCTTTTAACTCAATTGGGATTTTCTCTACATCAAACACAGGAAACATGTCATTCACTCCGTGCTCTAATTCTGCCATTGTCATTTTATATAGTACATCTTCATCTGGTGTCTGAAATGCAATCCCATCCGGGGTACAATAAATGGTGCAATTCATTTTGCAAAGTAGATCGCGTCCAAGTAAATTTACAGGACTACAATCACACACCACAAATCGGTGCATTTCTCTGAAGGGTCCAATTTTTACCTCTACTAATTTGGTAAGAGGCGCCTTAATCTGCTGGTTTGAAACACCAACGACTTGGTTATATTCACCTGAGAGAGGAAGGTTTGGAATTTCCACTGATCTAACAGTAGAACGGGTAGCTCCAGTATCCACAAGGAATGTCACATTTGCACTATTCACTTCTCCATCCACAAATGGACCCGTCTGGTCTACCTCTAGAGTTGCACCAAGTACGCACTCTTCCTCCTCTCCTAGGCACCGTCATAAACTTTCATCCGATTCATTCCCATCCTGTCGTAACCAATACTGCGATATCGCAGCTGCACGCGGCAATTGTGTTACCTGCTCTCCTCCGTAGAATCCTGTCTCTGCACTGTATCTCTGAGGGTTTACACTCTTGGGAAGTGGTGGTTGTAGCACCTGACTCTGTTGCGTAACTACCTGCGGTTGCTGCAGCTGTTGGTAACTCACCTCACTCTGCACCTGTGGATTTAATGATTGATTTTCCGTATTAGCTTTTGGAGGAAATTTACACTCGTTTCTCCAATGCCCTAATTTTCCGCAATTGTGGCATGGCCACTTCTTCTTTGCCTCTTCTATACTCATCTGACCTTTGCCTTTACCTATATTCGGTTTGGATTTAGTTTGTCCTGTCTCATTAATCTGATTATTCAATTGAGCTTCTTGTTTTTCTGCAACGTTCACTTGTGTCCACATCGCTTTCTCTTTTAATTTATGCTGTCTGCATTCAATGTCATCACTACAATACTTAGCATACCTCAACACCTCATCCACTGTGCTATTCTGCCAACATATCATATGCTGTTTAATCATTTCGCTTATTTCTGGTATCAACCCATAAACAAACCTATATACAAAATGACTCATGTCCTTCTCATTCAGAGTCTCATAACCGCTATACTGCTTGAAAACTAAAAGTAGCCTTTCATAATAGGCATGTACAGACTCCTTACTCTCTTGTGTAGTTCTGTCAGTCTTTACCCAATCAGTTTCTTTGGGTGGAATTTTGTTTTTCAAAAAGGTAATAACCTGGTCATACTTCCTCATTACTTCTGGACCTGGCGCTCCTGTTTTTGCGTCTCTTGGGTATTCTACTGTCGGCCAATCAATGGTAATTTTACATTTTGTCCATAAATCAGCTGGTACTACAATATCAAACAATCCATCCAAATCTACCCACAACACTTTCGAAACTTTGACAAACCTTTCCACTTGTCTGTACCATTCTACAGGTTTTTCTCTCAATTTTGGAAAGTCATTTGTAAATGACAGTATATCTTGTCTGGACCATGGGACATGTACATAACTACCTCCTGGAGTTTCTCTCATCGGATACTCCCGTATGACTGCTTCTTTATCTGTCACCGCAAAAGCCAAAGACGCTTTGTCGGTTGTTCTCTCATTTCTTTTAGTCCACCTGCTTCTCCATCTGTCTACATCACCCCATTTTCTTAACAAAACGATCAATTCTTTTATCTGGGTTAAACGTCCTGATGTATTCAAATTCTCTATATCTTTCTCACAAAAATCTACTCTATATGGTTTCTGCAAACTCCTGACTTTTACAAATTCCACTCCTAGTTCATTCGCTGTCTCTTCCAATTTGTCATGTAAATTTCTAGCTCTCCAAGTAATACTTTTACACAGGAACATTATCTCATCATCCTGGTATGTTTTCAATTTTTCTGTACCAATAGTCCCTAAAATCAACTCTTCCATATCTATCTTTAGCCTGATTACATCCAATGGTTTCGGTTCTGTCTCTTTATTTTGCAAATTTCTCATCCATTCACTTAATTCTTCTGGAGTTGGACCTACAGGTGTACTATTTATTTCTATCCAGTTTTTAATCCTCTCTGGCGTTTCAGATGCAGACTTGGTTCCCATTGGAATCCTTTTTATCTCACTCTCATTTACTGTCAGGTTAGTAGGCGGACTCGGTCTATATGAGCTGACCAAATCTCTTGCCTCTCCAGTTTCTGTATTTATCCCTTCTCTCATTCTTTGCATATTGGAGTTCATCGGGATGACTAAGGAATGCTCATCTATTTTCTGGTTCTCAAAAACTGGTACTACTGGTCCTATTGTCACTGGCACAGTCACACCTTCCATGTTCATTGTTAACTCTCTTATTTTCTCAGTTAATTCTCTTGTGGTTTTTGCTAACTCAGCTGCATTGCCACTGTCAGATTTTTCACTTCGTGGAGTTTCTAGCTGTTCATTTGACCTATTTATATCGTATCTTCATTCTGGACTTTTATTCCTCCCAGTTTCCATTGGCGGTGCATTGGGTGTCACCACCGCAGAATTCTGTTGATATGGAGGTGGGTTCCTGTTTAAAATATCTTCCAGCAATTCATCCTCCGTTTCGCTACCTCCATACCCGTACCTCTCTGTAACCGTATGTTTCTTTTTCTCTGTACACTTTCTTCCTGTACCCTGTTCAACTGTAAAGGCTGGAAACAAACCCTCTGTCATGTTAGCATATCTCCAATGCTTCATTCTGTTCTCATGATTCACTCCCCATAACCTTCCAGGAACTAAACTATGATTCTTTGCACCTCTGTATCTTTCTCGTTCATACATCTCGTCTTCCCATTCACCTAATGCTTCAAACTGTGTCGGTCTGGGTCTTGGTTCAAGTTTCATCATTTTCTCTCTCAAATTTCGAAGTACAGCTATGCTAATTGAACCATTCTCTGGAAAAGCCAATACTCCATCATTCTGGGTATATTTTGTCCAATTTTCTAACCATATGCAAGTATGATAACCATATTTCAGCATCATATGAGAAGCTGGCATTTTCGGCGGAGGAATTACCTGTCCCTCTCTAGTCACTACCTTTTTGTCTTTCTTAAAGAAGTTCTTAATTTTTGCCATCCATGACGGTTTCTCTCTACAATACTCATAATAAGCCATATTTCACGATTCTTCTCTTCTGACAAACTCACAACTCGGTTCTGTTTACTATACGCTATTCGGACCTATCCTAGCGCGTCTCACACCAACACACCAATCCGAAGCCTCTACGTCACTGTTCTTCGGACCTATCCCAGCGCGTCTCACGCCAACGCACCAATCAGGTCGTTCTTCGTTTTTCTAAGCACTGGCCAATCCCAGCGCGGCTTTCGTCAACGTCAGTTCTACTCCTGACCCCTCCTTTACAAAAATTATCGGCAGTTCTTTTTCTTGACTAAATCTTATTAGTTACAACATAAAACACATTTCCATTGTCTGTTTTCACTAAACAAAAGTGATAGTTTACTCTATCGTACAAGAACACTGTTTTGTTCGATAAGTGTAGCACTTCCCTCTACCTTACGCTTCTTTCAAGCAAGGGGTAAACCCGTTTCTCTGGGGATAAAACACATGTGGAGACTACACTGCTCCTGAGAATTAAGGCCAGAGTTTCACAAGAAAACCGGTTGCTATTTCATTCATACACGTTTTATACAGAAAATGTCCCTATCATAACACAACCTGTGTTATCACCAATTTGAAAATCAGACAATGCACTATTCCATGTGACTTCTCTTGCCACAGGTGTCCACTTCCTACTTCCTGGAAGCTTCAAAATTTCCGACTTACATATAACATAATACAATTTGACATGAAGTGTTAGACATGAAATAATCAATAATCGATAATCAATAATCACCAAACTAATCTATAGTAACCATAACTCTGCTACCAAGAAATCTGATCCAGCGCGGCTAATATAAATTCTTCTCCTTTGGACATGACATCCAGGTAAATCACTCTTTTAACAACTATACCATATGATGGTGGGGCCCATAACACCACATAAACATTCACTCTCTCAATCTTTTCCCCTGGGTCACAACCACTACTACCAAAGAGAAGAAAGTAGTTGCTGGAGGAACGGGATACCTTATTAAAATTGACAAGATAATTTCTCAAACATCATACATAATCAGTATTAATCCTGTCAGTTCTAAGACATCAAGGTATTCCGCTCTTTGGTCGATGGACCAACTAGTAAGAATAAGTTGATGGTGATTAAGACCAGCTCAATCACATTAAAACTTATTAAACATTACACTTTTTATTGAGCTAAAGAACCACAGACTCGTAGTTTTAATTTATAATAGATTTTATCTACCTTCTTTAAATGCATGAATAAGATTCAATTTTATTATTCGTTTAATACATTTCAATATCATATAAGAAATAAGCTTTAAGAAAGAATTTTATGCATACAATTTTAGATGAGGAATAAAAGTTCACCAAAGCAGATAAATTGCAGATCACAGCATGAAATTCCCAAAACTGACTGTCTATCCCGCTAAACAGGCCTCCTCGACGGAGCTCCTGTACAGATTTCCCGCATCGGTCTCGTTCCTTCCCAGTCAAGTTAGAGTCAAAAATGATTAATTCTATTAAGAAAATGGCCTATAGAGAATAGCAGCAGTTCTCCAGCATCCACGCTCAGTGCTCAAAAAATATAGATGGAATTAGCGCGCCTCCTAATTAAGAGTAGGTCCTCTTATACCCTATTACTAGCTTACTAAACATAAAGTTGCAATCTTTGGGGGGCGAGAATCACGCTAATTGGTCCATTGGAGGGGTGGCAAACATCACCTCATTGCCCTCCTTGTTCAAACCGGTTCTGAATTTGTTTATGATTTTGTCCTTTCACACAGCTTTGGGGTAATAACAATCTGATTGACAGTTCGTATAATGTTGCTTCTTCTTAGTTACTTATTTTGAACAGTCCATTGTTAATTCACTGTTACTGGTCCTGTTCTCACGGATTCACACTGAGTCCTTCTTGGCATCTATTTCATGACAAGTTGGCCCGTCCTTGACACTTCTCACTCTGGGCTCGACTCACATCCACGTGACATATCTCTGCGGCTTTCCTCTGCTTGGAAGCCATCTTTGCATCTGCGCATTAAGCCCATCTGCCTCAGCAGCCATTTTTACAGCACGGCCTAACAGGCCCGAAAGAACTATCATGAAAACAAACACAATCATAATTAAAATAGAGAAAATAAGCCTTTGCGTTTCCCACCCGTCATTCTAAGTACCCCAATTAGGTGTTATCTAGCAAAAGCGACATGTAAAGCCATGTTTACTTACCATCCGCATTCATTTGCCACAATACAATTTACTACATAGCACAAATCATGCAATATCACTCTAATTAGTACGCAAACCTTTATATTAGTGTTATTTCACGTTGACAAATGTAAATAGGTTAACTTTGCACATAAATTGCCAGTTACCACTTATGTATAATGTCTATAAGAGACGTAAAATGTTGATTAGTCATTCAAACAATTAATAACATTAATTTATTAGCATGAATATTAGGGGGTTCAAAAAAAATTTTTTTTCATTTACCTTGCTCCATCACAAGTGAGGTACCTTTTTTCTTGGAAGACTTTGGGGAATGCAGGGCAGGAAGAATTTTGTGGATCCATGCAGGTTCCAGAACTTTCCATCACAGAAATGTGAGGAAAATATGTTTTTTTTTTTACAAAGTTTGAGGTTTGCAAGGGATTGTGAGTAGCAGAACCTGGTGAGAGTCACACAAGTCACCCCATGCTGCATTCCCCTGGGTGTCTAGTTTTAAAAAATGTATAGGTTTGCTAGGTTTCCCTAGGTGCCGGCAGAGCTAGGGTTCAAAATCTACAGCTAGGCACTTTGCAAAAAGGGGTCAGTTTTCACTGTAAAAATGTGGTGTGTCCACGTTGCGTTTTGGTCCGTTTCCTGTCGCGGGCACTAGGCCTACCCACACAAGTGAGGCACCATTTTTATCTGAAGACTTTGGGGAATGCGGGGTGAGTGGAATTTTGTGGATCTACGCAGATTCCAGAACTTTCCATCACAGAAATGTGAGGAAAATATGTTTTCTTTTACAAAGTTAGAGGTTTGCAAGGGATTCTGGGTAACAGAACCTGGTGAGAGCCAGACAAGTCACTCCATCCTGGATTCCCCTGGGTGTCTAGTTTTAAAAAATTTATAGGTTTTCTCGGTTTTCCTAGGTGCCGGCAGAGCTAGGGTTCAAAATCTACAGCTAGGCATTGCAAAAAAAGGGTCAGTTTTCACTGTAAAAATGTGGTGTGTCCACGTTGCATTTTGGGCCGTTTCCTGTCGCGGGCACTAGGCCTACCCTCACAAGTGAGGTATAATTTTTATCGTAAGACTTTGGGGAATGTGGCGTGGGTGGAAGTTTGTGGATCTGTGCAGATTCCAGAACTTTCCATCACAGAAATGTGAGGAAAATTTGTTTTTGTACAAAGTTTGAGGTTTGCAAGGGATTCTGGGTGACAGAACCTAGTGAGAGCCACACAAGTCACCACATCCTGGATTCCCCTTTGTGTCTAGTTTTAAAAAATGTATAGGTTTGCTAGGTTTCCTTGGGTGCCAGCTGCTCTAGGACCCAAAATCAACAGGTAGGCACATTCCGAAAAAAGAGTCAGTGCCTAGTGGGCTTTGTGCCGCCCTGGAAGAGGGGAATCGGGGGTTATTGCCCCGATATGCCCCCAAGGGGGGCAGAAAGACTGTGGCTATTTTTTGGGGGGTGGGGACATTGGGATGCCCATTCTGGGCAGCCCCCACCCCTACGTATAAAAAAGCAAGCATAGTTGCTGGTGCCTAGTGGGCTCTCTGCCCCCCCGGGGGGAAGATCAGGGGCTACTGTCCCCATCTGCCTCCTGTGGGGGGCAAAAAGACTGTGGCTATTTTCTGGGGGGTGGGGGCATTGGAATGCCCATTCTGGGCAGCCTCCACCCCTACATATAAAAAAGCCAGCATAATCGCTGACACCTAGTGGGCTCTCTGCCCCCCCGGGGGGGAAGATATGGGGCTATTGCCCCCATCTGCTTCCCTGGGGGGCAGAAAGACTGTTGCAATTTTTGGGGGTGGGGTAGGGGAATTGGCATGCCCATCCTGGGCACCCCCACCCCTATGTATAAAAAAAACCCTGGTAGCTAGTGGGCTTTCTGTCCCCCCGGGGGCCAGATCATAGGCTACTGCCCCTATCTGCCTCCTGGGGGGGGAGAAAGACTGTGGCATTTTTGGGGGAGGATGGGGGCATTGGCATGCCTATTCTGGGCAGCCCCCACCCTGAACTTTGGGGGGAAAAATCCCTGGTGCCTAGTGGGCTTTCTGCCCCCCCGGGGGGGCAGATAAGGGGCTATTGTCCCATTTGCCTCCCGGGGGGGCAGAAAGACTGTA
Source organism: Calotriton arnoldi (assembly GCA_963921515.1). Taxonomy (NCBI): domain Eukaryota; kingdom Metazoa; phylum Chordata; class Amphibia; order Caudata; family Salamandridae; genus Calotriton; species Calotriton arnoldi. Next base: position 1,576,682 of record CAWUFW010003689.1, on the reverse strand, counting down.
TTTTTTTGGGAAGTGGGGGCATTGGCATGCCCAATTTGGGCAGCCCCCACCCCATAAAAAAATTATTCCTGGCATCTAGGGTGCTTTCTGCCCCCCTGGGGGGGCAGATTGGGGGCTATCACCCCCATCTGCCCCCAAAGACTGTCTGTGGCAATATGTTATGGGGGGAGCAAAGGCCCTTGTCCAAGGGGCCGCTCCCCCCTCCCTGGTGGCTAGTGGGTGGATCCCTGCTTGGGGATCGCCCTCCTGGAGTGATCCCCAAGCAGGGATCCACTAGGGAAGGGTACCATTTGAAAGGGGAGATTCTCCCCTTTACAACGATACTTCTCCCAAGTGCTTCAGTGCTCGGGGGCTGAGATAGCCCCACGAGCCCCGAAACATTGAAACTGAAACTAAGTTTCAGCTTCGTTTTCAAAGTAATGACGACAGCGGCCATGCGCGCGATCGTCATTACATTGAAATTCCGAAACGGGCCTCAGGAGGTTGGGGAAGCTCTTTCCCACCTCCCGAGGCCCCAGAAAAAAAAGAAATCCCTCTGCTGTTTGCAGCAGAGGGATTTAGTGCACCTGTGCACATGACGGAATGGTTCCGTCATGAGCACAGGAGCACTGAGCACCGAAAGGGTTAAATTATGTGTTTGTCTGTGTAATTAATTGGGTTACTAGTTGAGTGGGGGGTGAGACCCTACTCAAGCAGCAACCACAATTCCTGTCAGAGTGAACTCATAAGCAAACCCCAAATTAACCTGTGCTTAACACTCTGGTAGCTAGGCACAAAAGCAGTCAGGCATAACTTAGAGGTAATGTATAAAGTATTTATTCTGCACTTCGAACAGTAATAAAGTGAAAAGACAAAACAAGACAAATCCCACACCAATTTAGAAAAATAGATTAAAATCTAATACATTATTTGATACCAAAGCAACAAAAATCCACTCGGTAAAACCAGAGATATGCCATTTTAAACAATTAAGTGGAAATAGTGCCTAGAAGCACAAAGCGCCAACTGTCTTTATCTGGGCGTGCCGGACCGGGACAAAGTCACAAGTTCAGGCTGACCACATTGGCCCGACGGCCGGCTACAGGGAGACAGATAGACCCATTGAACAAAGTCCCTTAATTCTGGCCTGCAGGGCGTTGCGAGTTTCTGTGTAGAGGATACCCCACACAGCGAATGTTCTGAAGGGCTGTAGGGCTGAAGGGCGGTGATGCAAGGTCCTGCGTTGAGATGCATCGCACAGCGGCAGTTCCGAGGAGCTACAGGGCTGCGATGCAAGGTTATGAGTCGAAATGCATCGCACAGCAGCAGTTCTGAGGACCTGCAGGGCTGCAATGCAAGGTACTGCATCGAAATGCATCACACAGTAGTGCTTCTGAAAAGCTGTGGGGCAAAGGGTCATCCTGTACCGAGTCTGATAGGACCACAGCTTGGATGGCACAGTACCTTCAGGCCCACTTTCAAGGGTCCTGAACAGGGGTGGTCCCACTTGGAGGACAAGACTTACAGCAGGCACAGTCCAGGTGCCAGGGTCAAGATGGTTGAAGCCTTTTTTGTCCCTGAGGCTTTGATCAGGAGGTCCAATCCTTCTCACACAGGCAGCAGGGCAGCAGAGTAGCAGTCCTTCTCGCAGAACAGCACCGCAGACCTTCTGAGTCTTCCACAGGTCTAGGGCTGTACTAAAGAGTTGGGTCTAAAGGTCCATTATTTATATCTGGTGCCCACTTCAAAGTAGGAGATGTTTCTAGAAGCTTCCACCCACCAAGGTGCTTGAAATTTCCTGCCTCCCTGACCTGGCCCCAGCTTGTCTGGGGGCACAAGAGACTAGTGTCTAGCCCTTTGTGAGTGGGCTGGCACAGGCATTGCTATGTGCAAGTGAGGTAGGTGACAGCCCGGCCCCCCCTAACAATTCAGAAATGGCCCATCCTGCCAACACATATTCCTCTTTGTGTCACTGTCTAGAAGCAATACACAAGAACAACCTCCAGCTACACCTAGTCATGTGACCCATGATACAGAATGCAGGTACCAAATTATTCGGACAAGAAAATGCTAGCTTTCTAAAAGTGGCATTTTTAGAATTGTGACTTAAAATCCAACTTTACCGTTAAAGCGGGTTTTAATTTATGATTTTTAGATACCAAACTCAATCGTTCTATCTGCTCCCAATTGAAAGTAGCCACTTATTAAATGCAATAAAGGAAACCAATGTTATCCTATGGGAGAGGTAGGCCTCACAGTAGTGAAAAACGAAGTTAGGAGTTTTTCACTACCAGGACATGTAAAACTTAAAAGTATATGCCCAAGTTTTTGAATACACTATTCCCTGCTGTGGCCTCTGAGCTATGCAGGGCCTACCCTAGTGATGACTTATATGTATTAAAAGGGGAGGTTTGAGCCTGGATAAAAGTTTATTTGGCTAGGTCGAAATTTCTGTTTACAACTACACACAGGCTGCAACGGCAGGCCTGAGACATGTTTAAAAAACTACTTAAGTGGAGGGCACGATTAGTGCTGCAGTCCCACTAGTAGCATTTAATTTACAGGCCCTGGGGACAGGTTGTTCCACTTTACTAGGGACTTACAAGTCAATTAAAATCGCCTATTGTGATTAAATCAATTCTACCATGTTTAAAGAAGAGAGCACGAGCACTTTAGCACTGGTTAGCAGTGATTAAGGGAGCAGACTCCTAAAGGCCAACGGAAATGAGTTCAGAAAACAAGAGGGGGAAGGCAAAAAGTTTAGGGATGACCTTAAAGAAAGGGCCATGTCCAGCAGTCCGATTATAGGGCCCTTTTGATTTTGCAGTGAAAAAAACATTGCTTTAAATAAAGATGACTATATAATTCAGTGTATTTTCAAATGTGCCTTGAACATTGATTTGAGCACATTGTCAAACATTCATCGCAATGAAAAGAATGTTGCCTCAAATGTTTAAGTTCTGCCAAATTTGGAATCCATAATATGTACTCCCTTAAGTCTTCACAGCAGGATTTAGGGGCTCTCTAGGGGAGCTTCCTTATTTGTTTTTTATGCAGAATGACAACAATCAATAAGGATTGAGAACCAACCACAGTACCGAAACAGCACTCATCTGGACCACCAACGACATTCGAATCATCCTGGACCGAGAAGAAATAGCGGCCCTCATCCTGCTTCACCTCTCCGCGGCCTTCAACACCATCTCCTATAACACTCTCATAAGAAGACACCACAAGATTGGCAGACAAGGATCTGCTCTCAAATGGATCTGTTCCTTCTGCACTGGAAGAACCCAAAGGGTCTGACTACCACACGTTGCATCAGAGACTAAGAAATTGATATGCGAAGTTCCACAGGGATCGTTCCTCAGCCCCTCCCATTTCAACATATGCATGACACCGCTTGCCAACATCATCCGACCACAAGATATCACCATCATCTCCTACGCCAATGACACTCAACTCATCCTCTCCCTGACGGAGACATTCTCTATGCCTGAATCTCCAAACAACTCCTATACAGACTCCAGACCATCCAGAACCCAGCTGCAAGAATTATACTCAACCTCCCACGACGCACCCACATCACAATATACCTCAAGAAGCTTCACTGGCTCCCCATTCACAAGCGCAGTCAATTCAGACTTCTCAAACACACATACAAAGCCCTACACAACACAGGGCCAGAACACATGAACACCGGCAACCCACCAGACACCTAAGCTCTGCCTCACTCTCAGTCTCACAGATTCCCCGCATCTGCAAAAGCAAAATTTGAGGTTGCTCATTCTCCTTCATCGCAGCCAAGACATGGAGCAACCTCTCTCAACACATCAGAGCCTCCTCCTAACCTCTTGCGTTCTGCAAGAAGCTGAAGACCTGGCTCTTCCTAAAAGCACCTTGGGACCACACACCTACATACTTGTCCAAGCTCCTGGATACCCTCTTAAATTAGAGTGTAAATAGTGCTTTCAGAAGCAATAACCACCTATGAGGGTTATCTGGTTGCTGGACCAGGGCAAAGTCAAGAGTTCAAGCTGATCATGATGGCACGTGGGCTGGATACAGGAACTGTGCAAGGCCCGCTGAACAAAGTAACTTTGTTGCAGGGATTCTGCGAAATCACGGAACTATACTTGGGATTATGGGACCTTAGTAGGCAGGGAATGGGTTATCCTACCACCTTACTACCCATGAGCCCGTAACTGACTTGCCCTCCTACTCACTCACCGAGGAACAAGTGATTAGACACCCTAGAACACAATGCTCCCGACCCTCTCAGGAATCGCGTTTGCAAGACACACCCTTTTGCTCACGCTCTTGTACTCGTCCACAATAAGATCTGACAGAGACACGAGAAAAGTTTAAAATGTTTATTTTAACTAACGTGCTCTAGTATGCATTATACGTGCAACAACAAGTAGAGAAATGCCTAACACAAATACGGTCAGCATAGCAAGTAGTCCGTAAATCATAAACGGAGCTGTCATGATATACGACAGAGAAGCCTAACCTCCTGTCAGAGTTGCCGGTCGCGTACGACCGGCGAACTACAAATATGGCCGGCTCCCGCTAACGCGCGGGAGCCGGCTGGGGAGCTTAAATACTCGTAGATCCCGAGCAGGGACGCTTCACATTCCTGCTTCGGGAAAGAGAGTAGTTTCACTTCCGCGTCTTACCTGCACTTCCGGGTCGTCGTCACTAGGCGTCAGTGTCCTTCTCGTCGGATCGGCGTTCCTTTTCCTGGCTCCGCTCTTCTTCTCTGGGTCCCTGTTTGAGTTGGCTGCAGGCTCCAGTGAAGTCAATACCTCGTTCCCTCTCCTGGCTCCGCCTTTCTTCTCCTGGTCCCTATTTGAGTTGGCGGCAGGCTCCAGTGAAGGCCATACCTGAAACCTAAATTACACAGCAGAAGAAAGCTGCATAAATTTGTTTACGTTAACAGCGCTGATTATACTAACTATCATTTCTCTCGTTTTTCTACTTATCTGACATGGGCTCCGAGTTTATGGAGGTCCGCTTTTTGTTGCTGGTTTTCTATATATAGTCCTGTAAATTCCTGAAAGATTAAGGATATAGTTTAGTCTACCTGAAGCTAAGGTGGATGTGGAAAAGTGCATTATATAGCATAACAGAGAACCTTTTACTGGAATATATCTACATGTTTTTAGGTAGGTTTTTGTACAGTTTTTCTTCTGCATATTTTCTTACTCATTATTCTTCAACTCGGAAAAAGCTTATTGTTTTCTACCTTTCTCCTTTCCAGACATACAACACCTTTTTGTTTACATCAATTACCAGAAAACATGGAAGAAGGGAACTATTCAGGTAGCTATACGAACACATAGGATAGACTCACATGTAGGCTTAGAAATACCTTGCATACTTACCTCATTTTCTGTCCTTTCTCTTAACAGAGTCTTCTCCTGGCTGACTGGTTCTGTCCCAGAGTGGGGTGCGACGTGGGACCATTTTCCTCATTGTTTTCTCGTTTCTTCCCCTAGTGACTATTGGTACTTTGACTCAGTTGGGTACAGTAGGTGACCAGGGGAGGTTGAGGACCTTTTCATCATTTGCATGGCGTTCCTGCGGAAACGTGACACCTCCCTCCCCTTGTATAGAAGCAAAATGATTATATATTAGAAGATCTCTGGGTGTTAGCAGCAGACCTAGATGGAAGATCTACATCACAGGTGCTGTCAAATTCTTCTCCCTGGAAAGATCCCTCTCCAAGTGTGTGCCACCTATCCGTGCACTCCATATGACCAAAGTACATGTTCTCAAACAACAGCTGCATCTGCATGTTTTGTCCAGGTGCTAGGGCCTGACCAGAACAGAATAACAAGGGGCATTGTTATTCGACCTTGCCTACAATGTTCAGACTAAATCCCAGGTAAGAACAGAGTGCAAACACAACAGCATGTTCTATGTGAAAGTTTCAGCATGGCACAAAGCAAAATAAGTTTGTGTAGCAATGTGCGCAAAGCAGGAGACAGTCTGCAACGTGCTCATGCTAACATAGGGAAGACGACAATGCCCATATGGGCCACGTGACATCCTCCCCTTGGTCAGGACGGTAGCATGAAATGGCACCAGAAGTCAGAGGTAAGCAGAACCAAAGCGTATCTGACGAGTGCCCAATGCAAAATGTGGCCAAAAGCGAGAAAGGAAAAAACTAATTTTTGTACACAAAAATATATCCAATTACAGCGTGTCTTCAGGGCTCAATATTTAGGTTGCCAAATGGAACGCCATACGCTCTAATAATCCATCCGAACCTTCCAAAGTAAAAAGTGTTGCCATCCAATTGAGCAATTCAAATGAACAGGCATGCTCCTCACACCCAGTTGTCGATAGGAGCATCCACAGTGAGCCTGAGTCGACTTCAATGAAACTGAGATATAAGAGGCGCTGTGCCCGTGCACAGGGACTCTCTCTGGCTGGTGGCCCCAACGATGGATTGTACAGAAGCCACATACCCAAGGAACAGTCCTGGTTATGGGACATCAACGGACCCATCAACAGTTCAAAATCCAGAGCAGCGTGTGATGGTGTAGCCAGGCAGACGCCCAGGTCCCACTGAAAGGGACAACGGATGCAGTAAAACACAGGTTGCACACAGGTGAAGTACGCATAACGGAAGGTTAGCCAAAAATCGACATCAAGAGCCTCCAATGGCATGAAACCAAAGAGGTGTTGCATCCGCTCACGGTACAACTGCAGTTGGTCTTTGCCTGGTAGAACCACAGATCGAGCAGCCATTGCGGAAGAGAAGTAGCAGAACAAGGACGCCACAAACCAGGAGGAGCAGCAGCTGGAACCCACCGAATATGCTGGAAAAGATAGAATGTATAAAGGCAGGGATTACTCCAAAAATAGTTTGAAAAGAGGTCACAAGGCCGGATCCCACAAGTTTAAAAAATGGGCTAGGCCTGCCGTATCAGACGCATTAAATATTTGGTGTATTTATTCCCCAAAATGTAGGGGGAGATTTGTGTTCAACAGTGATTGTATTTCAATGGACGTTCTTGCCGCCTGTAATTCGAAGGTCTCACAAACTGATGTGAGAGCCACTACTTGTTGAAACAATAGCGCTTTGAGTCTGCTTAGCTGATTGAAATCTGTTTTCAAAGTTGGAATGAAAGGCCACAGTGAACTATCCACACTCCCATGTGGAGGGGGAAACAGTACGTTGTTGCAACAAGTAACTCGCTGGGAAACCGCTACTATGTATTGGATACCTGCCCGCAAACCGCAGCAGTTCTGATTATTAAGTATGAGATAACTGCCATTGGAAAGCAATGTGCGAGTTAGAATAATAGCAGGAACAGGGGTTCCTTTTAGAAAACAGGCAAAATTAGGAGCACAAACATTACATGTGCCGGGAAGTTTTACTTGCTGGCACACAAGGGAATGTCCGACAGTAGAATCACAATGCTCCCCTGTAAGAAAATCTTCTTTCTCAGCTCGCTGACAACGAAATGGAAATGGAAAGGACCATAGCTCATGTATGTAACTGCTTCCAGGCGGTTCATATCTACCTACGGGGTGATGTTTCAAGCAAGCAGAAAACTAAAACAGCGAAATGGGTAAAGAAATAACACTGTGTATTAACCATACTGCAGAATCCGTCTTGGCTACAGTGAATGGTAATTGTTCAAGTTTTTCAATATGTAGCATAGTGTATGTAACATCCTTCATGGCCATTAATTTTTGTTTGTCTGTCAAATTAAAAGGTAAAAACAACGCAGTCGCATTCAGGTAAACCCATGGAACTCTCCCATTTTTAAGTGTTTGCAGTGTCCACCCAAATTGCATAACTGATCTAAGTTGATTCTGACCATGATACAATGTAGACACTTCATTTTGTACAATATCACTAACAGAAGATACAATATTGTCTAAAATATAAATACGAGATGATAACATGTTAATACTATTATCGACAACTCCAAGAACTCTATCCAGATTGTCCTGATCTAGTTGGCGTAAGCGTACAGCAGCTTCCAATTGTGACAATTTCCAAAATTCATTATAAGCTGCATAAGCAAAATGTTTAGCACGAGGGGATTTTGGACCCAAAAGGAAGTCAGCAAGGTCAATGTCTCCCAATAAAAGGGAAAGATATTGTTTTACAGAAGACAGAGTGGAATGTTCTAACCATTGTTGACATAATTTACCAACCAAATAAGTGGTACCGTATTGGAATTGGGGGAATGTGGGTATTGTGGATCAGGTCTCTGTAGTGTGAACCCTGGAGTAATATTCATGAAATGAGAATGACAAGCATTTGTGTCTGTTGGCCATAAAGCCCACCCTAGTGGATTTATCATGGAAGAATTAAAGGCACCATTTTTTACATACAATTTATTTGCTCTTACTATAGTTGGTATATGCCTCCCATGCCTCATAAAGGGCCAGGAACGCAATCGTGGGAGTATTCAAATCCTTAATTATAGCTAATCCCAGACAAGTTGTTTGCTGGACCGTTTGATTAAGAAATATTATTTGAGTCGGTATCAGACATGCACGGAGCAAGGACTCAGTACCTTACCAGAACTTAGTGCCCCATATTGAGTTCATCTCAACAATATCTCTCCAATAATCATATCCTTTCAGTGCCAAGTTGTCAATAAAAGATGAGGAATAAATTAACTTTGTTTGGGTAAGCATATATTTTCTTGAATGCGCAGGAATTAATTAAAAATAATATAAGGCTGTGTCGGAAAGGTTATAACCGGTAAAATATGTATCCTTCCGCTTTTGTGTACTAGAACTACCCTTAGGTGGAGTAGGGCAATGTTCCCATTGTGAATAAATAAAAAGGGGACGCTGTCCACTAGTTTTATGCATAAAATGATGTCCATAATGTGGTAACAAAATAAATCGGCATAGTTAGCTGAATTCCAATACAAATATTTTGTATCAAAGATAGTGTAATATTGTAATTCGGAAACAAAGAATTCACAGCATTAACTTGTTTATGTTTATGTTTTACGGATTTATAAAGTGCACAGCTGCCCAAAGGCTTCCCAGCCCTGAAATGAGAGGTGTTGGTGATGGAGCCTGAGAGTAATCATCATGAGAACCGCCAAACCTTAAGTTTTGTTCTGAAGCTGAGTTCGTCTTTCAACAGCCTCAGTTCCCTGGTCATGGAATTCCACAGCTTCAGGACCAGGAATGAAAAGGATCTACCTCCTCATCTTGTTCTCTTGATCCTCCGCATCTTTATGAGGCAGTCAAAAGACGACCTGAGGGGCCTCTTTGGTGCATATGGAGAGATGAGTTCCCTGAGCATGCTTGGACCCCTGCCATTCATTGCTTTATGTGCCAAGCAGAGTGATTTGAATTTGATCCTGGTTTTGATGGGCAGTCAATGAAGCTGTTTCAGAGACATTTTTACTGATGCCTGTCTGGGTATCTTTAAGAGTAACCTGGCCGCCGCATTCTGCACCACCAGCAGTCTGTTAATGAGGGACTTTGGAGATCCCAAATAAAGGGAGTTGCCGTAGTCCAGACGCGAGGCCATAAGGGCCTGGACCACGATTCTTCGTGCGTGTAGTGGTATAAGATCTATAATCTTACAGATCATTCGTAGTAAGCCAAAACAGGTAGCTGCTAGTTTCTTTACTTGGGTTTCCATAGAAAGTGTTTTACCTAGCCACATGCCTAGATTCTTTATTGATGGCTTGTGAGCAGGATGTGTTCCCCAGTTTACTGGCCAGTTAATCATGGCCTTGGACCAGTGAATGATTCCTAAGATCATCAATTCTGTCTTATCGCTGTCTAGTTTGAGGCTACAGCTAGCCATCCAAGTAGTCACCTTTTCCAAACAAGGTACAAGTTGTATGTGGTTTGAGTTTGGACCCTCTGCCACTGATACTACCAGTTGTGTGTCATCCGCATACAACATGATTGATAGCCCGAACTCCTGGACAATTTTCACGAGTTGACGCATATATATGTTAAACAACGTGGGGCTGAGGGACGAACCCTGTGGCACTTCACAGGTGACAGGCAACATATCTGATAGACATGTAGATTCCATAATTTGAAATGATCTGTCACTCAGAAAGGAGATGAGCCATTGAAGCCTGTATGTCAGGGTGCGGTGGTCCACGGTGTCAAAAGCCGTGCTTAAATCCAGAAGCAAGATTGAGGCTGAGCCCCCTTGATCAAGTATCCCTTTAAGATCCTCAGTGACCACTAGAAGTGCTGATTCTGTGCTGTGTTGTGGTCGGAAACCCATCTGAGTCTTGTGTAGAATGTTGTTCTCTTCCAGGAACTGTGAGAGGGTGTGATTAACATGTTTTTCTGTTAATTTCCCCAAGATGGGCAATAACGAAATAGGACGAAAGTTCCCCAATACTGCTGGATCTAAGTGGGGCTTTTTCAGCAGGGGCCTAACAATTGCGTGTTTCCATTCCTTTGGCACTATCCCGGTTTTAAGGGACAGTGTGAGGAGCTCTGCTGTGGTGGATAGGACGGAGTCCCCACCCTGAAGTAAAATATGGGGAGGGGCAGGATCTTGGGGAGAGCCTGATTTAGTTTTGCCCAAGAGGAGCCTAGTATTTTCCATGTTCAGGGCAGTAGTGATCTAGAACAGGTGCAACTGCCAACCCTGTGGCTTCAGCTCCTTGATACTGGTCCAGACCTAGGAAATCATCCTGCCGTGAAACCTGTCTGCTGGTCGGATTCGCTTGCAGTGAGTTGTAAATGTTGTCTACTTTATTTTTTAAAAACGCAGCTAACTCATTGCATCTCTCTCTTGTAGCTTGATGAGTGGAATTGCCTTGTTCCATTGTTGTCAGGGACTTGACAATCTTGAACAATTCCCTAGGGGAATTGGCAGCCGTGTTAATTCTTTCCTCAAAGTACTTGGCCTGAGATTTCTTGATTTCATTGTGATAGTGTCTAATGGCACTCTTGTACTGGATTTTTAAGGGGCATAGGACTTCCTCCAGTTCCTTTCCATTTTCTTACATTCCTTTTTCAGGGATGTCAGATGACTATTGAACCATGGGGCTCTTTTGGTATTACGATGGGCCCTTGGTCTGGATATCTGAAGGCATTGGTCCGATGCTTAGTTATTCCAGTGTGTCCAGAGCCTGTCGGCCTCATCTGAGGAGTCTGTTAAGATCAGAGAGGCGGCCTCTAGGGTCTTAGCTCATCTTTTCGGTATAATCTTAGGCCATCTTCTACCCGGATTAAAGGAGGAGTTAGAAGCCATTTGCGTGGATGTTTTTGTAAATGAGAAAGGGATGAAATAGTGGTCAGACCAAGGGACTGGAATGGGGGTATTCACCTGGAATTTTAAGTCACTGGAGAAGATGAAGTCTAGAATGTGCCCTTTCTCATGTATCACAGAGCCGCCTACTAATTGGGTAAGTTGCAGAGCTTCTAAGTCTTGTAGTAGTCTCTTAGTGGATGGGTTATTGGATTCATCTATCTGTATGTTGAAATCGCCAAGCGTGGTGATGAAAACTTTATCCACAATTAGGCTGGCTAGAGAGTCAGGGAGGATATCTATAAAAGTCCTACATGGCCCAGGAGGCCTGTAGATAAGAATTCTTGAGAAAGAACATGTGGGGGAGAATGTGATTCCAAACTGCAGAATGTCACAGTTAGTCATAGTGAGGGGTGTAGTGGAGCAACTAAAGTCTTCTTTGAAGATAATGACGATACCGCCTACTATTTTGCCCTCCCGATCCTGTATACGGTTGATAGCCCGGGGGAGGGCCATAACCACATCTGGGGTCGAGATCTCTTTGAGCCAGGTCTCCATGATAAACAGTACATCTAGTTGTTCTTCCTCTACTAGAAGCCCAATCTCTATTTTAAGCCCTAGAAGAGACCTGGTATTAATTGGCCCCATTCGACAATGATCATTCTTTCTTTGGGAGCCCTGCGTTAAAGTATTCTCATTTATATGCTTATTTCAAACAAAGTTACACTGGGCGCATCCTTCATTGTCTCCTTTGGGACTGTCAGGCTGGAGGGAATGAGTGCACTGGGGTGCCTGTGCCGGCCTAAACTGCAGAAGTTCTTCTGCGTTGTGCTTCAGGAGACTAGGGTAGCTTGAGGGAGTTCGGGCAGGTTTCCTGGCCCCTGGTCCCGTTCGGGCGCGGACAGGCGCAGACGGGCTTGCCTTTGGTGCACCTTCGGCGTGCCAGAGGCGTGACCGCTGCATGCATCTGATGCATGCCCACGCCGCAGTCGTCATAAGTAGGCAAGCTTGGTTGAAGCCTAGAGCACTAACCTTTCAGACTCTATGGTTACTTGAGGACAGCGGTCCTCTCTATGGTTCTTGCTGACCCCTAGCTGCCCCAGTCAAGAACAGTTTCTCCCGCCCAGCTTTAGTGGTCCCGCCACCCGGTCAAACCAGGTAATTCGAAAATCAAAAGGTGGAGTGCATTGGCTGCATAAAATGCATCAAATTAAAATTTAATTTAACATCCCACTCATCCGATTTTAACCCAGGTATAACCACATCACCCAGAGAAACACGGAAAACATATGATATCTGTAGGGTCTCCGTAGGACCTTATATATCGAATGGCACTTTATCCCATACAGTGCCATCAGCGACTGGAACTGCTGAAATGTTAACAAGGGCTTGGTCTCTTTTCCTCTTATGCAAGGAAGAATGTGGGGCCAACACCTCATCGACCAATTCCACTGCAGAGCGTTCTGGGAGGTATTGGCCATTAATCAAAAGAAAAAACACAGTCACGAATACAATCCACATGAAGAAGAACACCATGGAAAACACGATCCATATATACATCCAAGGTGGGACCAGATAAGTGTGTTTTAACCAAGCGATGAGAACACAAATTCGCGCAGTTGTAAAGTCTGTTGTTTGTTGCGGTGTGCATTGTACTGCCCAATCATGCACTGGTGTTTTATGGTCACTATTTAAAGAGAACTAATGAGGCAGCGCGTCATGTGATCAAGACCGCGCTTGAGCGGTCGAAACGCGTCATGCTAGGCACTGGCCTGGAGTGGACTATGTACTAATCTTTGTTCTAGAATAAAGCACTTTGACATAAAAAAAAAAAAAAAGAATGATGTGATCAAGACCGCACTTGAGCGGTCGAAACGCGTCATGCTAGGCACTGGCCTGGAGTGGACTATGTACTAATCTTTGTTCTGGAATAAAGCACTTTAACATTCAACAAATAAAGCCTCGTAGTCCATACCTGTGTGGACCCATCAAAGATATGTGGTGAGCCAGGATTGTGCGTATTTAAATATATATATATGTATATATATATATATCCACAAAGCGTTGCTCCTTCTGACTGCTGCGGACCCAAGAGAGGTGGCGCATACACCGGCGGAGCGCGCCGGTAATTTCAATACCAACAGAGTTCCAATACCATGCGCTCTCAATGTTCACAGACTCCACACCAGATCAAACCTTCAAGGGTGTTTATTTTCACAAAGCGTTTCGGCTTACTGCAAGCCTTGCTCACGTGAAAATGTGCTCAAAACACAGCGACTAATAAAGTATTGCAACATAAACATAGAAAGGGGACATATGGTTACACATCCTCCGATCACATAGTCAAAACGGCAGACATATTGGAAAAGTAAAATACATAAATACAAAGTACCAAAACGCTCCAAGAACTCATATTGTCATGCATATGTCGTATGAATCAAATGTCAAAGAGGAGATGTAAGGAAAGTACATACAATGTTCTTACTAAGCCGAAAAGTGACAATGGGTATCTCTCCAAAATTGCAATGCAATTACATGCAACGTACACGATCTGTCAAACCAATGTTGCGCGAGCCAGTGCATGTACGAGAGAAGTTCTTAGGCACTCCTGGCAGTAAATATACAAATGAATATGAAAAATAATCATAACAATAAGAAATAAATATAAAAGTGCACATCTACTCATGCTATTACTCTAAGGGAAAATCCCAAAAACAGTAAGAGTGATGCAAGTTCTTGTGTGCAAGCTTATCAACTGTGTTTGTAAGAATGTCTATGTTGGTATCTATCACACAGTCCAGTGTCAAACGTCATACATGCGCACACAGGCAACACTGTGCACTGAAAGCAGTTGTCGGGCAAGTGCCCAAGGTTGCAAAGCATCAAATGCGGGGCAGAGGAGACAAATACTCAGTGAATAGCATTGACCACATCAGGTGTCACTAAGAGGGCAAGTGCCCAAACCTGCTAATGTCATCATGTGGAAACAAGGTAAATTACAGCTTAATTCAATTCCACATGGAGTCCCAAAGTACATTCATACAATACCCATTCGTCGACGTAATCACTGGTGAAAAAAGTGGGGGAAAGGGTAGGTTGCCCGTGCAAAGTGAGTGTCGGTGTCTGGGCCCCTTCCTTTCCTCCTATGTGAGAAGAAAAAAGAGAGAAAGGAAACAATGAGTAATCAAAGAGTAAAAACATAAAAACAATGCAGTAATTTCTTTTCTCATGTACATAATCAATGGACATACGGAAAGGAATCAGATAATATACAGCAACCCAAAAACATGAGGTTGGTGGGAACCAAGATTGTTTCAACTATTCTCTCAGGTGTATTGCCAATTCCTCATCTTGATTAAGCCCACCAGGGCATCTGGTCTGGAAATCCACAATCAGTTTGGACTCCTCTGCCTGAGTTTTAGCACCCTATTGCCACCTCTAGGATTGCTGGTGATCTGTTCTAAAATAAAGAATTTCAAGAGTGCTGAATTTGAAAAGTGGCTATCCCTGAAGTGACGAGCCACCGGATATTTCTCATCAATGTGTGTAATTGCACGACAATGTTCCAATATGCGCTTTTTGGCCATAAAGGTGGTACTGCCTATATACCAAAATTTGCAAGGGCACATAATAACATAGATCACAAAAGTGGAACTACACGTGAGAAACTGAGTAATTTCTTTCGTAATCCCATTGCACGTGGCCTTACTGCAAAAAGTACTATTTCTACAGGCCTTGCAGTGGCCGCATGGGGAAAAACCTTTGAGACCATGTTCATGTTTCTTGGGGTATATGGTGATATCACTGTGTACTACTAGGTCCCTAATGCTTCTAGCCTTTCTATAGGTGATATTTGGTCTGGTTGGAATGCTGTCAGCTATAATGTTATCACACTTAAGTTTTTCCCAATTTTTAGCCAGAATTTTTTGGATTTTGTTGGAATCAGAGTTGTATGTCATGATGATCCTGGTACTACTTTCACCTGTTTCGATGGTTTCAGGGGATAGGTCTGAGATGGTACTAGCTCCAGACACACTGTCTGCTCGTTCCTTGGCTTTCCGTAACACCCAATTCGGGTACCCTCTGATTTTGAGGCGTTCTAGCATATTGACGCTCTCCAGTTGATAAGCTGCCTCCGTACTGCAATTTCTTTTTGCCCTCAGCAGTTCACCATATGGAATACTCCATTTAAGAGTTTCCAGATGACTGCTGAGGGCATGAAGAATGCTGTTGCCAGCAGTAAGTTTTCTGTAAAGGGTGGAATGAACTTGGTTGTCCTTGATGTCAAGCCTGACATCTAGGTACTCTGCCATGGTCCTATTGATACTGCCAGAAAGGACAATGCCTTTGTCATTTTTGTTCAGTTTGTCAATAAATTCAGTCGCTTCCTGTTCAGAGCCCCTCCAGACCAAGAACAGATCATCTATGTACCGCATTCAGACTGTTACATGTTCAAGGTATCCTGTATAGGCCGGGTTGGCAAACACTTCTTCCTCCCAGCGTCCCACGAACAGATTAGCAAAACTGGGAGCGAAGCAAGAACCCATGGCAGTACCGGTGGTTTGCCTATACAGGACACCATTGAACATGAAGATGTTATTGGTCAAGCAGTACTCGATCATATCAAGTATCATCTTGCTGTGTTCCTTAAAGAATATCGCCCTAGTTTTGAGAAAATGTTCACAAGCCTCCAATCCCTGCCGATGGTCAATGATGGTATACAGGGATTGTACATCAAGAGTGATGAGCAAGGAATCATCACTCAATTGTATGTTCTGTATCTTGTTGAGGAAATCCTTGGTGTCTCTAACGTAACTGGGTAGCCTGGAAACAAAATCCCTGAGGAAGTGGTCAACATATTTGGAGATATGTTCTGATACACTCCCTCTGGAGGAAACTATAGGACGTCCAGGTGGATTGATGGAGTCCTTGTGTAATTTGGGCAGGAGATTGAGAACCGGAAGTATCGTATGATCATTTTTTAAATACCGGTATCCCTCCCATTCCAGGATACCTTTGTCACACCAGTTCGTTAGTAGTTCCCAGATGTTGGTAATGCTGTTGTTGTATATCTCACTGGAAATGGGTATGTAAAACCTAGTGTCTGTGAGCTGCCTCATAGCTTCAGCAATGTACTTCTCCCTGTCAAGTATAACTACATTGCCCCCCTGGTCCGCTGGACGGATGACAATGTTGTTATCCTCAGTTAGCGATTTCAATGCCTGTCTCTGATTAAATGAGAGGTTGTTATAGGTCAAGTTGGAGTCCTTTTCTTATGTCTGTATGTGCAGAATGCTTTACTGACAGTCTCATGAAAGGTGTCTATGTTATCATGTGGGAGGGTGGACAGGAAGGTGGATCTAGGTTTGAAACCCGAAAGAGCACAACCATCAGTAATAATACCCAAACTATCTAGAGCTTGCGTGGTGTTAAATTCACTGTTGTGATCCGTAGTAGGCATTGACCCATCATTGGAAACATCCTGTTCCAATTGTAGCATGGTAATCAGGGTATCTATGTCACCTATGTTCACATTTTCTTGATGTCTAGGGGCACTAATACTAGTTCTTTTGTTCTCACCTAGTCTCTTAAGTTTATGCCACTTTTCAATTTTAACTTCCTGACAAATTTGAATAAATCAATTCTAGCATCAACATAGTTAACTGATTTGGATGGACAAAATGAAAGTCCTAAACATAAAGTCTGCTTTTCATTGTCACTCATAGGTCTGTTCGATAAGTTAACGATAGTCTTATTCACCATTTCGGGATACATTAGTATGCCTTTCTGGAGCGTGTTCTCTTGTTTCCCATGTTGCCCCTTCCTCTGCCTCCTCTGCCATCGCTGTTGTATTCTTTTTCTTTGGTTTCCGCGTTTCCTCGTCCCCTGCCGCGTCCTTGACCCCTCTGTCCTCGTGCCCTTGGTGCCGGCGTGTCTCTCATCGTCCGTCGGCTCAGGCGCAGGTGACGATATTCGTCTAAAATTTCACTGGGCGGGTCGTGAGGTCCACTGTAGGGGTGTTCTCTGTTGACACATCCGATTCCGTTTCGCTGGCTGTAGAAGCGGCTGTTTCCAGATTTTCTGCCATATCTCCCATGGTAGTAGCAGGGACATTCTCCTGCTTATATAGATGGTCATATTTATGACTGAAAGTGAGGATTCTGCCACTTTCATAGTCGTTATAGTCACGATTCAATTTCCTTACTTTCCGGGCCTTTATATCTTCCTCATACTTTTCGAGACAGTCTTTCATAGCATTCATGACCCTTTCCACAGTCTCGGTTTCAACAGATTTTTTCAGTTCTTCCATAATATCTTGTATTTGTTTAAGTAGGCATTCCCTGTCTATCCACGCGTACTTGACCAGAATTTCAAGCATCCTTTAGAGCTCAAGGTAGAGTTCTCAGACCACTCTTCCAGCATCTTGGGGTTGGGTGCTTCATACGTTGGTGTAGTAAAAATTCATAATCCCTTGGCGCCATACCTTGATCGATATAATTCTGTAAGAAATGGCTTCCCACCATTTAGATATCTCGTTCTTTTTCAGTTTTCCAATTGCCGTAGTTTCTCTTCTATAGGTTGTATCCGTGCTGTGCCTGTGTCAGTGACAACTTTAGGTTTATGACTTCTGAAGATGGCTTGTGCCGCCGCTCTCCTCTCATCTTCTTCATCCATAGTGTACAACACCCCTCATAGATGTGTGTCGTCAGATGGAGTCCGTGTAATCCCTGTGTAATTACAGGTTCCTCCTGCCGTCCGTCTACGGGTCACAAGCAGATGCTCGGAAAGTAAATCAGGTAACAACGGGAGAGATAGTGATATATCCGATGCCTCAATGCAACTCGTTCTAACAACGCTACTGTTGTATGTTCTTGCTACCCAGTAAGTGTAGCACACGAGAGAGGTGCCGCAATGGTCATCATGCAGCTTCCCCGGGGGGGGGCAGGAACCCGACCGCCGTTAGGTAACCAACCCACTCAACCCAGAAGGGGCGGACATTCAAGACCCAGGCTTACCTCAAGCGTTGTGAGTTGTAATCCCGTCCAAAATCCTTCCGTTAACGAAGTCCGGCCGGTCCAAGTGCAGTCCTCAAAATAAATCCACAAAGCGTTGCTCCTTCTGACTGTTGCGGACCCAACAGAGGTGGCGCATACACCGGCGGAGCGCGCCGGTAATTTCAATCCCAACAGAGTTCCAATACCATGCGCTCTCAATGTTCACAGACTCCACACCAGATCAAACCTTCAAGGGTGTTTGAACATTGAGAGCGCATGGTATTGGAACTCTGTGGATTGAAATTACCGGCGCGCTCCGCCGGTGTATGCGCCACCTCTCTTGGGTCCGCAGCAGTCAGAAGGAGCAACGCTTGTGGATTTATTTGGAGGACTGCACTTGACCGGCCGTACTTCGTTAACGGAAGGATTTTGGACGGGATTACAACTCACAACGCTTGAGGTAAGCCTGGGTCTTGAATGTCCGCCCCTTCTGGGTTGAGTGGGTTGGTTACCTAACGGCGGTCGGGTTCCTGACCCCCTCCCCGGGGAAGCGGCATGATGACCATTGCGGCACCTCTCTTGTGTGCTACACATACTGGGTAGCAAGAACATACAACAGTAGCGTTGTTAGAACGAGTTGCATTGAGGCATCGGATATATCACTATCTCTCCCGTTGTTACCTGATTTACTTTCCGAGCATCTGCTTGTGACCCGTAGACGGACGGCAGGAGGAACCTGTAATTACACAGGGATTACACGGACTCCATCTGACGACACACATCTATGAGGGGTGTTGTACACAATGGATGAAGAAGATGAGAGGAGAGCAGCGGCACAAGCCATCTTCTCGAGAAGTCATAAACCTAAAGTTGTCACTGACACAGGGACAGCACGGATACAACCTATAGAAGAGAAACTACGGCAATTGGAAAAACTGAAAAAGAACGAGATATCTAAATGATGGGAAGCCATTTCTTACAGAATTATATCGATCAAGGTATGGCGCCAAGGATTACGAATTTTACTACACCAAAGTATGAAGCACCCAACCCCAAGATGCTGGAAGAGTGGTCTGAGAACTCTACCTTGAGCTCTAAAAGGATGCTGAAATTCTGGTCAAGTACGCGTGGATAGACAGGGAATGCCTACTTAAACAAATACAAGATATTATGGAAGAACTGAAAAATCTGTTGAAACCGAGACTGTGGAAAGGGTCATGAATGCTATGAAAGACCGTCTCGAAAAGTATGAGGAAGATATAAAGGCCCGGAAAGTAAGGAAATTGAATCGTGACTATAACGACTATGAAAGTGGCAGAATCCTCACTTTCAGTCGTAAATATGACCATCTATATAAGCAGGAGAATGTCCCTGCTACTACCATGGGAGATATGGCAGAAAATCTGGAAACAGCCGCTTCTACAGCCAGCGAAACAGAATCGGATGTATCAACAGAGAACACCCCTACAGTGGACCTCACGACCCGCCCAGTGAATTTTTTAGAGGAATATCGTCACCTGCGCCGGAGCTGACGGGTGATGAGAGACACGCCGGCACCAAGGGCACGAGGACAGAGGGGTCGAGGACGTGGCAGGGGACGAGGAAACGCGGAAACCGAAGAAAAAGAATACAACAGCAATGTCAGAGGAGGCAGAGGAAGGGGCATCATGGGAAACAAGAGAACACGCTCCAGAAAGGCATACTAATGTATCCCGAAATGGTGAATAAGACTATCGTTAACTTATCGAACAGACCTATCAGTGACACTGAAAAGCAGACTTTATGTTTAGGACTTTCATTTTGTCCATCCAAATCATTTAACTATGTTGATGCTAGAATTGATTTATTCAAATTTGTCAGGAAGTTAAAATTGGAAAAGTGGCATAAATTTAAGAGACTAGGTGAGAACAAAAGAACTAGTATTAGTGCCCCTAGACATCAAGAAAATGTGAGCATAGGTGACATAGATACCCTGATTACCATGCTACAATTGGAACAGGATGCTTCCAATGATGGGTCAATGCCTACTACGGATCACAACAGTGAATTTAACACCACGCAAGCTCTAGATAGTTTGGGTATTATTACTGATGGTTAGTGCTCTTTCGGATTTCAAACCTAGATCCACCTTCCTGCCCACCCTCCCACATGATAACATAGACACCTTTCATGAGACTGTCAGTAAAGCATTCTGCACATACAGACATAAGAAAAGGACTCCAACTTGACCTATAACAACCTCTCATTTAATAAGAGACAGGCATTGAAATCGCTAACTGAGGATAACAACATTGTCATCCGTCCAGCGGACAAGGGGGCAATGTAGTTATACTTGACAGGGAGAAGTACATTGCTGAAGCTATGTTTTACATAGCTTCAGCAACGAACTGGTGTGACAAAGGTATCCTGGAATGGGAGGAATACTGGTATTTAAAAAATGATCATCCGATACTTCCGGTTCTCTATCTCCTGCCCAAATTACACAAGGACTCCATCAATCCACCTGGACGTCCTATAGTTTCCTCCAGAGGGAGTGTGTCAGAACATATCTCCAAATATGTTGACCACTTCCTCAGGGATTTTGTTTCCAGGCTACCCAGTTACGTTAAAGACACCAAGGATTTCCTCAACAAGATACAGAACATACAATTGAGTGATGATTCCTTGCTCATCACTCTTGATGTAAAATCCCTGTACACCATCATTGACTATCGGCAGGGATTGGAGGCTTGTGACCATTTTCTCAAAACTAGGGCGATATTCTTTAAGGAACACAGCAAGATGATACTCGATATGATCGAGTACTGCTTGACCAATAACATCTTCATGTTCAATGGTGTCCTGTTTAGGCAAACCACCGGTACTGCCATGGGTTCTTGCTTCGCTCCCAGTTTTGCTAACCTGTTCATGGGACGCTGGGAGGAAGAAGTGTTTGACAACCCGGCCTATACAGGATACCTTGAACATGTAACAGTCTGGATGCGGTACATAGATGATCTGTTCTTGGTCTGGAGGGGCTCTGAACAGGAAGCGACTGAATTTATTGACAAACTGAACAAAAATGACAAAGGCATTGTCCTTTCTGGCAGTATCAATAGGACCATGGCAGAGTACCTAGATGTCAGGCTTGACATCAAGGACAACCAAGTTCATTTCACCCTTTACAGAAAACTTACTGCTGGCAACAGCATTCTTCATAACCTCAGCAGTCATCCGGAAACTCTTAAATGGAGTATTCCATATGGTGAACTGCTGAGGGCAAAAAGAAATTGCAGTACGGAGGCAGCTTATCAACTGGAGAGCGTCAATATGCTAGAATGCCTCAAAATCAGAGGGTACCCGAATTGGGTGTTACGGAGAGCCAAGGAATGAGCAGACAGTGTGTCTAGAGCTAGTACCATCTCAGACCTATCCCCTGAAACCATCGAAGAAGGTGAAAGTAGTACCAGGATCATCATGACATACAACTCTGATTCCAACAAAATCCAAAAAAGTCTGGCTAAAAATTGGGAAATACTTAAGTGTGATAACATTATAGCTGACAGCATTCCAACCAGACCAAATATCACCTATAGAAAGGCTAGAAGCATTAGGGACCTAGTAGTACACAGTGATATCACCATATACCCCAAGAAACATGAACTTGGTCTCAAAGGTTTTTTCCCACGCGACCACTGCAAGGCCTGTAGAAATAGTACTTTTTGCAGTAAGGCCACGTGCAATGGGATTACGAAAGAAATTACTCAGTTTCTCACGTGTAGTTCCACTATTGTGATCTATGTTATTATGTGCCCTTGCCAATTTTGGTATATAGGCAGTACCACCTTTATGGCCAAAAAGCGCATATTGGAACATTGTCGTGCAATTACACACATTGATGAGAAATATCCGGTGGCTCGTCACTTCAGGGATAGCCACTTTTCAAATTCAGCACTCTTGAAATTCTTTATTTTAGAACAGATCACCAGCAATCCTAGAGGTGGCAATAGGGTGCTAAAACTCAGGCAGAGGGAGTCCAAACTGATTGTGGATTTCCAGACTAGATGCCCTGGTGGGCTTAATCAAGATGAGGAATTGGCAATACACCTGAGAGAATAGTTGAAACAATCTTGGTTCCCACCAACCTCATGTTTTTTGGTTGCTGTATATTATCTGATTCCTTTCCGTATGTCCATTGATTATGTACATGAGAAAAGAAATTACTGCATTGTTTTTATGTTTTTACTCTTTGATTACTCATTGTTTCCTTTCTCTCTTTTTCTTCTCACATAGGAGGAAAGGAAGGGGCCCAGACACCGACACTCACTTTGCACGGGCAACCTACCCTTTCCCTCACTTTTTTCACCAGTGATCACGTCGACGAATGGGTATTGTATGAATGTACTTTGGGACTCCATGTGGAATTGAATTAAGCTGTAATTTACCTTGTTTCCACATGATGACATTAGCAGGTTTGGGCACTTGCCTCTTAGTGACACCTGATGTGGTCAATGCTATTCACTGAGTATTTGTCTCCTCTGCCCCGCATTTGATGCCTTGCAACCTTGGGCACTTGCCCGACAACTGCTTTCAGTGCACAGTGTTGCCTGTGTTCGCATGTATGACGTTTGACACTGGACTGTGTGATAGATACCAACATAGACATTCTTACAAACACAGTTGATAAGCTTGCACACAATAACTTGCATCACTCTTACTGTTTTTGGGATTTTCCCTTAGAGTAATAGCATGAGTAGATGTGCACTTTTATATTTATTTCTTATTGTTATGATTATTTTTCATATTCATTTGTATATTTACTGCCAGGAGTGCCTAAGAACTTCTCTCATACATGCACTGGCTCGAGCAACATTGGTTTGACAGATCGTGTACGTTGCATGTAATTGCATTGCAATTTTGAAGAGATACCCATTGTCACTTTTCGGCTTAGTAAGAACATTGTATGTACTTTCCTTACATCTCCTCTTTGACATTTGATTCATACGACATATGCATGACAATATGAGTTCTTGGAGCGTGTTGGTACTTTGTATTTATGTATTTTACTTTTCCAACATGTCTGCCGTTTTGACTATGTGATCGGAGGATGTGTAACCATATGTCCCCTTTCTATGTTTATGTTGCAATACTTTATTAGTCGCTGTGTTTTGAGCACATTTTCACGTGAGCAAGGCTTGCAGTAAGCCGAAACGCGTTGTGAAAATAAACACCCTTGAAGGTTTGATCTGGTGTGGAGTCTGTGAACATTGAGAGCGCATGGTATTGGAACTCTGTTGGTATATATATATATATATATATATATATATATATATATATATATATATATATATATATGTTTCCACCAGCTGCTCATATATGAGGCCGCACTCCGCTCGCAGGTGAGTTACAAACCCTTTATTTCAAAACATGCAGCTTCCCATCCCGATATGTCAATCCCTTTGGCCTTACGCGTTTCAAAGCATGTCCGCTTTTCATCAGAGGCCTGTGGCAGGAAACAGTTCATTGCAGTCCACATCTCCCTGCATGCTCTTCACATTTAAATGGCTTCCAGTGTGCCTTGATTTTCAAGTTCATGTTTAAATGCATGCTGGGACCTGTGGTAACATTTTTGCATTTTTTAACCCTCCAGTGGGTTTGTTTGCTGCTTACAAAGTTCGGGACAATTTTCTACAGCCCTCCAGTGGGCTCCGGATAAGAGTATGCATGTTTAATTCCTTTACCTGCTAGCGCCCATACAAAGAGGATTTTGGCCTCTCTTGCGGTCCTTGGATTGATTTTCAGGTGGTGCGATCCCTCCACGGCCGGAGCCGCCGTGATAATGTGTTTCCACCAGATGCTCAGATATGAGGCCGCACTCCGCTCGCAGGTGAGTTACAAACCCTTTATTTCAAAACATGCAGCTTCCCATCCCGATATGTCAATCCCTTTGGCCTTACGCGTTTCAAAGCATGTCCGCTTTTCATCAGAGGCCTGTGGCAGGAAACAGTTCATTGCAGTCCACATCTCCCCTGCATGCTCTTCACATTTAAATGGCTTTTGGTGTGCCTTGATTTTCATGTTCATGTTTAAATGCATGCTGGGACCTGTGGTAACATTTTTGCATTTTTTAACCCTCCAGTGGGTTTGTTTGCTGCTTACAAAGTTCGGGACAATTTTTTACAGCCCTCCAGTGGGCTCCGTTTGCTGCTTACAAAGTTCGGGACTTTGTAAGCAGCAAACAAACCCACTGGAGGGTTAAAAAATGCAATGAACTGTTTCCTGCCACAGGCCTCTGATGAAAAGCGGACATGCTTTGAAACGCGTAAGGCCAAAGGGATTGACATATCGGGATGGGAAGCTGCATGTTTTGAAATAAAGGGTTTGTAACTCACCTGCGAGCGGAGTGCGGCCTCATATCTGAGCATCTGGTGGAAACACATTATCACGGCGGCTCCGGCCGTGGAGGGATCGCACCGCCTGAAAATCAATCCAAGGACCGCAAGAGAGGCCAAAATCCTCTTTGTATGGGCGCTAGCAGGTAAAGGAATTAAACATGCATACTCTTATCCGGAGCCCACTGGAGGGCTGTAGAAAATTGTCCCGAACTTTGTAAGCAGCAAACAAACCCACTGGAGGGTTAAAAATGCAAAAATGTTACCACAGGTCCCAGCATGCATTTAAACATGAACTTGAAAATCAAGGCACACCGGAAGCCATTTAAATGTGAAGAGCATGCAGGGGAGATGTGGACTGCAATGAACTGTTTCCTGCCACAGGCCTCTGATGAAAAGCGGACATGCTTGAAACGCGTAAGGCCAAAGGGATTGACTATCGGGATGGGAAGCTGCATGTTTTGAAATAAAGGGTTTGTAACTCACCTGCGAGCGGAGTGCGGCCTCATATCTGAGCATCTGGTGGAAACACATTATCACGGCGGCTCCGGCCGTGGAGGGATCGCACCGCCTGAAAATCAATCCAAGGACCGCAAGAGGCCAAAATCCTCTTTGTATGGGCGCTAGCAGGTAAAGGAATTAAACATGCATACTCTTATCCGGAGCCCACTGGAGGGCTGTAGAAAATTGTCCCGAACTTTGTAAGCAGCAAACAAACCCACTGGAGGGTTAAAAAATGCAAAAATGTTACCACAGGTCCCAGCATGCATTTAAACATGAACTTGAAAATCAAGGCACACCGGAAGCCATTTAAATGTGAAGAGCATGCAGGGGAGATGTGGACTGCAATGAACTGTTTCCTGCCACAGGCCTCTGATGAAAAGCGGACATGCTTTGAAACGCGTAAGGCCAAAGGGATTGACATATCGGGATGGGAAGCTGCATGTTTTGAAATAAAGGGTTTGTAACTCACCTGCGAGCGGAGTGCGGCCTCATATCTGAGCATCTGGTGGAAACACATTATCACGGCGGCTCCGGCCGTGGAGGGATCGCACCGCCTGAAAATCAATCCAAGGACCGCAAGAGAGGCCAAAATCCTCTTTGTATGGGCGCTAGCAGGTAAAGGAATTAAACATGCATACTCTTATCCGGAGCCCACTGGAGGGCTGTAGAAAATTGTCCCGAACTTTGTAAGCAGCAAACAAACCCACTGGAGGGTTAAAAAATGCAAAAATGTTACCACAGGTCCCAGCATGCATTTAAACATGAACTTGAAAATCAAGGCACACCGGAAGCCATTTAAATGTGAACAGCATGCAGGGAGATGTGGACTGCAATGAACTGTTTCCTGCCACAGGCCTCTGATGAAAAGCGGACATGCTTTGAAACGCGTAAGGCCAAAGGGATTGGCATATCGGGATGGGAAGCTGCATGTTTTGAAATAAAGGGTTTGTAACTCACCTGCGAGCGGAGTGCGGCCTCATATCTGAGCATCTGGTGGAAACACATTATCACGGCGGCTCCGGCCGTGGAGGGATCGCACCGCCTGAAAATCAATCCAAGGACCGCAAGAGAGGCCAAAATCCTCTTTGTATGGGCGCTAGCAGGTAAAGGAATTAAACATGCATACTCATATCCGGAGCCCACTGGAGGGCTGTAGAAAATTGTCCCGAACTTTGTAAGCAGCAAACAAACCCACTGGAGGGTTAAAAAATGCAAAAATGTTACCACAGGTCCCAGCATGCATTTAAACATGAACTTGAAAATCAAGGCACACCGGAAGCCATTTAAATGTGAAGAGCATGCAGGGGAGATGTGGACTGCAATGAACTGTTTCGTGTCACAGGCCTCTGATGAAAAGCGGACATGCTTTGAAACGCGTAAGGCCAAAGGGATTGACATATCGGGATGGGAAACTGCATGTTTTGAAATAAAGGGTTTGTAACTCACCTGCGAGCGGGGTGCGGCCTCATATCTGAGCATCTGGTGGAAACACATTATCACGGCGGCTCCGGCCGTGGAGGGATCGCACCGCCTGAAAATCAATCCAAGGACCGCAAGAGAGGCCAAAATCCTCTTTGTATGGGCGCTAGCAGGTAAAGGAATTAAACATGCATACTCTTATCCGGAGCCCACTGGAGGGCTGTAGAAAATTGTCCCGAACTTTGTAAGCAGCAAACAAACCCACTGGAGGGTTAAAAAATGCAAAAATGTTACCACAGGTCCCAGCATGCATTTAAACATGAACTTGAAAATCAAGGCACACCGGAAGCCATTTAAATGTGAAGAGCATGCAGGGGAGATGTGGACTGCAATGAACTGTTTCCTGCCACAGGCCTCTGATGAAAAGCGGACATGCTTTGAAACGCGTAAGGCCAAAGGGATTGACATATCGGGATGGGAAGCTGCATGTTTTGAAATAAAGGGTTTGTAACTCACCTGCGAGGCGGAGTGCGGCCTCATATCTGAGCATCTGGTGGAAACATATATATATATATATATATATATATATATATATATATATATTATCTACTGGCGGTCGCCAGTAGATAGTTATAGTTAGGACCTATTTTCCATAGGAAATCCGCGACATTCTATTTGAAATAACTCTTGCGTCGGTTGACGAATCTTCGCGAAATTTTCAAACTTTATGGCCCGCTCCGGTCCGCTCCTACCCTGAAAGTCTCAGGGTGATTCGTCAAGCGGGGGCCGAGAAAAAAGGGGGGTCCCAAAACATGTTTTCCCCATTCATTTTCCCATAGGAAACTTTAGACACGGCTACAGCCCGAACTGCTGAACGGAATTACACCAAATTTGGCAAAGAGGTAGTTCTTGGTTCAGAAAGAACCCTTTTTGTTAAATGGTGTAAATCCGTTCAGTAGTTGCGGAGAAATTAAAAAAATAAGAGTCAAAAAATCAATTTCCCATAGGAAACTTTATGCAAGGCTACAGCCCGAACTGCTGAACGGAATTACACCAAATTTGGCAAGAGGTAGTTCTTGGTTCAAAAAGAACCCTTTTTGTTAAATGGTGTAAATCCGTTCAGTAGTTGCTGAGAAAATCAAAAGTAAAAACACATATATATCTGGGCGGAGCCTAACCACACATGTCATCGTGAGATCTGATTGGCTGTCAGCACTTCATCCTGGAATTGCTGGCAGCCATCTTGGGACCAATATAAATGATAGTACCCCATTGAAATGCATTGTAGTGAATCGAAGATTTTGAGGGTTACCAAAAGGAGAACTATAAAGGGTGATAACAGACTTTAGTTACATTAGAATTCATTTGTTGATGGTACCATACTAATTTCAGGAATTGTGGTGTGTTCTAAGGTGATTTTACCCTGTGAAAAACCTTCTGCTGGGATATCATGAATCATGTTTGAGAGAACTATTTTCACATGCTTGTCCCATACAGTTTTGGAAGGTGCCCCAGAAGCTAAAATGAGAGCATATTTTCTGTAAATTCACATTATCTTTCTCAGTCATGTGAGAATGAAGTCTGACATTCTCAGTAAAACATGTACATCCAACAAGGGCAGAGACTGTCAGTTGATTCCTTTGTGTTCTACTGCAGCTTCCCAGAGTGTTCTAAAGAACAACTAGAGTGCTAACAGCCTTACTTATGACAAAAGTATGGCACACCTGAAGCCATCTTGATTGGAATAAACTGGTAACACTTAAAACATTTAATTTAAAAAGGAACAAAATGATGGGGTTCATCTTGTCATAGAAATTATGGTTAGTGCTCTGGAAAGAAAAATTAGGACATGTTTCAAGTGTGATCTCAAATATCTTCCTGTTATATTTCAACAGGAGCAGCCTGTCAGTTGATGCCTTTGTGTTCTACTGCAGCTTCCCAGAGTGTTCTAAAGAACAACTAGAGTGCTAACAGCCTTACTTATGACAAAAGTATGGCACACCTGAAGCCATCTTGATTGGAATAAACTGGTAACACTTAAAACATTTAATTTAAAAAGGAACAAAATGATGGGGTTCATTTTGTCATAGAAATTATGGTTAGTGCTGTAGAAAGAAAAATTAGGACATGTTTCAAGTGTGATCTCAAATATCTTCCTGTTATATTTCAACAGGAGCAGCCTGTCAGTTGATGCCTTTGTGTTCTACTGCAGCTTCCCAGAGTGTTCTAAAGAACAACTAGAGCGCTAACAGTCTTACTTATGACAAAAGTATGGCACACCTGAAGCCATCTTGATTGGAATAAACTGGTAACACTTAAAACATTTAATTTAAAAAGGAACAAAATGAGGGGTTCATTTTGCCATAGAAATTATGGTTTGTGCTGTAGAAAGAAAAATTAGGACATGTTTTAAGTGAGATCTCAAATATCTTCCTGTTATATTTCAACAGGAGCAGCCTGTCAGTTGATGCCTTTGTGTTCTACTGCAGCTTCCCAGAGTGTTCTAAAGAACAACTAGAGTGCTAACAGCCTTACTTATGACAAAAGTATGGCACACCTAAAGCCATCTTGATTGGAATAAACTGGTAACACTTAAAACATTTAATTTAAAAAGGAACAAAATGAGGGGGTTCATTTTGCAATAGAAATTATGGTTAGTGCTGCAAAAGAAAATTTAGTGCATGTTTTAAGTGAGATCTCAAATCCTCTTCTATTTCATTAGAAAATTCTGACATGCAGACTGAAACAATCACTTTCAATACCAGCAGTAGACTTCCAGTTAACTCCTTGGTGAGCAGTAGCTTTACTACAGTGATCTAATGAACAACTAGAGTAATAACATTCTGAATTTATGGCAAATGTGTGACATATCTGAATGCCTTCTTGATGGAATCAAAGTAAAAAACTGAAAGCATTTCCTACTGAGGAGACTGCAGTAAATGAGGAAATTAGGAAACTTCATAACAAAGAAGTCTTCCAAGATGGCCACCAGTGAAAAAAGAGCCCAAATGTAGCACAAATATTACCCAGATGTAGCCCACATATAGCCCAATGACAAAAGTGTGCAAAACACTTTTTATTTTTAGTTTTTTTGCAGTTTTATGTAGTGCAGACTGGTCAGGTATTGGAGCGTTGCATCTTAAAACATGACCCCCTACACTACAAAAACACCACTGCACTACCCTAAACCCTAAAACACTACCCCAGCATGACCCCCTACACTGCACAAGCACCACTGCACTATCCTAAACCCTAAAACACTACTCCCAACATGACCCCCTACACTACACAAACACCACTGCACTACCCTAAACCCTAAAACACTATCCCAACACCACTGCACTAACCTAAATCCTAAAACACTACCCCCAGCACGACCCCCTACACTACCCAAACACCACTGCACTACCCTAAAACATGACCCCCTACACTACACAAACACCACTGCACTACCCTAAACCCTAAAACACTACCCCCAGCACGACCCCCTACACTACACAAGCACCACTGCACTACCCTAAAACCTAAAACACTACCCCCAGCACGACCCCCTACACTACACAAACACCACTGCACTACCTTAAACCCTAAAACACTACCCCCAGCACGACCCCCTACACTACCCAAACAACACTGCACTAACCTAAATCCTAAAACACTACCCCCAGCATGACCCCCTACACTACACAAACACCACTGCACTACCCTAAAACATGACCCCCTACACTACACAAACACCACTGCACTACCCTAAACCCTAAAACACTACCCCCAGCACGACCCCCTACACTACACAAGCACCACTGCACTACCCTAAACCCTAAAACACTATCCCCAGCACGACCCCCTACACTGCCCGAACACCACTGCACTGCCCTAAACCCTGAAACACCAGCCCCTGCACGACCCCCTACACGGCCCGAACACCACTGCACTGCCCTAAACCCTGAAACACATACCCTAGCACGAACCCCTACACTGCCCGAACACCACTGCACTGCCCTAAACCCTGAAACACCACCCCCAGCATGACCCCTACACTGCCCGAACACCACTGCACTGCCCTAAACCCTGAAACACTACCCCCAGCAAGACCCCCTACACTGCCCAAACACCACTGCACTGCCCTAAACCCTGAAACACCACCCCCAGCAAGACCCCCTACACTGCCCGAACACCACTGCCCTAAACCCTGAAACACCACCCCCAGCAAGACCCCCTACACTGCCCGAACACCACTGCACTGCCCTAAACCCTGAAACACCAGCCCCAGCACGACCCCTACACTGCCCGAACACCACTGCACTGCCCTAAACCCTGAAACACCACCCCCTGCACGACCCCCTACACTGCCCGAACACCACTGCACTGCCCTAAACCCTGAAACACCACCCCCAGCACGACCCCTATACTGCCCGAACACCACTGCACTGCCCTAAAACCTGAAACACCACCCCCTGCACGATCCCCTACACTGCCCGAACACTACTGCGCTGCCCTAAACCCTGAAACACCACCCCCAGCACGACCCCCTACACTGCACGAACACCACTGCACTGCCCTAAACCCCGAAACACTACCCCCAGCAAGACCCCCTACACTGCCCGAACACCACTGCCCTAAACCCTGAAACACCACCCCCAGCAAGACCCCCTACACTGCCCGTACACCACTGCACTGCCCTAAACCCTGAAACACCACCCCCAGCACGACCCCCTACACTGCCCGAACACCACTGCACTGCCCTAAACCCTGAAACACCACCCCCAGCACGAACCCCTACACTGCCCGAACACCACTGCACTGCCCTAAACCCTGAAACACCACCCCCAGCATGACCCCCTACACTGCCCGAACACCACTGCACTGCCCTAAACCCTGAAACACCACCCCCAGCACGACCCCCTACACTGCCCGAACACCACTGCACTGCCCTAAACCCTGAAACACCAGCCCCAGCACAACCCCGTACACTGCCCGAACACCACTGCACTGCCCTAAACCCTGAAACACCAGTCCCAGCACGACCACCTACACTGCCCGAAAAGAACTGCACTGCCCTAAACCCTGAAACACCAGCCCAGCACGACCCCCTACACTGCCCGAACACCACTGCACTACCCTAAACCCTCAAACACCAGCCCCAGCACGACCCCCTACACTGCCCGAACACCACTGCACTGCCCTAAACCCTGAAACACCAGCCCCAGCAAGACCCCCTACACTGCCCGAATACCACTGCACTGCCCTAAACCCTGAAACACCACCCCCAGCAGGACCCCCTACACTGCCCGAACACCACTGCACTAAAGCCTGAAACACCACCCCCAGCAAGACCACCTACACTGGCCGAACACCACTGCACTGCCCTAAACCCTAAAACACCACCCCCTGCACGACCCCCTACACTGCCCAAACACCACTGCACTGCCCTAAACCCTGAAACACCACCTCCAGCAAAACCCCCTACACTGCCTGAACACCATTGCTCTGCCCTAAATCCTGAAACACTAGCCCCAGCATGACCCCCTACACTGCCCAAACACCACTGCACTGCCCTAAACCCTGAAACACCACCCCCAGCACGACCCCCTACACTGCCCGAACACCACTGCACTGCCCTAAACCCTGAAACACCAGCCCCAGCAAGACCCCCTACACTGCCCGAACACCACTGCACTGCCCTAAACCCTGAAACACCAGCCCCAACATGACCCCCTACACTGCCCGAACACCACTGCACTGCCCTAAACCCTGAAACACCAGCCCCAGCACGACCACCTACACTGCCCGAACACCACTGCACTGCCCTAAACCCTGAAACACCAGCCCCAGCACAACCCCCTACACTGCCCGAACACCACTGCACTGCCCTAAACCCTGAAACACCAGCCCCAGCACGACCCCCTACACTGCCCGAACACCACTGTACTGCCCTAAACCCTGAAACACCAGCCCCAGCACGACCCCCTACACTGCCCGAACACCACTGCACTGCCCTAAACCCTGAAACACCACCCCCTGCATGACCCCTACATTGCCTGAACACCACTGCACTGCCCTAAACCCTGAAACATCACCCCCTGCAGCACCCCCTACACTGCCCGAACACCACTGCACTGCCCTAAACCCTGAAACACCACCCCCTGCACCGCCCCTACAGTGCCCCAACACCACTGCACTGCCCTAAACCCTGAAACACCACCCCCAGCACGACCCCCTTTACTGCTCGAACACCACTCCACTGCCCCAAACCCTGAAACACCACCCCCAGCACGACCCCCTACACTGCCCGAACACCACTGCCCTAAACCCTGAAACACCACCCCCTGCACGACCCCCTACACTGCCCGAACACCACTGCACTGCCCTAAACCCTGAAACACCACCCCCTACACTGCCCGAACACCACTGCACTGCCCTAAACCCTGAAACACCACCCCCAGCACGACCCCCTACACTGCCCGAACACCACTGCACTGCCCTAAACCCTAAAACACCACCCCCAGCATTACCCCCTACACTGCCCAAACACCACTGCACTGCCCTAAACCCTGAAACACCACCCCCAGCACGACCCCCTTTACTGCTCGAACACCACTCCACTGCCCCAAACCCTGAAACACCACCCCCAGCACGACCCCCTACACTGCCCGAACACCACTGCCCTAAACCCTGAAACACCACCCCCTGCACGACCCCCTACACTGCCCGAACACCACTGCACTGCCCTAAACCCTGAAACACCACCCCCTACACTGCCCGAACACCACTGCACTGCCCTAAACCCTGAAACACCACCCCCAGCACGACCCCCTACACTGTCCGAACACCACTGCACTGCCCTAAACCCTAAAACACCACCCCCAGCATTACCCCCTACACTGCCCAAACACCACTGCACTGCCCTAAACCCTAGAACACTACCCCCAGCATGACCCCCTACACTACCCGAACACCACTGCACTACCCTAAACCCTAAAATACTACCCCCAGCACAACCCCCTACACTACCCGAACACGACTGCACTGCCCTAAACCCTCAAACACTCCCCCCAGCACGACCCCCTACACTACCCGAACACCACTGCACTGCCCTAAACCCTAAAACACTCCCCCCAGCACGACCCCCTACACTACCCGAACACCACTGCACTGCCCTAAACCCTAAAACACTCCCCCAGCACGACCCCCTACACTACCCAAACACCACTGCACTGCCCTAAACCCTAAAACACTACCCACCGCATGACCCCCTACACTACCCAAACACCAATGCACTACCCTAATCCCTAAAACACTACCCCCCGCATGACCCCCTACACTACCCTAAACCCTAAAACACTACCCCCGTACGACTCCCTACACTACCCAAAGACCACTGCACTACCCTAAACCCTAAAACACGACCTCCTACACTACACAAACACCACTGCACTATCCTAAACCCTAAAACACTACCCCCTACACTACACAAACACCACTGCACTACCCTAAACCCTAAAACACTACCCCCAGCAGTACCCCTACACTACCCAAACACCACTGCACTAACCTAAACCCTAAAACACTACCCCCAGCAGTCCCCCCTACACTACCCAAACACCACTGCACTACCCTAAATCACTACCCCCAGCACTACCCCCTACACTACCCAAACACCACTGCACTACCCTAAACCCTAAAACACTACCCCGGCACGACCCCCTACACTACCCAAACACCACTGCACTACCCTAAACCCTAAAACACTCTCCCAGCACGACTCCCTACACTACCCAAACACCACTGCACTACCCTAAACCCTAAATCTACCCCCAGCATGACCCCCTACACTACACAAACACCACTGCTCTACCCTAAACCCTAAAACACTACCCCCAGCACGACCCTCTTCACTACCTAAACACAACTGCACAATTTGTTACAGGCGTTGCAACGCAGGCCTGTGGTGCTTACTGGAAGTACCTAGTGGGCTAGTTGGGCCCCAGGGACCCTCAGGATTCAAGGTGACCTAATCCCCCAACTTAAAACGCACCACGGGGCGCGTTTGCACAGTGGTGAAGGGAGGGCGGGGCCTCAGGTGACATGTGCGCAAACACGCCCTGTGGTGCGTTTTAAGTTGGGGAATTAA
Source organism: Calotriton arnoldi (assembly GCA_963921515.1). NCBI lineage: Eukaryota > Metazoa > Chordata > Amphibia > Caudata > Salamandridae > Calotriton > Calotriton arnoldi. The sequence continues at coordinate 1,542,056 of CAWUFW010003689.1, read as the reverse complement.
TTCCCTTTGAATCCTGAGGGACCCTGGGGCCAACTAGCCCACCAGGTACCTTCAGTAAGCACAACAGAGTTGCGTTGCAGAGAGGTGAAAAAAGGTGCGTGGCCTCGAAACGCCTCTCTGCAACTCAGCTCTGTGGTCCTAACTGTAGGTACCTGGGGGCTAGTTGGGCCCCAGGGACCCTCAGAATTCAAGGGGACTTAATCCGCAACCTAAAACGCGCCACGGGGTGCGTTTGCACACATGTCACCTCAGGCCCCCTCCCTTTACCACTGTGCAAACGCGCCCTGTAGCGTTTTAAGAGGTAGTTTTAATCCCCCTGCCCTATTATGTACTAGGGACTTGCAGAGGAGGTCATGCTAATCACAGGGGTACCCCAACGCATAGTGTTCCCTAGTGTATGTAGGTGTTTTCACTGTATTCTAAGTGTCTTTTAGCATAGCACTGGCTCTGGTTAGTCAGAGTCAGTTACCACCAGTACCCGTCTGAAAAAGTTGTGGGCACAGGATGATTTTGCAACAAGGCCTCTTTCTGCTCCTCTGTTGGTTCTTTCTGCACATCTTTTACTTCTTTCTGTGCGTTTTTTCTTCTTTCTTCACATGTCCTACCTCTGTAGGCATAGTTAGAAACTAGCATTTAAAAAAACCTTTGAAATTCACTTAAAAAATCATAGGTTTCAGGCACGTTATAGTTAGAAATTAGCATTTAAATAACCTTTGAAATTCACTGAAAAAACCATAGGTTTCAGACACATTATAGTTAGAAATTAGCATTTAAAAAACCTTTGAAATTCACTGAAAAAACCATAGGTTTTAGGGACAGTTATAGTTAGTTGGACATTTCACTCGTACAAAACCATAGAAATTCCCCCGTTATAGTTAGTTCAGCTAACTATAACTCGCGCCCCGCAATGCACTGCTGATGACGTCACATATTACATCACTCATGACATGGTCAGTGACATCACTGATGACATCACTGATGACATCTCAAATGACATCACTGATGACATCATCCATGTGATAATTTCATGCATCTTCTCACACCCTAATATAACTTTTGATACACCCACTCTAAATTACAGACTGCCATTCTCAAAACCATAGACACTCCAACACCAAAAACTACATACCCACTCACTGATTCTTAGGTCTACACACACATCCACTCACTCACCCGTACAGTCACTCATACTTAGTCACTCAGTACAGGACTATCATATGCACTCATACACCTATATAAACACTCACACACCGCCACTCATCCATAGAGGTACTCACACACCTAGTCAGTCATGCAAAAAACTTAATCACACACCCATTTACTCACCTATACAGTTATACACACACCAGCTCACTTACTCATACAAATACTAGCACATTCTTACGCTCTTATACAATCACTGATACAAGTACACACTCATCCATACAGCCACTCTCACAATCACACACTCTCACTTATAGCCATTTATATACTCCAACACACATATATACTGCCTTTCACATATGTAGTTACTCACACATGTACCACTGAGATATACATTCAATCACTAACACACCCATACACACACTCACCCACACACACACACACACACACACACACATACAGTCCATCACAGATGCACTCTTGAAACCATGCACCCAGTGAATCACCAACTCACACTTCTATGCACAGAGTCACACACACCCCACCCACACAAACACTCAGGCACCCATAGAGATACTCAGACAATCAATCAATAACCCATGTAGACACTCATGTAGCTATTCAGAAAGCCATGCAGCCGCTTACAAACCAACAGACAGACGGATACAGACATTCACACAGTTTAGTCACTAACCCATGCATTCAGTAAGATACATTTAATCACTCACTTGTAGAGTCAGTCACTCACGTACTAAATCATCCATTCAGACACTTATACACCCACTCATTCTTCAATACGCCTTTCCCTATATATATTAAACATATTTAAACTTTACAGAAACACACAGTCACTGGATGATGTCATCAGTGATGTCATCAGTGATGTCATTTGAGATGTCATCAGTGATGTCATAAGTGATGTCACTGACCATGTCATGAGTGATGTAATATGTGACGTCATCAGCAGTGCATTGCGGGGGCGCGAGTTATAGTTAGCTGAACTAACTATAACGGGGGAATTTCTATGGTTTTGTACGAGTGAAATGTCCAACTAACTATAACTGTCCCTAAAACCTATGTTTTTTTCAGTGAATATATATATATATATAACATAATAAATATTAAATATATTAAATAATACAATTAATTATAAAAAATAAATTAGATTTAATATACATTTTAACAAATATAACAAATAAAAATGGTTTAAAAAAAGTTAAAAACACATATATAATGTTTAATATATATATATATATATTTTACTTTAAAACAATTAATAAACTTAATTTTAATTTATTTTATCATTTTAAAACTATATAAAAATGTAACAAATATATATATATATATTATCTACTGGCGGTCGCCAGTAGATAGTTATAGTTAGGACCTATTATCCATAGGAAATCCGCGACATTCTATTTGAAATAACGTTGGCGCCAGTTGACGAATCTTCGCGAAAGTTTCCAACTTGTTGGGGCGCTCCGCTCCTACCCTGAAAGTCTCGGGTTGATTCGTCAGCGGGGGCCGAGAAAAAAGGGGGTCCCAAAACGCGTTTTCCCCATTCATTTTTCCATAGGAACCTTTAGTCGCAGATACAGCTGAACGGAATTACACCAAATTTGGCAAAGAGGTAGCCCTTGGTTCAGACTGGTACCTTTTGCTTAAATGGTGTAAATCCATTCAGTAGTTCCTGAGAAATTCACAAGTAAAGTCACATATATATCTATGGCCGAGTAGGGTCCGCGTACCCTCCCGATCACGAGCTGCATGCTAATTGGCTGTCAGCTGGCTGTCAACATTCCGATTCAGGAAGTGTTGGCAGCCATTTTGTCCCTCGGTAGAACCGAGGGACAGAAACAAGTGCGCAAAGCGCACAAAGGGGGCAGGGTAGAAGCACCCTAACCCCTAGGCCTGCTCAGGGGGTCCCACAAGGACCCCCTGGGCAAAAAAAAAGCATTTAAAAAAAAAAAAAAATCAACAGGATGCGCTCAGGGTGCGCGGATCCTGCCGATAAAAAAAAAATCGAAGCGCGGTCTCCCGCGCTTCGATGTTAATTGCCCCAGGGTGGGCCAAGTCCCGGGGGCATGGTGGGGGGGGTTAAATTTATGTATAGGGGGCCTCTAAGGGCCCCCCAAGCCCCGGGGACCGCCACCACCCGGGGCTTTAACAAAAAATGGTGCGGGAGGGCTCTTTGCCCACCCGCTGCCCCGGGGACCGCCACCTCCCCGGGGCTTCTGTTTTTTTTTTTACCTGTGTGGGGGGCTCCAGCCCCCCCACACGCCCCGGGGACTGCCACCTCCCCGGGGCACTAAAAAATTAAAAATGGGGGTCTGTTTTGGACCCCCGAAGCCCCGGGGACCACCACTTCCCCGGGGCTTTGAAAATGTGGGGAGGGGGGCCGCGCGGCCCCCCTCCTGGAGCCAGTGATGGCCCTGGGGACCGCCACCCCCAGGGCCGGCTCCTGCAGTGTCCCGGGGTGCCTACCCCCGGGACACTGCTGTTTGCAATGACAGGACGGTAGCCTCGCGGCTCCCGTCCTGTCATTGCAAACTGCTTTGGATATTGGAAGAGAGAGCAGGAAACCTGCTCTCGCTTCCAATATCCAAAGCTGATGCTTTCCACATGGGGAGCAGCATGTTAGCTGCTCCCCATGTGGAAAAGCAATGCCGGCTCGCGCAGGAGGCGGGGAGCCGGCTGGGACTGTGGGGGGATTGGGGACCCCCCACAGTCCCCAACCAGAGGCCAGGCCCCGGGGGATGGGGTCCCCGGGGCCATAAGTGGCAAGGGAGGGGGCCACGCAGCCCCCTCCCCAAATTTAAAAAAAAAGAAAAAAAAAGTGCAAGGCCGGCCCCGGGGGATGGGGTCCCTGGGGCCTTGAATGGCCTGAGGAGGGGGCCACGCAGCCCCCTCCAAATAAAAAAATCAAAAAATCGAGGCCATGCCCCGGGGGATGGGGTCCCCGGGGCCAATACAAGCCCAGGGAAGGGGGGCCACGCGGCCCCCTTCCCATTTTTTTGTTTTTTTAAGTTAAAAAAAAAAAAAAATGCTCAGGCCCCGGGGGATGGGGTCCCCAGGGCCAAAAGTGGGCAAGGGAAGGGGGGCCACGCAGCCCCCCTCCCATAAAAAAAAACGGCCCCGCCCCCCTCCCTGCAGTACTCTGCAAACGCGCCCCTGGCGCGTTTGCAGAGAGGAACAATTCCCCTTGAATACTGGGGGTCCCTGGGGGCCAACTAACCCACCAGGAACCTCCAGTATGCGCCAGGGAGCTGCGTTGCAGAGACGTGTACAGAGGCCACGCCCCTTTTACACCTCTCTGCAACGCAGCTCTGTGGCGCTTTTGGAGTATATGGTGGGCTAGTTGGACTCCAAGGACCCTCAGGATTCAAGGGGACTTAATCCCCCAACTTAAAACGCGCCACGGGGCGCGTTTGCACAGTGGTGAAGGGAGGGGCGGGGCTTCAGGTGACATGTGTGCAAACAGGCCCCGTGGCGCGTTATAAGATGGGGAATAAATTCCTTTTCAATCCTGAGGGTCCCTAGGGGCCAACTAGCCCACCAGGTACCTCCAGTAAGCGCCACGGAGCTGCGTTGCAGAGTGTTGTAAAAAGGGGCGTGGCCTCTGAACACCTCTCTGCAACGCAGCCCCTAGCGCATACTGGAGGTACCTGGTGGGCTAGTTGGCCCCTAGGGACCCTCGGGATTGAGGAGGAATTAATTGTCCAACTTAAAACGCGCCACAGGGCGTGTTTACAGACATGTTACCTTAGGCCCCACCCCTTCCTTCACCATTGTGCAAATATTCCTCTAAAATCAGCCGAACTACGAATTCCGATTTACTCACCTGTTATCAGGAGAGACCTCAGTGCTGCATCTTTCAGCCCAGTACTGATCCTGAAAAGTAATTTTAACCGTACTTACCAGTAACTTGAATTTCCTTCCATAGGATATCATTGCCTGCTTTTTGCTGAAAAAGTTTCTAAGTGTCGATTTTTGAAACATACAAATATTCCTCTAAAATCAGACAAAATACGAATTCCGATTTACTCACCTGTTATCAGGAGAGAACCCAGTGCTGCATCTTTTAGCCCAGCACTGACCCTGAAAAGTAATTCTAACCGTACTTACCAGTAACTTGAATTTCCTTCCATAGGATATCATTGACTGGTTTCACTTGGAAATTCTTCTAAGTGTGGAGTTTTGGAACTTTATAATATTCCTCTAAAATCAGCCGAAATACGAATTCCAATTTATTCACCTGTTATCAGGAGAGACCTCAGTGCTGCATCTTTCAGCCCAGTACTGATCCTGAAAAGTAATTTTAACCGTACTTACCAGTAACTTGAATTTCCTTCTATAGGATATCATTGCCTGCTTTTTGCTGAAAAGTTTCTAAGTGTCGATTTTTGAAACATACAAATATTCCTCTAAAATCAGCCGAAATACGAATTCCGATTTACTCACCTGTTATCAGGAGAGACCTCATTGCTGCATCTTTCAGCCCAGTACTGGTCCTGAAAAGTAATTTTAACCGTACTTACCAGTAACTTGAATTTCCTTCCATAGGCTAACATTGACTGGTTTCACTTGGAAATTCTTCTAAGTGTGGAGTTTTGGAACTTTATAATATTCCTCTAAAATCAGCCGAAATACGAATTCCGATTTACTCACCTGTTATCAGGAGAGACCTCAGTGCTGCATCTTTCAGCCCAGTACTGATCCTGAAAAGTAATTTTAACCGTACTTACCAGTAACTTGAATTTACTTCCATAGGATATCATTGCCTGCTTTTTGCTGAAAAGTCTTCTGTGTCGATTTTTGAAACATACAAATATTCCTCTAAAATCAGACAAAATACGAATTCCGATTTACTCACCTGTTATCAGGAGAGAACCCAGTGCTGCATCTTTTAGCCCAGCACTGACCCTGAAAAGTAATTCTAACCGTACTTAACAGTAACTTGAATTTCCTTCCATAGGCTAACATTGACTGGTTTCACTTGGAAATTCTTCTAAGTGTGGAGTTTTGGAACTTTATAATATTTCTCTAAAATCAGCCGAACTATGAATTCCGATTTACTCACCTGTTATCAGGAGAGAACCCAGTGCTGCATCTTTTAGCCCAGCACTGACCCTGAAAAGTAATTCTAACCGTACTTACCAGTAACTTGAATTTCCTTCCATAGGAATCCATTGTCTGGTTTTCAGCAGAAAAGTTTCAAAGTGTCGATTTTCACAAACATACAAATATTCCTTAAAAATCGCATGTGTGACTTAAACGCATTCTTTCAACTGTTTACAGGAGATGCACCAGTGCTGGTTCCAGGATCCACCACTGAGTAAGAAAAAGTAACGATAACACTACTTACCTGCTAAGTGAATTTCCTCCCATAGGATAACATTGGTGATTCTATATGAAAAAGTTTCTAAGTGTCAACTTTTAAAATACAATAATATTCCTTAAAAATCACTACTGTAACCAAAACGCTTTTACTCAACTGTTTACAGGAGATGTCCCAGGACTGAATCTAGGATCCAGTCCTGTGGTTAGAAAAAGTAATCCATAAAGGAACTAATTGCATTTAACTAGAAATTCACATTGAGCTCAATGTTGCTTTGTTTTTGAAATTGTGTTGCCCATTGCAACAACTGTAACTACTGTACTTAAAAGTCTATTGCCTATTTGCAAAGTATTTAAACTAAAGTAATTCATTCTGAGAAAGTATATTTTGTAATGTAATGTATAATGTAATTACAATGTAATTTAAAAAATAAAATATCTAAAAATAAATAGTTTAAAAAAATTTGTAAATCAGTATCAAAAAAATAAATATAACAATTAATACATTTAAAAATTGTCATTTACAAAACCTTTGAAATTCACTGAAAAAACCATAGGTTTCAGACACGTTATAGTTAGGAATTAGCATTTAAAAAACCTTTGAAATTCACTGAAAAAACCATAGGTTTCAGGCTTGTTATAGTTAGGAATTAGCATTTAAAAAACCTTTGAAATTCACTGAAAAAACCATAGGTTTCAGGCACGTTATAGTTAGAAATTAGCATTTAAAAAACCTTAGAAATTCACTGAAAAAACCATAAGGTTTTAGGGACAGTTATAGTTAGTTGGACATTGCACTCGTACAAAACCCGTGAAATTCCCCCGTTATAGTTAGTTCAGGTAACTATAACTCGCGCCCGCAATGCACTGCTGATGACGTCACATATTACATCACTCATGACATGGTCAGTGACATCACTGATGACATCACTGATGACATCTCAAATGACATCACTGATGACATCATCCATGTGAGAATTTAATGCACCTCCTCACACCCTAATATAACCTTTGATACACCCACTCTAAATTACAGACTGCCATTCTCAAAACCATAGACACTCCAACACCAATAACTACATACCCACTCACTGATTCTTAGGTCTACACACACACATCCACTCACTCACCCGTACAGTCACTCATACTTATGGTCACTCAGTACAGGACTATCATATGCACTCATACTCCTATATAGACACTCAAACACCGCCACTCATCCATAGAGGTACTCACACACCTAGTCAGTCATGCAAATAATTAAACACACTGCCATTTACTCACCTATACAGTTATACACACACCAGCTCACTTACTCATACAAATACTAGCACATTCTTACGCTCTTATACAATCACTGATACAAGCACACACTCATCCATACAGTCACTCTCACAATCACACACTCTAAGCTTATAGCTATTTATATACTCCAACACACATATATACTGCCTTTCACATATGTAGTTACTCACACATGTACCACTGGGACATACATTCACTCACTAACACACTCTTACACACACTTACCCACCCATACAGTCTATCACAGATGCACTCTCGAAACCATCCACCCGGTGAATCACCCACTCACACATCTATGCACAGAGTCGCACACACCCCACCCACACAAACACTCAGGCACCCATACAGATACTCAGACAACCAATCAATAACTCATATAGACACTCATGTAGCTATTCACAAACCCATGCACCACTTACACATCAACAGACAGACGGATACAGACATTCACCCAGTTTAGTCACTAACCCATGCATTCAGTAAGATACGTTTAATCATTCACTTATCGAGTTAGTCACGCACCTACTAAATCATCCATACAGACACTTATACACCCACTCATTCTTCAATACGCCTTTCCCTATATATATATTAAAAATATTTAAACTTTACAGAAACACACAGTCACTGGATGATGTCATCAGTGATGTCATTTGAGATGTCATCAGTGATGTCATCAGTGATGTCACTGACCATGTCATGAGTGATGTAATATGTGACGTCATCAGCAGTGCATTGCGGGGCGCGAGTTATAGTTACCTGAACTAACTATAACGGGGGAATTTCACGGGTTTTGTACGAGTGCAATGTCCAACTAACTATAACTGTCCCTAAAACCTTATGGTTTTTCAGTGAATTTCTAAGGTTTTTTAAATGCTAATTTCTAACTATAACGTGCCTGAAACCTATGGTTTTTCCAGTGAATATATATATATATATATATACACCAATAACATAAAATCTATTAAAAAAACATTCTATTATAAATTAAAACATTAAACTATTTAAAAATCTTAAAACTTAAATTTCCCACTCCAGTCAGTGCAACAGTAGGGAAAGTGTTGGATAGCAGAGGGGTAAAAATTACTATTCCCACTCTAGTGAGTGCAACAGTAGGGGAGAGTGTTGGATAGAAGAGGGATAAAATTTACTGTTCCCACTCCAGTCAGTGCAACAGTAGGGAAAGTGTTGGATAGCGGAGGGGTACAAATTACTATTCCGACTCCAATGAGTGCAACAGTAGGGAAAGTGTTGGATAGCGGAGGGGTAAACATTACTATTCCCACTGCAGTGAGTGCATCAGTAGTGAAAGTGTTGGATAGCCGAGGGATAAAATTTACTATTCCTACTCCAGTCAGTGCAACAGTAGGTAAAGTGTTGAATCGCGGAGGGGTAAAAAATTGTATTCCCACTCCAGTCAGTTCAAAATTAAAAACAAACAAAATACCAACAACAAAAAAACATTTAAAAAACAAAATAAATGAACAAATATATAAATAAGTTAAAAATTAAAATGCAGATATATATACCCTTTACCCCTATAAACCCCACAACCCACACCTAAAATTGATTACACAATTTCCATATTTAATTTTCAATTAATTCATTAATATTAATTAACAACTAATTATTAATTAAAAATAAATTACTTCTGACCCTTTACCCCTATAAACCCCACAACCCACACCTAAAATTAATTACCCAATTTCCATTTTTAATTTTCAATTTATTAATTAATATTAATTAACAACTAATTATTAATTAATTAAAAATAAATTACTTTCCACCCTTTACCCCTATAAATCCACAACCTGCACCTAAAATAAAACATAATTACCATACCTAATTACCAAATAATTAATTATTATTAATTAACAACCAATTAATAATTAATTAAAAATAAATTACTTCCCACAATTAACACTATAAAATCTCAATTAAATAAATATTAATAAATAAAAATAAAAAAAATTATTATAATTAAATTACTACCCACCCTATTCCCCTATAAACCCACAACCCGTTTAGGAACTTAAAAACGAAAAATGTATTTAAAATAAAATTGATAACTACTAAAAATGTATTAAAAACACATAAACAATACTTATACAAAAAATACATCACATACATTTAAAATATATACTAAAATACATAACACTAATTAAAAAATCAATATTTTAAACAACTATATTTTTGCAAATTATATTAATGACTTCTATATTTTTAAAAACGATATTTCTTACCTTAAAATCGATATTCTCGACCACGATATCCTTGCTGTCGATATTTCTGTGTCACGATATTTACAACTCGATATTTGTGTAAGTCGACATTTCTAACTCAATATTTTGTCTAAATACCATTTAGAACCAATGGCTGATTGAGCGGAACCATCAGTGTAAATGATGCATTTGTACTGATCAAAAGGAAGAACCGAAGAAGGGAGAGGATTAACATGTACATACTGAAGAAATTCTTGTGTTTGTAAAGAAGGATCAAAAACAAAGTTGACACCAGCCGATGTGAAGAACGTAGCCCATTGTATCCAACGAGGATGTAGAGCTTTAGAGTTAGGAACACTTGCTTTTGTGACCACCTCTAAGGCAGGCACAGGAGAAACAACAAAAATACGTTTACCTTGTGCAAGAGGGCGTTCTTTCAGAATTGTCATCTGCACAGCAGTAAGAATTTTCTCAGTAGGAGAAAAACACAACTCTGCAGGAGTATTCAGAAGCGATTTATAGGCTATGGGAACTGTGTCACCCTCATTAAAAGTCACGTAAGTTAAACCAATGGCTCCGGGTAAAATCCGGATTACCAAATTAGAAGTATTCAATCTAGCTTGTAAATATTGTGTTGCAAGCAAATCAGACTACAAAGAGCGCAGTACTGCGGTATGTGCCGAAAGCCAACTGGAAGACGAAAAAGAAGGATGAATCAAATCGTAAAGTGGCTTGATACGCTGAGCTTAATCAGGAATGTAAGTCCTGACAAAATTCAAGAAACCCAGCAAAGATTGCAATTTCTTTAGGGTAGATTGAGGCTGCAATTGAGCACACTTCTCCAAAAAGAGATGTGCTAACCCCTTACCCACATTGGTCAACTCCTAACCAAGAAAAAGAATTGCCAAAAATGCAATATGCAATTTTGCACAATTGCATTTGTAACCCAAAGCGGTGAAATGTGTAATAATGCGATCCACGCGCTCAAGATGAGGATTTAATTCATTGTCTGTCAGGTATATGTCATATACATACGAAAAATCATCAGGGTCAATTTCATTCAAAATGGGCACTGTACGTGCCGCTAATACCCAGGGGCTATTCTTATACCCCATAGGCAATCTCACATAGCGCCTCTGAGTGCTGAGAGCGCTGAATGCGTTCAAGTCACGGTTCTCCAGAGCCAAATTGTAACTGAAAAGGCCATTCAAAATGTCTAAAGTAGTTTTACAATTTTTACGCATAATATTATTGATCAATGCTGTACCATGTGTATTCTGTACGGCAAAGGTACGGGCATGGCTATTCAAGTGTCTGTAATCCAAAACAATGCAATATGAACCGTCCGGTTTCAATATCGATAAAACAGGGTTATTCATCGAAGTGACACAGGGTTCAATAATACCCTGATATTCCAATTGAGTCAAATTTCTTTAACAGATGCTTTTGCGTCATGTTTAATTGGATATTGAGGTTGTGGCTGAGGAGTAGAGTGAACAGGCACGACATGTAAAGGTGAATCCTTATCCCAACCAGCCTGGTTGCGGTATAAGGCTGGAGCTAAGGCAAGAGCCCACTCCGAAGCACAGGCATACTTAGTATCATCTGGGACATATTGTGAAAAGGAAGGTATAGTCACCTCCTCGCCACGAGGACAAGCAAGAACAAATGTGGAAGGCCAATCTACCTCCGCTAGTAAAAATGTCATAAGAAGACTTCAAGCTGTCCCAGAAAATAGCATTTATGGTGTGCTTAATATCACCTTCAATCTGAAGGTCTGCATGATAAAGTCTATCAGGGGGAGCCACGCAGGTGTCCATAGTTTTGACAGTCACAAATGTGTCAGTTGCTTTTGCCTCCAGAAACTGGCGGAGTGTCTGCCACACAACGGTAACTTCCGCCGCGCTGTCAAGGAGAGTCACCACCCAACTCCTGTCCAGGAGAAGGGTTCTCACCAGCTGGGGCATATTTTGCTGTCAAGGCGGCAACTTTTTTCTTCTGAAAAGGAGCCCGATATGGAGGTGGTTCCTCCCGTTGGACTTTCACTTCAAACTAGCACTGTGGGTCTCGCTTTTGTTGTGTGGACTCGCCTTGTCTGCGATCCTGTTGTCCCACGCCGCCAAATTGTTGATCCGACAATTCCTGAAAGGAACGAGGAGAAGGAGGACCAGAAACCTGAACCTCTCAAGAGTTTTAATTTTAGAACGATCACGTAAATCATATCTACGTTCAGAAGCGTCAGGTGGTGGTGAACCAGCACGAGACCTAGGCTTCTTTTGCTGCTTATTTTTGTCCCCTGTCGTCTTTGGAAAGACCGGACGTCCCTCCTTTTCAGGAGGGGGTTTACCCTGAGACTGGGTAGATGGTCAGACTCCTAGATTATTGCGACCCAACGATGTGTACACATCAGCAATATTAATCAGCAACTCACGCTCCTGATCAATGTCAGCCACCGCCGCAAGGCGTTGGCGAACCTGTAAGCTGACTGCTTCGCCCTTAATGTTAGTAGAATCATTTCGGAGCCAACAGGAAAAGTACCCACTAATTTCATTCCCAAATCCAAAGCTGGACCAGCCCCGTATTCATTCTGTACTTGCTTCAGAACGCTCAGAAGAACGCTCATGGAGGGTGTGCCAAAACAAAGTGTATACACTGAGGCAAACACCGTCCCCCAGGTGTTGCAGTCTGCTAAAGGAGGAATCAGACCACTCGGTAAACACAGAGGGGCCGATTCCGATCTCGGTCGGAGGCGCACCCAATACCATTCGGTCGGGAAAAAAGCCATGCGAAAGCCTGTTTCCCGACCGAACCGTACGCGGGTCCGGCCGAGCGAGTACGATGCGAATTCGCCGACCGACTCGTCCGGGCGTCCCGACAACTCCGACCGACTCGCTCGGACTCGAACCGCTCCGACCGACTCGGTCGGACCCGGTCGCACCGCGCAATGGAGACGTTTCCCGGCCGGGTAAGTACGATGCGCGCCGCGGCGCAGTCCGACCGAGCCGCGCACTCCGGCTCGTAAGAGCTGTCGGAGCCGTACTTTGGGGGTCCGTGTCGGACCCCCTGTACGCGTAGCCGCGAGGCGCACACAGGGGGGACCCAAGGGTCCCCCTACCTGTGCGTGTACGCCGCGGCGCGCTCGCGGCGTACCCGCTGTAGGGGGCGCCCTTGTCCGCCTCGCACCCATTGAGGCAATGGGAGCCCGCGTACGCGTTGTGCGACCGGCTCCCATTGAGTTCAATGGGAGTCCGACCGACTTCGTGTCCGATAACATACGGCCGCATCGTACTCGTTCGGTCGGACTGCACGGGTCCGATTCGGTCGGAAATCTCTCCGGGTCCGGCTCGGTCGGAGAAATTTCCGGCCCGAATCGGAATCGACCCCATAGTAAGGATCCTGTGTTTCTCCACTGGAACAGTGTGGTAAGACAGCATCAAGCTGTTCAATCTTCTGAGCAATCCAAAATGGAAGGTCCTCACGTTTCTGAGGACATTTGCCCATCACTGAATTAATAAGAACTAGGCTAATCACAAGGCCCCCACCTTGCACCTATAATGGAGGCGAAGCTCCAGGTGGAGCCACTAGAAAAGCGCAAGAAATAAATTGAATTAAGCGTCTATAGGGAAGAACCACTTGACCATATAATAAACAGACATTCACCACATTAACATTAAGATAGTAGGGATTTGGTGTAAAACCGGCCAATACCAGCCATCTGGCCCCATCAATACTTAAGGGGCTCATACAAACAAAAGAGATAGGATGGGGAAGGGCGCCATTAAACCAAATCTGGTGCTCCCAGGACGTAAGAGGAACTTCAGCCTCCGCATAAGGGTGATACGCTGCTGGCACGGCAGCGACCGTATAAGCATGAAAGGAATTATCATTCGCATCCACTGCGGGAAATGTGACCCAGGAGTAAAAGACTTTGCAGTGGTATGCTGGATCCACCTCGACCACAAAGACAACCAGAGACCCCACATTGGGAACCCCATGCTGTAACAAATGATGTGTAACCGCTGCACGGCAATGCACCGGAATTGCGATCGGTTGAGCAATTATATGTAGCGAAAGGGACCAAACGGTAGCACAAAACGGGTCAAAAAACCTTTTAAAATACAAGCTTGAAAAACCTACAGCAATAGGTGAACCCTATAAACTGAGGAGGCAGAGCCCTCCCACCACAGACGTCTCCAGGAACCGGTATGATGGTATCGTGGACAAGCACAAGCGCTACTCAGGAGTCCCGTAAATAAGTACCAGACCAAACATTGGCGGCGTCATATTGCAGGGATTCTGCAAAATCACAGAACTATACTTGGGATTATGGGTCCTTAGTACGCAGGGACTGGGTTATCCTACCACCTTAGTACCTATGAGCCAGGAACCGACTAGCTATAGTGTCTCACTTGCCCTCCTACTCACTCACAGAGGAACAAGTGATTACACACCATAGAACACAACACTCCCGACCCTCTCAGGAATCATGGTTGCAAGACACACCCTTTCACTCACGCTCTTGTACTCGTCCACAATAAGATCTGAGAGAGACAAGTTTAAAATGTTTATTTTAACTAACGTGCTCTAGTATGCAGTATACCTGCCACAAGTAGAAAAATGCTGAACACAAATATGCTCAGCATAGCAAGTAGTCCGTAAATCATAAAAGGAGCTGTCATGATATACGACAGAGTAGCCTAACCTCCCTCCCCTTTTATAGAAGCAAAATGATTATATATTAGAAGATCTCTGGGTGTTAGCAGCAGACCCCATACCTCAGTCTTATAGATGCAAGATCTACATCACAGGTGCTGTCACGCTCTTCTCCCTGGAAAGATCCCTTTCCAAGTGTGTGCCACCTATCCATATACCCCCATATGACCAAAGTACAGGTTCCCAAGTAACAGCTGCATCTGCATGTTTTGTCTAGGTGATAGGGCCTGACCAGAACAGAATAACAAGGGGCATTGTTGTTCGACCTTGCCTACAATGTTCAGACTAAATCCCAGGTAAGAACAGAGTGCAAAAACAACAGCATGTTCTATGTGAAAGTTTCAGCGTGGCACAATGCAAAATAGGTTCATGTAGTATTGTGCGCAAAGCACTAGGCAGTCTGCAACGTTCTCATACTAACATAGGAAAGACGACAATGCCTATATGGGCCACGTGACAACTTGATCCTGGTCACAACAGCGAGATGCAGGGCACAGCTGTGTGATGCATTAGTGTCGATCCCTGCAGTTGAGATAATGCATTGATTTTCTCCGGGCAACAATGCACCAGTTCCGAAGACGAAGCACGAAGGCGAGACGCGTTGGATCCGAAGCCAATGCCGCAGGTTTCTCCATGCAGTCGAGGAGATGTGTGGATCTTTTCACGCTGCAGCGGCAATGTGGTGGTTCTGATGCATCGGTTCTTGAGGCGATGCGCTGGTTCCGAGTGCGATACTCCAGGTCTTTTCCTGCAACAGTGGCAATGTGTCGATTCTGCTTCATGCAGCAGTGGATGTGTCGGTTCCACTGGAGCAAGCACCTGGATCTACCTCCAATGGACCAGTCACAGGAGCAGAAGGTGAGACTTTTATGTCCCTGAGTCTCAAAACAGGAGGTAAGGCAGCATGCCCTTGGAGATCACTCTGGGTTCAAGCAAGAGTCCAGTTCTTCCTCAGCAGGGGCAGAGGGTAGCAGGCAGCAGGGCAGCACAGCAGAAAATCAGAGCACCAGTCCAGCAGAGTGGCAGTCCTTGTAGCAGCACAGCAGTTCTTCTTCCACAAAGTCCAGCTGTCACCCACCCCAGACGTGTAATGGAGACAGGCTGCAGTCACACAGAGCTTTTAGAGCAGAGAAGGGTCATCTCTCTAAAAGTGGCATTTCTAAAATAGTTATGTTAAATTCAACTTTGCCAGAAAAGAGGATTTATCATTACCATTCCAATTATATTAAACATGACAGAGCTACTCCTTTTCAATCAGGAATTACAGCTTAAAAGTGTAATAAGGAATTCCCAATGTTAACCTATGAGAGGGGTAGGCCTGACAGTAGTGAAAAACAAATTTAATTGTTTTTCACTAACAGGACATGCAAAACCAAAACTTATATTTACTACCTTTTAGTTACACAGCACCCTGCCTTTTTAGATACCAAGGGCCTACCTTAGGGGTGATGTATGTGTAATAAAGAGGGAGTTGAAGGCTTGGCAAGGGGTTTTAAATGCCAAGTCCACATGGTTGTGTGAACTGCACATACAGATTCTGCAGTGGCAGGCCTGAACCATGTTTAAAGGGCTACTTGTGTGGGTGGCACAATCAGTGACGCAGACCCACTTGTAACATTTAATTTACAGGCCCTGGGCACAGGTAATGCACTCTATTAGGGACTTACAGATAAATTAAATAAACCAATTGTGGATAAGTCAATGAAACCATGTTTAGGGGAGAAGCACGTGCACTTTAGCACTGATCAGCAGTGGTAAAGTGCTCAGAGTGTTAACGCCAACAAAAGAGACAGCAAAAGTGGAGGTAAACAGGCTAAATGTTGGGGAAGAAAACCCTAAGGCTGTCAGGTCTAACAATAACATAACACACATAACAATGTTGTTGCATTACAGCACCACCTTCCTTCAGCCTACTTACTCGTTAATGTGGAAGGAGGAAATCTATCCAATTACATTATAAAATCATAGTGCACTTGTTAGACCTCTGAAGGACCAGACACTATACTGCCCTTTTATTTATTATGTTAATGCCAAAAAGTGTCCTCTCCTGCATTCTCCCCCTTCAGCTACTATTGTGCTGATGAGAGAGACCACAGAGTGACACATTTCTCAACCCTGTCCAGTTGCTGATCATTTCTTTTTCCATACGAGAGGGCAACAGTGAAGTACTGTATTGCATGATAGTATTGGATAGTGTTTTCATTCCTCTTTAAGAGGCTCCAAAGCGCTTTGTGATCAATGAGTTAATTTTTGATGTCCTGATTTCTAATGTGACTTTATCTATGATGTAGTCACTGATATCATCTGTGATACAATGCTCATTGTATTCAGCAACATAATGATGAAAGTTAACGTTGCATAGCTCCTTAATGCTCACACTGCGTTTTAACATTTAAAGCCAATGAAACTGCTATTTTCAGAAAAACCTGTTTGTGTTTTCCACATGCATATTTTTAAGCAAGTGTTTAAATATTGACAGTCTGTTTTATAATCTGCCAAGTGAGGCGCCATTAATTAGGTGATGTAGGGCTTGGTGAGAGAAAATGTGATTCTCTATTTTGCCTTCAGTGAATCGTCAGCTCTTTGCTGCAAAGCTATCTTTAACTACACAGAACCCTCGTGTGCTGCTGGCAGCCTTGAACCACGATGGGTCACTGATTCCCATCCCCATGTACCAATGAGCTAAAGAAGGTAGCGTTAAATTGAAAGTAAGGGTGGGATGAGTTTTTCAAATTTCATCGTATTTATTTGGTTTGTACATTGTAATGGGAAAGTCTGATATATGTGATGCTCTTCAGATCACACATTTAGTGCTTCATTTGTATGATTTATTTGTTTAGTCTAAGCCAGACAATGTCAGGCCCCGGGGGAAGTGGGGTTGACAGATCAGTCTTTTTACAAGTTAGATTGCAGGCAGGGAAGTGTTTTTTACCAGTTGGTCGGCTGGTGCGGGTACATCGGAGGCATAATTAAGATAGTTAACAGGACGTCCTACCTTGAGCGTCGCTGATGGCAGAGCCCGATTTTGATGCAGTGTGGGCCGCACTGCGAGTCCTAGGTCAGGCAGGCCGTGAGGATTTGCTGAGGCCAGGAGTATTGGACCAGGCATGGGTCGGTATTGTCCGTCCCCCGTGGTCCGCCTCAGCGGGTGTTGTGGCTGCAGTGGTGGCGTGTAGGGAAGAGCCGCCACCACCGAAGAAATCCACGAGCGCCAGGGGGCGGGGCCAGACCAAACAGTTGCAGCAGGGACATGGAGGCAGGCATCAGAGCCTGCCCACGTGGTTGCCTGACGCCGAGGTTGCGAGCGAGCAGGTGAGATATGGGGCGGGCCCGTCAAGTAAAGTACCCGCCCAGCACTACGCTGCGGCCGGGATGGTGCCTGTCGACACCAAGGCTTTGGGGGAGGGGCGGGAGAACAAGGGAGCGGCTCAGCAGCACGCTGGAGCTGCAGGAAGGAAAAAGAAAGCTGGGTTGCCAGGGGAGGGGCGGGAGGCACATGAACCGGCCCAGCAAGATGCTGGAGCCGGCAAGGAGCAACACCAAGAGTTTTCCCTGGGGGAGGAAGCTCCCATGGACCTCATGTGGAGGCCTCCCGCAGGGAATGTACACCAGGAGGCAGGGAGTGGGGCAATACAGTGCAAGCAGGCTCCAGTAGGCAGGACAGGGGGCTCAGTAGGGGATCACACAAAGGGCTTGGGAGTGGGGACAGGGCATACTAGGGACCAGACCACCCAGCCCATACTTCCCAGATGGGCAGGGCTGGATCTGGAGGAAAAAATCTGTGAACAAAGGCGGATCATACAGGAGACAGAGAGAAAGTGGGGGGCCATGTGTGCTGCCAGGGAGAGTGGGGGGTTTGACACGTCTGGAAGTGGGCCACCTACCCCAACTGAGGAAGAGGAAGCAGCCGCAGAGCAGGTTTCTGGGACGGGGGGCCCGGGGAAAGTGGGTGTGGGTCGAAGAGTCACAGCAGCCAGGGAACAGGGCAGGGACAGCCGGGACGGCAGAGAGACCCGGTGGTGCTGGGGCCCCTCAGGTTGGAGCAGCCTGGGGGGGCACAAACCGGCATTGGAAGCCGGTAGAAGCGGGGTGGTGCCAGTGGGGTGCAAAACGTCTCCGAAGCGCTGGCAAGAAGCAGCAGGGAGGTCCGCGGTGGCCTACCCTCCACCAAGGGAGAGGGCAACAGCTGCGAGCATAGAGGAACGCAGTGGAATGTTTGCGAAGAGCAGGAAAGGACAGAAGAGAGCGGTGCATGAAGTGATGTGGGCGCCTGCAGAGGATGAGGGGGAGTTACAGCTGGATTATGATAATGAAAGTGATGAATTGGAAGAGGGCGAAGTGCGAGATGATGATGAACTGAATGACAGGGTCCCTGGGGCGCCGTGGAAGGCAACCAGAATGGTTGGTGTTTTGCAAGAGACAAGTGCGGCCAAGGAAAAGACAAACGCGTCCAGACAAAAAGCAGCGGCAAAGGAAAAGAAAAGGAGTCCCAGGCGAGTCTATCAGGTGAGGGTGAATGGTGGACCGTGTGGGATGGGGGGCCGAAGGCAGGGAGGAAAAAAGCCTGCCGGTCGGTGGGTGTGGGGGAGGGCTCGGTGAGAGACACGAGGGTTTACGCAAGCGCAACAGCGGTGCCCAAGATAGGTGCGAAAGGCAGTGGGGGAAAACAGTTAGTGGGCGCGAGTATCCAGACGGACAAGGAAGAGGGGCGTGAAGGGAAGGAAGATAAGAGCGAAGACAAACATCACAAGAAGCTGCCATACATGGGCCTGGTGATGCCATTGGGGTCACACTTATCGGAGAAAACGAGGAATAGGATATGGAAACATGAATACGTTGATGTATTCAAGCTGCTTCATAGGGAGATACAGGCGAAGGAAGGTTCAAAGGAAGAGGAGTTGGAACTGACGAGGAGACCCAGGGTTCCCATCAATATGGAGAACTGGACCTCGGCGTTCCTCATATACGCAAGTATATAATGCGAGAAACATCTGGACAGGGCAATAGCGTTATTAAAATATATGGACATCATTCGTAAGGCCCAGATGCATTTTGGGGGTTTTGCTTGGTTACGTTATGACGAGGAGTTTAGGGCTAGAATCAGTATTAACCCCGACAAGCCATGGGGAGAGGTAGATCAGGAATTGTGGATGCAATGGTTGTCATCCACCCAGTCATTGGCATCTACTCACACAGCTAGCGGCCTACCGGTGACTTACCTGTCCTTTCCAGCGTGTCCCGCCCAGGCAGGGGCAGGGGAGCCAATGCAAGCACAGGCAATACAGGTACGCCACCAAAGTAAGGGAGTGGGGTGGCAGGGGCATGCTGGAATTTCAATAAGGGTTTCCTCTCACGACACCCATGTAAGTTTAAGCATGAGTGCTCCAAGTGTGGGGGGCGGCACCCCCTCACCCAATGCTTTACACTGGCCACTCCAGAAGAACAGTGGAGGGCCATAAAGGGCAGAGGATTGTCTGGGCCAAAGGGCTCCTACCCCAGTTAGGATTGAGGCCATGGGCCCGTGGCTCTCAATTTACCCCGATAGAGAGGCGGCGTTGAGGTTACAATGGGGTTTTGTTGTGGGATTTTGGGTGGGATACCAAGGTCCCAGAGAGCGAAGGTGGGCAGAGAATTTGAAATCGGCCAGAGAATTGCCTGACATAGTAGCAGAGAAGTTGAAAAAAGAAGTTAAGGAGGGAAGGATAGCGGGCCCATTTGAAAGTTGGCCAATGGAGGACCTGATTATATCACCTCTAGGAGTGGTACTGAAAAAAGAGCCAGGGGAATACAGGATGATCCATCAATTATCTTGGCCCGAGAAGAGGTCAGTCAATGACTTTATCGCTGAAGAAGACTCTAGAGTACTGTATGCCTCGGTGGACGATGCGATCCGCCTAGTGCAATTGTGGGAGCAGGGAGCGGAAATGGCAAAATGTGATGTGAAATCAGCTTTTCGCTTACTGCCTATACACCCTGCGGATTTCAAGGGGTAATTTTTGTGGACAAGGTCCTGCCGATGGGCTGTGCAATTTCCTGTGCACTTTTCGAGATGTTTAGCATTTTCTTGCAGTGGGTTTTCACGAAGAGTGGTGGGCACCGGGAGGTGTCACATTACTTAGATGACTTTCTGTTCATAGGAAGGGGATATTCAGAAGATTGTGGAAGAGCTTTGCGGCACTTCCAGGAGTTGACACAATACTTTGGGGTCCCTTTGGCAGCGGAGAAAACAGCTGGGCCCAGCTGTAGACTGACTTTTCTGGGCATTGAGTTGGACTCTGTCAGGTGGGTGGCCAGGCTACCCAGTGAGAAAGTGCAGGACATACAGGTTTTCTTACTGGGGATGATGGTGGAGAAGAAAATTGACCTCAGGAAGGTACAACAACTGATGGGCTTCTTGAACTTTGCCTGCCAGGTGGTGAGAGCGGGGCGAACATTCTGCCGACCCCTCAGCATGGCCATGTCTGCGGCAGTGCTGCCACTTCACAGGATCCGAATTTCGATGAGGGTCAGGGCAGACTTGAGGGTCTGGCAGGCCTTTTTAGCAGTCTTTAACTGAGTGTCACTGGACTTTGTAGGGGATAGGATGATCTGGCAGGTGCAAATTCTTTCAGACGCAGCAGGGGTTTCTGGCTTTGGTCTGTTATGGAATTGTCGATGGTGCGCGCAGCAATGGCCGGATCATTGGATGAGACAGGGGCAAAGCATAGCTTTCCTGGAGTTCTTTCCACTGTTGGTGGCCCTGGAGGTGAGGGGGCAGGAATTTCAGAATAGATCAGTTTTGTTCCACGTGTACAACATGACCATGGTGGAGCTGGTGAACAAACAGAAAGCGATGGATTTGAGGGTCTTGCGGTTGTTGCAGAATTTTATGCTGAAATGCTTGGAGTTGAATGTTGTATTTCGGGCAAAACATGTTCTGGGGGCAAGTGATGACATTGCGGATGCCTTGTCTCATTCACAGTGGCAGCGATTCCGGCGATTGGCACCTGGAGCAGAGGCATGCAAGACAGAGCTGCCGGATGGCATCTGGGCCTGGGGGGAGTGAGAGTAATAAGTCTGGTCGAGAAGTCTGTGGCGGACTCCACGCGGCGAAGTTACAGACTGGCATGGGCAGAATTTGGAGGTTTCATGGGACAGGTTGGGGATGCATGGGGCATGTCGAGAAAGGACTCGAAGCAGGGAGTTTTGAGTTTTGTGTTAAGTTGCATAGATAAGGGTTTGTCACAGACTACAACAGCGGGCAAATTGGCAGGGATCTCATTCTATAGCCAACTGTACCTAGGTTTTGACCCTGCGAAGGATGAGATACTGGGTAAAATGTTGAAAGGTTGGGGACGTGAGAGGGGGGGGGGGGGAGGGAGTTAAAAGGGAGGCAATAACGTTTCAATTGTTGCAAAGTTTATTGGGTGTTTTGCCCCATTGTTGTTATGATGATCATGAGGTATCAGTATTCCGTTTTTGCATGTTATGGATGTTCTTTGGGGCGTTCAGGGTTTCGGAATTGTTGGGCACGGGGCACCGGGCAGGAAGGACGTATGAGGAAGTGAGGCTGGATGGGGAGCGACTGGGCATTTGGCTGGGGCATTCCAAAACGGATCAGGCAGGAAGGGGAAGATGGGTTTGGATGAATGAGAGTGGAGGTGGTGGTGTGTGCCCGGTGCAAGAATGGCAAGGTTTCCTAGCAAAGGCAATATTGCTGTCGGGAGGAATTTTGTCAGCATGCGGCAGGGAATAGGGTGACAGCTTTTCAGTTGTTAGCAGTTTTGCGTATGGCATTGCGGCGGTTGGGGAAGGACCTGGCTAGATATGGTACACATCCTTTTCGCATTGGGGCAGCCACGGAAACGGCGCGCTTAGGGTGGTCATGGGACAGAATATGTAGAATCGGGAGATGGAGGTCCAGGTGCTGCGAGAGATATGTGCGCAAATAGACAGGGTGGGGGGGCAGTTGGATGACCGAAGGGTATTGTTTGTGCACTAATCTATTTTCTTTTATCGCAGGTTGTGTGGGAGGCCCAGGACCCAAGACGGTTACCTGGAGCGTAGGACATTCCTTTATCCATTGGGTGGCTAGATATGCAGATCGGCAGGTCTACGATCGTAACATGGGTCTGAAGAGCAGCCATCATGAGGTGCATTGGTGTGGTAAAGGAGGAATGCGATTGGGGGCCCTATTGCCGTGGCTGACAAAGATGGTGTCACAAAGAGGCTGTCCTGGTATGTTGGTCATACATTTGGGGGAAAATGACTTGATAAGATTGTCTGGACTGGCAATTTTGCAGCACATGCTGCGTGGAAAGGGGCGTTGAAGCCCGCAGCCATAGAAAAAGCTTGCAGAAAGCTGAATCGGGCAATGAGGGTGTTTTGCCTGAATAGAGACATTAAGGTAATTTGTCATGCTGGGCTCAGATTGGAGGAACCATTGTTGTTCAGGGATGACGGGGTGCACCTTTCACGGCTCGGTAATGCTTATTACATGATGGAGATGCGTGACATGATTAGTAGGCTGTGGAACGAATCCATTTGGTGCCGCAGGGAAAATCAGGAGTGAGGCGAAAGGTGCACAAGAGCGAAGGGGTGGGGCAGGTAACCGCCCTACGGGGGTTTCCCTGGTTGGCAGTACTTTGGAGGGGTGGGGAGTCACAGATGGGCACATCCACCCCTTGGGGGGAACAGGTGAAGGATGGGGGGGTGCAGGATGCAAGAGAGCAACGGCAGGAGATCCAAGAGAGGATGTTGAAAGAAAAGTGAAGGAGAGAATGGGATGATGGAGGAAGTCGCAGAGTGAAACGGAATGAACGAAACAGGTGTGAGGTTGGAAGATGGATAGAGTGAATGAGGGGGTTGATGAAGGGCAATGTTATAGTTATTGATGTTTTGGTTAATGTGATGTTGATACAACCTTGTCCTAATAAAATGGCCTTTTACACTTCAATAACAGCGTGGAGTGTATTATTGCGCGATGTCGGGCCCCGGGGGAAGTGGGGTTGACAGACCAGTCTTCCCCCGGACAAGATGGGTTGGGGGTCAAGGGGTTGGGCAAGGGGAGGGTTTTAAGGTAGCTATAAAGGTGCAGGGGAGGAGGGCCCCTTCCTCTTCCTGCACCTAGCACCACCGGGGGAGGTTGGGACAGTGAAGTTAGTCCACCCACCCACCCTACAAGATTTTAGGGTATGGGGATGGGTCGTTTTTAAGCGTGACAGTTTAGGACAGGTTGCACTTCTGTTGGAGTTTGGCAGTACTTTGGAGGGGTGGTGAGTCACAGACGGGCACATCCACCCCTCGGGGGGGACAGGTGAAGGATGGGGGGGTGGGATGCAAGAGAGCAACGGCAGGAGATCCAAGAGAGGATGTTGGAAGAAAAGTGAAGGCGAGAATGGGATGATGGAGGAGGTCGCAGAGTGAAATGGAATGAGCGAAACAGGTGTGAGGTTGGAAGATGGATAGAGTGAATGAGGGGGTTGATGAAGGGAAATGTTATAGTTATTGATGTTTTGGTTAAAGTGATGTTGATACAACCTTGTCCTAAAAAAATGGCCTTTTACGCTTAAATAACAGCGTGGAGTGTATTATTGCGTGAGGCAAATTTGGGCTCCATGACTTCAGTGAATTCATTGTCATGCCAGAGATAACTAAAGGCATGTGCATTAAAAAGTGCATTTGTGAAAGGCTTGGAATATAAATAAAGCACGGTCTAACTAGCGTAGGAAGCAGTTTAATAATGATTTGTGGCTCTTTCCCATTTCCGTAGCTATTTTGATTAAAATACATTGATTTTTGAACTGCTGTTCTGTTTATTAGATTCACCATTCAGTCATAGACTCTGCTCGTCTCTTAAGAAATTAACAGAGCAAATACATATGCCTTAAAACTGCATTCTTTTGTTTAGAAGAAGCCACTAGTCTTGATGTATGATTTGGGCTTTCTGGATGTTTTTTGGTTCAAATTTCAATTAACTTAAATAGAGGGAAATTCAGTGGTCCAGTCTGGTGACTACAATGGTAGTATCAGCCGATCTGAGAATAGGTCTGATTTAAGACATTGTTATGTAAAGGCAGAGACAGCATCTGAAACCTGTAATTCCACTGATACGTTAAGGTTTAATGTACGCAATGTTGTACAGGTTCACAATTGCATTTAGAAAGTCCCCCTTCCATTTTAATACTTTGGAAGAATAACCATATCCACATAACCCTCTAGAAATGTGAATTTAGCATCGATTTTCCAATTCAACATAAAAGGCAAATTTATTTTCTTTTATTCTAAAGTTTGATTCAAATATATATATATTCACTGAAAAAACCATAGGTTTCAGGCACGTTATAGTTAGAAATTAGCATTTAAAAAACCTTAGAAATTCACTGAAAAAACCATAGGTTTCAGGGACGTTATAGTTAGAAATTAACATTTAAAAAACCTTTGAAATTCACTGAAAAAACCATAGGTTTCAGGGACGTTATAGTTAGCTGGACATTTCACTCGTACAAAACCATAGAAATTCCACTGTTATAGTTAGTTCAGCTAACTATAACTTGCGCCCGCAATGCACTGCTGATGACATCACATATTACATCATTCATGACATGGTCAGTGACATCACTGATGACATCACTGATGACATCTCAAATGACATCACTGATGACATCATCCATGTGACAATCTGATGCATCTTCTCACACCCTAATATAACCTTTGATACACCCACTCCAAAAAACAGAATACCATTTTTGAAACCATAGACACACCAATACCACTTACTACATATCTAATCACTGGTTCTTAGGTCTACACACTCATCCACTCATTCACCCATACAATCACTCATACATGCAGTCACTCATCAATACAACACTATCATATGCACTCATACACCTACACAGACACTCACACACCAGCACTCATCCAGAGTTACTCACACACCTAGTCAGTCATGCAAATAATCAATCACACTTCCATTTACTGACCTATACAGTTATACACACAACACATCACTTATTCAAACAGAAAGAAACACATAATTACTCTCTTATACAATCGCTGATACAAGTACACACTCATCCATACAGCCACTCTCACAATCACTAACTCTCACGTATAGTCCTTTATATACTCCAACTCTCACATACACTGTCTTTTACATATGTAGTTAGTTGGACATGTACCACTGAGACATCCATTCACTCACTAACACACCCATACACACACTCACCCACGCATACAGCTGTTTCCACATGCACTCTTGAACCCATACACCCAGTGAATCAACCACTCAAACATGTATGCACAGAGTCACACACCTCCCACGCACCCACACACACACTCAGGCACCCATACAAATACTCTGGCAACCAATTAATAACCCATATAGACACTCATGTAGCTACTGACCAACCCATGCAGCAGCTTATACAACAGCAAACAGACTGATATAGACATTCACACAGTTTAGTCACTAACCCATGCATTCAGTAAGACACATGTAATAACTCAGTTAAACAGTCAGTCACACACCTACTAAATCCTCCAACCAGACACTTATACACCCACTCATTTTTCAATACACCTTGGTATATATATAATACATATTTAAACTTTAAAGAAAAACACATTCACTGGATGATGTCATTTGAGATGTCATCAGTGATGTCATCAGTGATGTCACTGACCATGTCATGAATGATGTAATATGTGATGTCATCAGCAGTGCATTGCGGGGGCGCGAGTTATAGTTAGCTGAACTAACTATAACAGTGGAATTTCTATGGTGTTGTACGAGTGAAATGTCCAGCTAACTATAACGTCCCTGAAACTTATGGTTTTTTTCAGTGAATTTCAAAGGTTTTTTAAATGTTAATTTCTAACTATAACGTCCCTGAAACCTATGGTTTTTTCAGTGAATTTCAAAGGTTTTTTAAATGCTAATTTCTAACTATAACGTCCCTGAAACCTATGGTTTTTTCAGTGAATTTCAAATGTTTTTTAAATGCTAATTTCTAATTATAATGTTCATTAAACCTATGGTTTTTTTCAGTGATTTTAAATTATCATTCCATTCTCAACCTAGTGAAAACAGCCGATATCGCCAGTTTTCCAACAATAGCTTCCGCAAAAAAATTTGCCACAAATGAGAGCGACAACTAATGCTAATAATATGCAGAGTAGGCGTTCCCGTGCAAAAATAACACGAAAACACCACTTCCCGATATTTTCAACGAGCAGCCACATCTGGGGTGCGATCCAAAAACAGGCGATAAGCTGCGTTAGCAGTAGGAATTTAACATCTGCCTGTTACTGGTGTAAAACAGGACGACTACCTACAGTGTGAAAGGGAGCCCAGCCCAGAACCACATCTGAAGACCAACACATGTCATAGAGCTACTGACCATGCAGCTCCGACACCCAAGAAGGCCACAACACCCACTGCCATCACCCTCAGGACCTCCCCCCCGGACCACCCCCCTCCCTACTACCACCGAGGCAGCGCAGAACAGGACAGCGGACCTTCCAAAAACGGCATGGTCCCCCAGCCACACAATAGCTGAATCTTGGGAGATGTGGAAAATCAAGTATGTGTGAAGGACGCAAGTCACCCATCAATAAATATGCACACAATACCAAGTGTAGTGGTGATGTGGTGGACAGACCTCACTATGCAGAGCACAAACCTCTCCATGTGGACATATACTGCTGGTGCTTGTAGTGTTGTGGACAATAGACGCAACCATGTTAACTCAGGCAGTGGGGAAGATCTCGGTCATGTAGCTGTAAGCGGAAGCGGAGTGGGCTGGTCCAACGTACGCCACTCCAGCGTAGGAGTATGAATAAATAGGCTGGGGCTCTGGGCGTGGTTCACTTGTGGGAAGGCCAAAGCGTCTGCCAGGGTGGCAGCCCTCACTCTGCCACGAGGCTTCCACCATGACCGCCGGCCTCCTCGACACAGGCCCACTGCGAACCCAGCAGCAGAGCACCACAGGCTTATGTCTGTACAGACTACTGCCTTCGATCTACACTGCCGACAGCAGGGCTCACAATTCAGATCGAGTCGCGATTGCAGATGACGCAGTCCAGTAGGCAAGAGACATTGATCCCAGTGCGGCCCGCCCGGACCACGCATCATCGCAGTCTGCACACACACTGAGTTCTTCAGGTGCCACTAACTCAGTGAACCACAAGTCAACGCCACGTGGACTTATTAAGACAGAATTCATTAGGCAAAAGACATTGCTAGCAGTGCGGCCCGCCCGGACCACGGATCATCGCAGGCTCCACACACGCTGGTTGCTTCAGGTGACACTAACTGTACAGCTCAACTCAACGCCACGTGGCTGTGGGCCCTTGCTGACCGCTGCCTCCGGCCTACACTGCGGTCATCAGGGCTCACATTTAAAATTGACTCTTGATTCATTAATTGCAGAGTCCAGTAGGCAACTAAGTATTACGTCCCTAAAACCTACATAATATCCTTTTAGTATCCTTGCTTCAAGAACTTGTTTTATATCAGTTATAGCTTTAGTACAATGACCAAATTCATCTTGCAAGTCCAAAGGAACACTGAATGGCAGTCTACACTGAGGACAGCAAAGCTCACAATTCGAATTCAGTCTTGATTTATTAATTGCAGACAGAATTGTACTCTATGTCCTCGAATTTTGTCAAGAGGAAGTGACAAAAAGCATTCCTTGATGTCTGTGCTGACTACTGCCTTCGATCTACACTGCGGTCAGCAGGGCTCACAATTCAGATCGAGTCGCGATTGCTGATGACGCAGTCCAGGAGGCAAGAGACATTGCATCATCGCTGGCTGCGCACATGCTGAGCGCCACACATACCACTAACTCTATGCAGCTCAAATCAATGCCACGTGGCTCTGGGCTCTTCCTGACCACTGCCTCCGGCCTACACTGCGGTCAGCAGGGCCCACAATTCAGATTGAGTCGCGATTGCAGATGACGCAGTCCAGTAGGCAAGAGACATTGCATCATCGCTGGCTGCGCACACGCTGAGCGCCACACCTACCACTAACTGTATGCAGCTCAAGTCAACGCCACATGGCTGTAGGCCCTTCCTGACCGCTGCCGCCGGCCTACACTGTGCTCAGCAGGGCTCACAATTCAAATTCAGTCTTCATTCATTAATTTCAGAGTCCAGTAGGCAACTAAATATAACGTCCCTGAAACCTACATATTTTGACAGTGTATTCCATAAATGTTTCATCTTTTGTTCCATACACCTACACTGCGGTTAGCAGAGCTCACAATTTAAATTGAGACATGATTTATTTATTGTAGAGAATTGTACTCTATGTCCTCAAATTTTGTAAACAGGAAGTGACTAAAAGCATTCTTCGATGTCTGTGCTGACTACTGCCTTCGATCTACACTGCGGATAGCAGGGCTCACAATTCACATTGAGTCGCGATTGCAGATGACTCAGTCCAAAAGGCAACAGACATTGCTCCCAGTGCGGCTCGCCCGCACCACGCATCATCTCTGGCTGCGCACACGCTGAATGCTTCTGATGCCCCTATCTCAGTGCAGCACAACTCATGGACCCTTTATGATACAATGTTTTGCGTATAATTTCACATCTGCTGCCCCTACCTCAGTGTACCACAAGTCATGGACCCTTTACGATACAATCTTGTGTGTATTATTTCACATCTGTTGCCCCTACCTTAGTGCAGCACAAATCATTGACCCTTTATGATTGAATCTTTGTGTCTGATCCAATGATTACTGTTGTGCTTGTTGCCAGCACCAACCTTTCCCGGAGGGCTGGCTTACACTCACCCCACACGCATCCAGCACAGACGTCACTGGACATGTGACCCTGGTAATAAAAATGAGTCGAGCGCACGTGCCCGTACCCAGTTCCACTATCTATCTGTGTCCGTGTGTTCATTATGTATGCAAGATGCCGCCCCTGGGCCCTACCACATTACATTGTGCTGTGGACAGCGTATGCAACCATGTTACCTCTGGCAGTGGGGATAACTTCGGTTATGTAACTTTCTCTCGGTCATTGTACAAGTACGTACGTAGAGACTGGATCATTAGAGTACTGCAAGGAGAGTGTATAGTGAATTTATAAGTGCTTGGGGATTGGCGGAGTAATTGTATAAGTACATATGTTGGCGCAGCCTAACCCCGAACACAAGCTTGGCTCTAATTGGCTGCCCTCCATGTGCCAAAAACTGAAACTTGAACTTTGCATGGCCCTGTATTGCTACAGCTGCAACACTCCACTGAATGTGCAATAAACATTCATATCCACACAGATGTGTCATGTCCACCATCTTTCATGTGTGGAACTATGGATGAATCTAGGGTCAGAGATTCCCCGTACCTTCCATGTTGGCCATGTTGTGGGACTTGGCTCACAGAGTGACACATTGACGCTTGCGACCCAGGTGACGTCAGCACTACAACAGGGACATCCTCATCAGTTGATTCCTCATACAGCCCAGGACGGAGCCACGCCCATAGCTCCGGAGTCATTCTTCACAGCCTCACGCAGGACTGCCATACGCCAGGCCAGCCCACTCTGCTTACGCTTACAGGGAAGGACAACAACGCTACATGGCCCAGATTTTCAATGCAGTGATCTGCTGGTCACACCCTAGTTGTCAGTACGCCACAGTCACTTCCTCACGGCTAGTATACACCCACACCACACCCATCCAGCACAGGCGTCATAGGACACGTGACCCTGCCAATAAAAAAGACCGGGCGCACGTGCTCAACGCCATTTAAGAGTTGCTCGCACCGGATACACTGCGGCCGGCACAGGCACACCGGCACGGGACGGTGACTTTCGGTCCACTGAGGTACGGGTACCGTAACTGCTGAACGGGTGTGCAGCCTGCGGTGATGGCCCGTCCCGGCGGTCTGGACAGCTCAGGTTTTGTGTGCCCTGCTGGACCGCAGTGTAGGCCTGAGCCATCAGACTGCGCAGGCCTACCGCCTCGTGGCGTCGCCTCGCTGGTCACAGAGTTAGTGGCACCACAAGGGCTGAGCGGGTGTGCAGCCTGCGATGAAAAGCCTGGTGCACTGGTATGTCCTCTGCCATGGCGAAATCAAGACCCAGCACCAAATGTGAGACCTGGTGGCCTGCGGAGCGGGGCTGCATGATATACAGGGTGCCGTGTACGCGGGCCCCGGGCTTGCAGCGGCACGTGGTAGGCCCTCTTTTCTACACGCAGGTTGTGAAAGGTGAGCAGAGAGTCTTGTTAGCGCAGCGGCGGGCAGTCACCTCCGGGCAGTGGATGGGGTGCAGCAGCCTGGGTGCGCAGCGGCAGACAGTCACCTCCAGGCAGTGGGAGTGGATGGGGTGCAGCAGCCTGGGTGCGCAGCAGCAGGCAGACACCTCTGGGCAGTGGAAGTGGATGGGGTGCAGCAGCCTGAGTGCGCAGCAGCGAGCAGACACCTCTGGGCAGTGGAGGTGGATGGGGTGCAGCAGCCTGGATGCACAAAGGCGGGACAGAGAATTAGGCGTGTGCAGTTGTATGTACTCTGCCATTACTGATTCCATACTACGTTTCAGATGAGTAAGCTTGAGGGCTCCACTATGTCCCGGCACGTGGTTGGAGACACACCGTTGACGGAAAGGTGAGCTGTGAGGGTTTTGTCCACAGTGTGGGCACTCACTGTCCCTCTCCATCTCTTCCTTTCTCTCCCTCACACTCTTTCTCTCTCTCTTCCTCTCTCTCTCACTCTATCTCATCCTCTCTCTCACACTGTTTTTTCTTTCTCTCTCTACCTCTCTCTACCTCTCTCTCTTTCTCACTCTTCCTCTGTTTCTCTCTTAATCTTTCTCACACTGTTTCTCTCTCTCTTCCTCTCTCTCTCACTCTTTCTCTCTTTCTCTCTGTCTACCTCTCACTCTTTCTCTCTTTCTCTCTGTCTACCTCTCACTCTTTCTTTCTTTCTCTCTCTCTTCCTCTCTCTCACTCTTTCTCTCTCTCTCTCCTTTGATGGACGCATGACGCACAATCTTATCTTGCTTTTTGTCTAGCAGGCTATGATTCACAGATTGACGACCCCCCCCCGACACGCACCTCCCGCCACGAGGTGATGACTTCAGTTCCACTGAGTTAGTGCCACCAGAGCTGAGCGCGTGTGCAGCCTGCGATGATGCGTGGCCATCCTGCAATCAACACCCACTTTGAATTGTGAGCTCGGCTTGACCGCGTGTACGCAACGCCTGAGGAGGTTGCTTCGGCACGTGGTGGACCCTCTTAGACACATGCCGGTGGCGGAAGGTGAGCAGAGAGGCTTGTTTCCGCAGCAGCGAGCAGTCACCTCTGGGCGGTGGGAGTGGATAGTGTGCAGCACCCTGGATGCACAAGAGCGGGCAGACACCTCCGAGCAGTGGGAGTGGATGGGGTGCAGCAGCCTGGGTGCACAGGAGCGGGCAGACACCTCTAGGCACTGGGAGTGGATGGGATGCAGCAGTCTGGGTGCGCAGGAACGGGCAGTCACCTCCGGACAGTGGGACTGGATGGGGTGCACCAGCCTGGGTGCACAGCAGCGGGCAGACACCTCTGGGCAGTGGGAGTGGATGGGATACAGCAGCCTGGGTGCGCAGAGGCGGGCAGACACCTCTGGGCGGCGGGAGTCGATGGGGTGCAGCAGCCTGGGTGCGCAGCGGCGAGCAGACACCTCTGGGCAGTGGAAGTGGATGGGGTGCAGCAGCCTGGATGCACAAAGGCGGGACAGAGAATTAGACGTGTGCAGTTGTATGTACTCTGCCATTACTGATTCCATACTACGTTTCAGATGAGTAAGCTTGAGGGCTCCACTATGTCACGGCACGTGGTTGGAGACACACCGGTGACGGAAAGGTGAGCTGTGAGGGTTTTGTCCACAGTGTGGGCACTCACTGTCCCTCTCCATCTCTTCCTTTCTCTCCCTCACACTCTTTCTCTCTCTCTTCCTCTCTCTCTCACTCTATCTCTTCCTCTCTCTCACACAGTTTTTTTCTTTCTCTCTCTACTCTCTCTCTCTCTCTCTCTCTCACTCTTCCTCTGTTTCTCTCTTCCTCTTTCTCACACTGTTTCTCTCTTTCTCTCTCTCTTCCTCTCTCTCACTGTTTCTCTCTCTCTTCCTCTCTCTCTCACTCTTTCTCTCTTTCTCTCTGTCTACCTCTCACTCTTTCTTTCTTTCTCTCTCTCTTCCTCTCTCTCACTCTTTCTCTCTCTCTCTCCTTTGATGGACGCATGACGCACAATCTTATCTTGCTTTTTGTCTAGCAGGCTGTGATTCACAGATTGACGACCCCCCCGACACGGACCTCCCGCCACGAGGCGATGACTTCAGTTCCACTGAGTTAGTGCCACCAGAGCTGAGCACATGTGCAGCCTGCGATGATGCGTGGCCATCCTGCAATCAACACCCACTTTAAATTGTGAGCTCGGCTTGACCGCGTGTATGCAACACCTGAGGAGGTTGCTTCGGCATGTGGTGGATCCTCTTAGACACACGCCGGTGGCGGAAGGTGAGCAGAGAGGCTTGTTTCCGCAGCAGCGACCAGTCACCTCTGGGCGGTGGGAGTGGATAGTGTGCAGCACCCTGTGTTCACAAGAGCGGGCAGACACCTCCGAGCAGTGGGAGTGGATGGGGTGCAGCAGCCTGGGTGCACAGGAGCGGGCATTCACCTCCAGGCAGTGGGAGTGATGGGATGCAGCAGTCTGGGTGCACAGGAACGGGCAGTCACCTCCGGGCGGTGGGACTGGATGGGGTGCACCAGCCTGGGTGCACAGCAGCAGGCAGACACCTCTGGGCAGTGGGAGTGGATGGGATACAGCAGCCTGGGTGTGCAGACACCTCTGGGCGGTGGGAGTCAATGGGGTGCAGCAGCCTGGGTGCGCAGCGGCGAGCAGACACCTCTGGGCAGTGGAAGTGGATGGGGTGTAGCAACCTGGATGCACAAAGGCGGGACAGAGAATTAGGTGTGTGCAGTTGTATGTACTCTGCCATTACTGATTCCATACTACGTTTCAGATGAGTAAGCTTGAGGGCTCCACTATGTCACGGCACGTGGTTGGAGACACACCGGTGACGGAAAGGTGAGCTGTGAGGGTTTTGTCCACAGTGTGGGCACTCACTGTCCCTCTCCATCTCTTCCTTTCTCTCCCTCACACTCTTTCTCTCTCTCTTCCTCTCTCTCTCACTCTATCTCTTCCTCTCTCTCACACTGTTTTTTCTTTCTCTCTCTACCTCTCTCTCTCTTTCTCTCTCTCACTCTTCCTCTGTTTCTCTCTTCCTCTTTCTCACACTGTTTCTCTCTTTTTCTCTCTCTTCCTCTCTCTCACTGTTTCTCTCTCTTCCTCTCTCTCTCACTCTTTCTCTCTGTCTATCTCTCACTCTTTCTTTCTTTTTCTCTCTATTCCTCTCTCTCACTCTTTCTCTCTCTCTCTCCTTTGATGGACGCATGACGCACAATCTTATCTTGCTTTTTGTCTAGCAGGCTGTGATTCACAGATTGACGACCCCCCCCGACACGGACCTCCCGCCACGAGGCGATGACTTCAGTTCCACTGAGTTAGTGCCACCAGAGCTGAGCGCGTGTGCAGCCTGCGATGATGCGTGGCCA
Organism: Calotriton arnoldi; assembly: GCA_963921515.1. Lineage (NCBI taxonomy): Eukaryota > Metazoa > Chordata > Amphibia > Caudata > Salamandridae > Calotriton > Calotriton arnoldi. Next base: position 1,507,743 of record CAWUFW010003689.1, on the reverse strand, counting down.
TCCTGCAATCAACACCCACTTTGAATTGTGAGCTCAGCTTGACCGCGTGTACGCAACGCCTGAGGAGGTTGCTTCGGCACGTGGTGGACCCTCTTAGACACACGCCGGTGGCGGAAGGTGAGCAGAGAGGCTTGTTTCCGCAGCAGCGACCAGTCACCTCTGGGCGGTGGGAGTGGATAGTGTGCAGCACCCTGGGTGCACAAGAGCGGGCAGACACCTCCGAGCAGTGGGAGTGGATGGGGTGCAGCAGCCTGGGTGCACAGGAGCGGGCAGACACCTCTAGGCACTGGGAGTGGATGGGATGCAGCAGTCTGGGTGCGCAGGAATGGGCAGTCACCTCCGGGCAGTGGGACTGGATTAGGTGCACCAGCCTGGGTGCACAGCAGCGGGCAGACACCTCTGGGCAGTGGGAGTGGATGGGATACAGCAGCCTGGGTGCACAGAGGCGGGCAGACACCTCTGGGAGGCGGGAGGCGATGGGGTGCAGCAGCCTGGGTGCGCAGGGGCGAAACAGAGAATTAGGCGTGTGCAGTTGTATGTACTCTGCCATTACTGATTCTATACTATGTTTCAGATGACTAAACTTGAAGACTGCACTATGTCCCGGCACGTGGTTGGAGACACACCGGTGGCAGAAAGGCGAGCTGTGAGGATTTTCTCCACAGTGTCAACACTCACTCTCCCTCTCCATCTCTTCCTTTCTGTCACTCACACTCTCTCTCTCTCTCACTCTCTATCTCTTCCTTTCTCTCTCTCACACTCTTTCTCTCTTTCTATGTCTCTTCCTCTCTCTCTCTCTCTCTCTCTCTCATTCTTTCTTTCTCTCTCTCTTCCTCTCTGTCTCACTCTCTCTCTACCTCTCTCTCACACTGTTTCTCTCTTTCTCTCTCGCTTCCTTGTATCTCACTCTTTCTCTCTTCCTCTCTCTCTCACTCTCTCTTTCTCTGTCTTCCTCTCTGTCTCACTCTTTCTTTCTCTCTCTTCCTCTCTCTCACTCTTTCTCTCTTTCTCTCTGTCTCTCTCCTTTCATGGACGCATCACGGACAATCTTATGTTTCTTTTTGTCTTGCAGGCTGTGATTCACAAATTGTCGAGGGATGACACGCCATACCTGTACCTACTTTTATTTTGTTGTTTTGTTTAAATAAAATGTTTTATATGTAAATCCATAGATGACTGAGATTCTTATTTGTCCAACCTCACATGTATCTTCTTTACTATAATTGTGCGACATCAGCCAATTTGTTACGTTCCAGAATTCCTAAGGTTGCTCTCACATTTGTTTGTGTGGGGGGGGGGAGGTGAGGGGGGATGGCGGACAAGGGGCTGGTGGCGGGGGGTTTCGGAGCAGTGTTGGGTGTCTGAGCTGCATGATCGTTGGCTCCATTGCATCTGTTGTCATTCACGTGTGGCTCTGGGCTGGGCTCCCTTTCATATTGCAGGTTGTAGTCCGACTTTACACCAGCTCAGAGCACGTGTAAACTTTCTGCTACTAACGCACCTTATCGCCTGTTTTGTACTCTCTTCGACGATCTTGCTGGTGGTTGAGACACTTGCGAAGTGATGTGTTCGCTGCTTTTTGCACAGGAACGCCTACTCTACATCTCATTAGCAATATTTGCCGGAGTCATCCGTGACGATGCTTTTTGAGGCTGCTATCGCTGGTAAACTGGTGATATGGGCTGTTTGCTCCAGCTTGTGAATGGTGCGTTAAATTTGTCACCATTTTGGTTGCGATAAAGTGCTGTTAACTCGGCGATATGTCCTTGAGAATATACCCCTCGGTGTTTGAAAGACTTAAGAAGTACTCGAGTGCCGCGCTGAGAGCCGCGCACCCATCGCTTTCACAAGTTTGCTATGACAGGGCGGGAGAGAGCGAGGGAGAGAGACGGAGTGAGATAGCACAAGCAGCGCAAGGCCGCACGGGCACCTGGCTCCACATGCCAACATGTGTGTGTGCATCGCCATCCGTGCACAGGCAATTCCCCCACAATGCAGCCCACACACATAGCAATCACAGAACATCAGCAATGAAGGCAATGTGGTACAAAACTCCCCTCATACGGGTTCTGTGTCCGGTGTGTGTGGCGGGGTGATGGCTGCATGGCTGTGTGCCCCTGACACATCAGACTGCGTAGGTGATGGGGCTGCATCAGATGTCGTCCAGCACCTATGCAAAAACAATGTCTGGCTCACAGAGGCGGAGCTTGCCAAAGGGATACACCCCCGTTGCACATGCGACAGTCAGTTCTTCCCTGTGTTGGGAGGAGGCTCATTGTGGCACACGAGTGGACAATCTTTACAACACACCTCACAGTTAGACACCAGTGGAGTGGCATAGGCTTTATTGGCATGTGCGTGTGAGTACGGACGAGTTAACGGCCACAACAGGCACGGACATGCTTAAGACACTTACACGCAGCATGGGTACATGTCGAGGGGCAGATGATGTTGGGGCTGAAATGGACAAGATTTATCACATATGGCAACGCTCACAGCCCACCTTGCCTTGCTCCCCAACAACTTAGATTTCCTAAGAACACCCAAATGCAAAGCCTCGCAGTACCACACCAGCCTTGACTGACATTGAAATCTACCTCTCAGTGTAAAAAATGAGACCACAAAGTGTGCACATAACATTTCTTCTTTTTTGTGTGGAGGATATGCCACAGCTCTGAGCAATGATTTGAATGTGTGTACAACGTTGTGGGACATGGGTTGCTGTTTTCGTGGGTGTCAAGGCCATCCCATGCGGTGGTACCACAGGCAGGGGCTTCTATGTGTGGGCTGTGGATAAGTCAGATGGTTTATTTGGCGTCTGCACAGTGCCCTGTGTAAGGGGGCACGACTCACTGTACGTGGGGTCTGCATGGTGCTCTGCCACCGGGGTGCGGCAATTGTCTGCTCTGCCGACAGTGATCAGGTGTGAGGGTCCGACAGGTTCACATGTCGTGCTACATCGCCATGTGTGTGCTCTCACCGAGCAGTGTGTCCGAATTGGCAAAGTTCCCAAACGACGCTGTGTTGCTCGGACCATGGACCTGCGTCGCCTTGGACAGGTGTGTGTGCACAAGCGTTATTCCACGCACATGCATCCAGAGCTCGACCGAAGGGAGACGTGTCCTCTGTTTTGGTGGGATATGTGAGCAATCCCCACTGTGCAACAAGTTGTTGGGCCATGTGCTGTGGGTGGCAATAGGATGTGGCTGCAGGTACGTAGTTACTCGTCCATGAATGCCCGTGCAGTTTCATGTGCAATGTGTTTCAATAGTACGTCGTTGTCGTGTTCAAGGAACACCAGGGTGAGCCAATCCATTAGGTGGTCCGGGCAGGTGTGCTCAGCCCACGCCGTCTCACCGATCCGCAACACAGCCCAATAGGGGAGCGCCTCGATGTGGTCACTGCACACGAGAAATTGTGCCATCTCCCATGCACAACTACCAATACATACGCAGTATGTCAAGGCATCCCATGCACGGCTGTCTCGGTTACACTCCTGTTCGTTATCCAACAGGGGCGCAAACACAAGTCATAGTCCAATTCATCAACAGTTGTGTTGGATAGGCAGAGATCCATGGGACACTCGAATGTGCATGTTCGGCAGTGGAACCAGGGCTGGACGCAGGTGACATGAACAATGCGGAAGCTGAGCCTCTAACTGATCCACATTCCATCTCTGTTAAGTTAATAACACATGAATTTTCTACTGTCACCCCTTCTCCACTATTTCCAGACTGAGCATAATTTCCAAACTTCCCACATTCTGTTTATCTCGCCGGAATAGATATACAAATGGAAATTAACGCTACATCGAAATTTCAAAACCATACAGGGCCATATTCACAAGAATGGCGATAACATTATCGCCGCTTTAGCGGCAGGAAACTGCTGCTAAAGCGGCGATAATGTTATCGCTGGTCTTGAGAATAAGGCCCACAGTCTTTTACAGATGACAACTTACACTTTTTCTTTGTGAAAAACTCCTAAACATATATAAAGTACTTGTTTAACAACTAGTTACACATTATGCATATGTTAGAACCAATAAAACACCAGACTTTACTATCACTATGTTATTTAGAAATAAAAAATACTTTCAAAGTTAAAAATATCGTCTCAAATACTTAACCACTACTACAAAACACATAACACACCTTCTTAATTTCTAATTTACCTTCCTAGTTGGTATACAGATTTCAAATGTCACAAACGCATGCAATTGTTTTCTTGTCACACAGTACATGTAATGCACCGCTTTCATCAAGAATGGAACCAGTAATGGCACAATTTCCCTGTTGCTCCACACATAAATCCATGTAAAGAACAAATCAGAATAGTTCCTTATTTTTTTTAGATTGCAAAACCTCTCTTTATTGGTTATTTTTGAACTTTCCATATAAACAGTTTTTTTAAGGACACATACAGGTGAAAAGTTCAAGGTATTGTATCAACACTTTCTAGAACATTCTATGACACATGCAGGTTAAAAGTTCATCATTTTTTTAAACCTACCGATATTTTTTTTGCAACATTTTCTCCAACATTTAACGGCACGTGGAGGTCAAAAGTTCACCATTCTTTCAAGTTTGAACTGCACCTTCCAAATACAATTAGCAGGTGTGGTTGAGCTGAGCAAATTTCATCCTATAACATGTACTCCACGTATAAACTGCTTTTTTATTAACCAATCACAAAGATGCTTTTCATCAAAACTAATATACACCCTACTTTTTAGGACACAATACATTTCATCTCCCAATCGGTTAACGTTTTGTATGTAAAAAAAAAAGTAGTTCCCCATGTTTAAACATATCTCTTATTATACGAACGGACTGCATGAGCTACAGACATGTATCCATATCTTCTAGCCATACCTTCAAAATGCTAGTGTGGATTGTAGGACATAGCTATGTTTTCTGGTGCAAGAGGTATGCAGAACAGAGACGTATTGACTTAGACCTAGGTTTACAAAATGTGCACATTAAATGGTTTGCACAGAGAGGATTGAAGTGGCACCAATTGCTCCCTTTGGTTAAAACCTGTTTGCATCTCCAACACCCTGATCTCATGATTGTGCACTGTGGTGGTAACGACCTAGGCACATTGACTGGGGTAGGTTTGGAAATGCTTATGAAGGACACCTTTGGACAATTGATGTTACTTTTGCCTCAAACTGTCTTTGTATAGTCCAATATATGCCAAAGACAGAAGTGGAAATGGTCAAACCAATTTTGTCATAAGATTGAAAAATCTAGGAAGAATGTCAACAAAGCTGTGTCTGCATACCTCAGAGACCATAGAATGGGGTCGATTTACAACAACCACATACATTTTGATATGGCTGATATCTACAGAAGTGATGGAGTACACTTCACAGATGAGGGAAACCGAGTTTTCCTGATTAACCTGAAGCTGTGCATTCACACTTACATGTAGCTCCAACTAATAAACACAAGGGCTCTTTTTAGAGCCGCCTTATATTCCGAATTTAGGGTCACAGAGTGTCAGCTGCGGTTCGGCTAGCAGAGGGACACCTGCGGGCCGTCGGGCAGGCTCGCAGAGGAAGAGCTGCGGCCCGTGGGCTCAGCTCACAGAGGGAGACCTACGAGCCGTTGGCTCACAAAAGCACAGCACCGTACTGGCTCGCAGAGGGAGAGCTGTGGCCTGACTCGCAGAGGGAGACCAACGAGCCAACAGGTCTGCTAGCAGACCCACAGCTATCAGTTAACGGGCTGGCTCGCAGAGATACAGCTGTGAGCCCTCCGAGCTGCAACCCGACGGGCTAACTCGCAGAGGGAGAGTAATGGGCCGACGGGCCTGCTAGCACAGACACAGCTATGAGCTAATGAGGTGGCTCACAGAGGTAGAGCTGCGGGCCCGACGACTCGCAGACACAGAGCTGCGAGCCGACAGACTGGCTTCTAAAGGCATAGCCGTGAGCTGATGATGTGGGGAGAGGGAGCGTAAAAGGAGTATCTCGCACAGACAGACCTGCGGGATATTTTCAGTATTGCCTTGCAGAGGTAGAATTACGGATCCGATGCCTTTTAGAGGGAGAGATGCGAGCTGACGGACTGATTCACAATATGGCTCACAGCTCGCAGAGCTGCAAGCCGACGGACTGGCTTCTAAAGGCATAGCCGCGAGCTGGTGATGTGGGGAGAGGAACCGTGAAAGGGGTATCTTGCACAGACAGAGCTGCAGTATATTTTTAGTGTTGCCTCGCAGAGGTAGAACTACGGACCTGATGCCTTGTAGAGGGAGAGTTGTGAGCTGACGGACTGAATCACAAAATGGCTGCCAACACTTCCTAGTTTCAACAGTTCGCAGCCAATGAGCCGCAAGCTTGTGCTCGTAACGCTTCAGCCAATCAGATGTCAGAATTCTTAAATATCGATATCTGTAAAATTTGATATTTCTCTAAAACTACTGAATGGATTTACCTGATTTAAACAAAAGTGTGCTTTCTGGACCAAGACCTTTCTCTGTGCCAAATTTGGCGTAATTCCGTTCAGCAGTTTGACCTGTAGCCTTGTCTAAAGTTTCCTATGGAAATTGCATGGAGAAAACACGTTTTGGGACCCCCTTTTTCTTAGCCCCCCTTGACGAATCCCCCAAACTTTTAGGATAGGAGCTGACCTGAAAAGAGGAACTTTTTGGAAAATTTCGTAAAGATTCGTCAAACGACGCTAAAGTTATAAGCACATCAAAAATGCTTTTCCTATGGAAACGTGGTCCTAACTATAACTACCTACTGGCGACCGCCAGTAGGTAATATATATGTGTGTATATATATATATATCCAAACGAACATCCTACTCCAACAAGGAAGAGGCACGTACTCAAGGTAAGTCAGGATATAGCGTATTTATTTTGCAGGTCTACCTCGATCCTCGCAGTAGAAAAGATACGCGTTTCGGCTGCGCAGCAGCCTTTATCAATCTAATTGGCGCCATGCATAATTCAAGTTTAAATAGCCAACAACACCAAGGCATAAACATAGAAAATGGACTTTAGCTGTTGCAACACACCACAAAATTGCAGCAATAATGTTGTGTTTGATCCAAATACATTGTAAAATAACCCATTATTATGCTTGACAAAGCTAAAATATCGGCATAGTGCACATTACACATAATATCACAAAAAATTCAAAGCATGTTGGGCCTGTTGGTGAATGCACAGATACAATGTGTCAAATGTCAAAAAATAGAGACATTTTAACATCACAAGCCAAGGTATTATAAATTGCACATTGTGGCGCCAGAGCTCTCTACAACATTCTGCCCTTCAGATCGACATAAAATGTGAATGCAATCAATGAATTAAAACGTGCTGCGTGAACACTATGGAAGCAGACTTAATTGCCTAAAAGAAACTGTCATTACCTAAAGAAAAAACGGGACATAATTCAAACATGATTTCTCAAATTACTGTTAAACCATAAAACCACAGGAAAATAATTCGATGTTAGTGTCGGTGTTATCACCACGGAGCTTAAATAACACACAAATATATGTATGTCCAACATGAATGTCAGCATCCAGGTAATCATAGCTCCACTCGACAGGACTTCAAGGCCCACAATCCTCTTTAGCGGCAATGCGAATACCTGAGTCCGTGCATATCAACTGTGTTCCAGTTTAAATTGCAAATGTAACGAGAGTGTATTGTTCCGTAACGGAAATAGTCATAAAGGTTTCACAAGATTGTTAAGTAAAAAATGTGCTCAATGTCACCATAAGTCCTCAGCACCGATTATTACTGTGTGAAGGACACACAAAACGGGGTCGGAGGAGACCGGTTAATGTAAATATATTATGCCAAAACAAAACCTCACCGCTTTTGCTTCTGCATCCACGGTGCCCAGACACCAAAGGGCGCCAGTATTCTGGGCAAGGCATTTCTAGCTGAGGGCACACAGAACCAAGTGCTGGCAGTCGGAAAACCGCCCCGCTCCTCACTCCGGAATTCCCGCAGCTGTCATCCTTGTTCCTTCTCCCGGCGTACTCTCTGGGGGCTCCACCGCATATATATATTTTTTTTTTTTCACACAAAGGACGCGGCACTCAGGAGTGAAGATAGTTCAAATGAGTTTATTTGCACAACTCAACCAACGCGTTTCAGCCCTCTCACGGCTTTGCTCACGGTTAGTGAGTCCTTTCTTTATTGCACTATTTAAACCCAGCTGGCCTTAATGTGGCATTCTGGGACATGTAGTGCATTACATTCAACAATACATAATTTACAGAAAGAAAACGTAACTGTTATTGTTATTTTCAATGGAAGATAGTTAGTTCTTAACGGCCTATTTATAAAATATCATGATATAGTATCCTGCGACATTTTTTCAATTTCACACATATCATTATTATGTTTTAGTAAAATCGTTCCCGAGTTTAGTACTCAACATTTGTTTTTTAGATATATTTTATGTTAACCACATTTAGTTAATTAAGCGGATCTAGTATCCTTTGTTTTTAAACTGTAATGTCCTGGCATTTGCTATTATAGTTACAATAACAAACTTTTTTAATATTGTTCATCCCAAATGTATATAAAGCTCTTCGTCATTGTTCATCCCCTCGGGGTCTTTGTTTTGAGTTTGACAATGTAACGTGATTCCATCTGACGTAGTTTTTATTCTATTCCCACCACGTTCATCCAGTGTAATGGCCTTGATCCCATAGTAACACATCGCTCTCCAATCTCCTTTTTGGCATAATATCATATGTTTTGCAGTTGCATATGAGAGATCTTTATTCTTCACTGCTCTAATGTGTTCCAAAATACGCTTTCGTAAAGTACAGATCGTGCTCCCGATGTATTTACTGCCACAATTACACTCAATGATGTATATCACATACTGTGTAGTACACGTGATTTTTTGGTTTAGGATAATCGTATTTCCATTAGGTTCCACAATGGTTTTTTTGTTCTTGCCAATCTTACATGCTTTGCATGAATTGCATTTTGTAAAGCCATTTTGTTGTTCCATTAGCCAATTGGTATCTAATTGCTGTTTAAAGTGGCTTTTTATTAACATGTTTTTTAGAGATTTTGTTTTTCTGTAGGTCACAGTTGGTTTTGATCCAATAAGTTGTCCTATGTCAGGATCTTTTCAATTAAGTGCCAATGTTTTTTAATCTTTCCCATGATCTTTCCACTTTCTTTGCTATATGTAGTTATAAAACGTGGTGCTTGTTGGTTTTCACAATTTTCTAGTTTTTTCTTTTTAGGTATCAATGTGTCATCTCTTGTTTTTTGATCAATTCTTCTTTTACTTTTTTTCAGTGTTGATTCTTTATATCCCCTTGTTTTTAGCCTTTCCATGGTTTCTTTGATTTTTTCTTCAGCATCCTCTGATTTGGAGCAGTTCCGCTTCATTCGCATAAATTCTCCGTATGGTATATTTTCAATTAGTGATTTGGGGTGGAAGCTTGTCCCGTGTAATATGCTGTTGGTGGCTGTTTCTTTTCTGTAGAGTGTGGAGTGTATCTCGTCGTCCTTAATATATATTAAGGTATCAAGAAAGCATAATCTTCGTTTTGTTTGTGTTGCATGTAAAAGATAGACCAATTTCGTTGTTATTCAATTTTTGAAAATATATTTGAAACTCTTGTTCTGTCCCGTTCCATATTAGAAATAAATCATCTATGAAACGGACCCATAGTATTATTTTGTCTACATCTTCTTGATTCTCCACATCCCATGCTATCACTTTCTCCCACCACCCCATCGTGATATTGGCATAGTTTGGAGAAAAAGAAATGCCCATGGCAGTTCCACAACGCTGTTTAAAAAGTTCTTTGTTAAAATAGAAGATATTGTTAGTGAGACATAGTTCGATCATGGTCAGTAACATTTGGGTATGTTTCATTTCAGATATTTTCCTTTGTCGTAGAAAATATCTACATGCATTTAGGCCTATCTCATGTCTGATCGAAGTGTATAAGCGATACTGCATCTATTGTTATTAGCAGTAATTCACTATTCCATGTGATGGCTGTGAGTATCCTTAAAAATCACCAGTATCTCTGATGTAAGAGCTCATGCTTTGCGCAATTGGTGCTAGAAATTGGTCTACATACTCAGAGAGGTTTTCATATAAAGAATCACATGAGGATACAATTGGCCTTCCTGGTGGATGGTGAAGTGTCTTATGAATCTTTAGTAAGAAGTATATTGTTGGAATCACTGGGAAGTCCTTATTCAGAAACTTTAGCTCATCATCATCGATCAAATTCTCATTATGCCATTTTTTAAGATTAATATTCAATTCCATTATCATTTTGTTAATAGGATTGTTTGGCATTTTGCAATAGTTTATAGTATCTTCTAGTTGTCTATATGCCTCTTGCAGATAATCCTTTATATCCATGAGCACGATGTTTCCCCCTTTATCAGCGGGTTTTATTATGAGTTCTTTATTTTCCATCAGTTTACCGATTGCTTCCCGTTCCTTTTTACATAAATTCTCTTTTTGATTTTCATTTCTAGTATTTGTTATTTTTTCTAGCTCTTCTATTATTGCTTCACTGAATTGATCAAATCTGTTACCAGGAGGTAAGACAGGGCAGTATTTCGATTTCTTTTTTAATCCACTCCCCACTCTTTGATTTGTATCAATCTCAAGATGTTCAAGGACTTGTTCTTCCGACATTTCATCCTCATTTAGATTGTACAGTAGGTCGAACATGTTTTTCAAGTCCTGTACTTGGTCAATACTGATCATTGGTTCCGAATCATGTGTTAGCGTTTCTCCTTGCAACTCAAGAGGTTTGTTTTTATATTTATTCGCATGTATTTTAGCTAACTTCAATTTACGAACATATTTATATAAGTCAATTCTTACTTCTGTGTAATTGAAGTGACTCTCTGGGCAGAAAGATAGCCCTTTGTTCAATGCTGTTTTTTCGTCCATTGAAAGTATGTGCTTTGAAAGATTCACAATAAGATTGTTGTCTATTTGCGAATGTAATAGAGATAACAAAGCAATTGGAAGAAATGGAAGCTAAAATACTAAGCCATACTGACCAGGACGCAATAGCAAAATTACGGAAGGAGATGGATGTAAGATTGGAAAAATATGAGATTGAAATTCAGGAACGTAAAAAACGCAAATTCAAGAGAGATGAACAGGATTACAAACATGGCAGAATATTAACCTTTGCAAAGAGGTTTGACACATTGAAAAGAATTATCCATTGCAAATGTCTAAAACCACATATAATAGCGCAAGCGAGTCTGATTTAAGTGAACCAGAGGTATCGAGTGGAACAGACAGCACCCCAAAAGTCAACTTTTTAGAAGAAATGCGCCTAATGCACATAGACCAAACCATGACACGAGGCAGAAGGCGCGGCAGAAATACAAACAGAAGCCGAGAAAGAGGGAAATTGCCTCACAAGCACCAGAAAAACCAGACGGGCAAAACGTAAAAGACACTATCCATTGCGCAATCGCAAATAGACAACAATCTTATTGTGAATCTTTCAAAGCACATACTTTCAATGGACGAAAAAACAGCATTGAACAAAGGGCTATCTTTCTGCCCAGAGAGTCACTTCAATTACACAGAAGTAAGAATTGACTTATATAAATATGTTCGTAAATTGAAGTTAGCTAAAATACATGCGAATAAATATAAAAACAAACCTCTTGAGTTGCAAGGAGAAACGCTAACACCTGATACGGAACCAATGATCAGTATTGACCAAGTACAGGACTTGAAAAACATGTTCGACCTACTGTACAATCTAAATGAGGATGAAATGTCGGAAGAACAAGTCCTTGAACATCTTGAGATTGATACAAATCAAAGAGTGGGGAGTGGATTAAAAAAGAAATCGAAATACTGCCCTGTCTTACCTCCTGGTAACAGATTTGATCAATTCAGTGAAGCAATAATAGAAGAGCTAGAAAAAATAACAAATACTAGAAATGAAAATCAAAAGAGAATTTAAGTAAAAAGGAACGGGAAGCAATCGGTAAACTGATGGAAAATAAAGAACTCATAATAAAACCCGCCGATAAAGGGGAAACATCGTGCTCATGGATATAAAGGATTATCTGCAAGAGGCATATAGACAACTAGAAGATACTATAAACTATTGCAAAATGCCAAACAATCCTATTAACAAAATGATAATGGAATTGAATATTAATCTTAAAAAATGGCATAATGAGAATTTGATCGATGATGATGAGCTAAAGTTTCTGACAAAGGACTTCCCAGTGATTCCAACAATATACTTCTTACTAAAGATTCATAAGACACTTCACCATCCACCAGGAAGGCCAATTGTATCCTCATGTGATTCTTTATATGAAAACCTCTCTGAGTATGTTGACCAATTTCTAGCACCAATTGCGCAAAGCATGAGCTCTTACATCAGAGATACTGGTGATTTTTTAAGGATACTCACAGGCATCACATGGAATAGTGAATTACTGCTAATAACAATAGATGCAGTATCGCTATACACTTCGATCAGACATGAGATAGGCCTAAATGCATGTAGATATTTTCTACGACAAAGGAAAATATCTGAAATGAAACATACCCAAATGTTACTGACCATGATCGAACTATGTCTCACTAACAATATCTTCTATTTTAACAAAGAACTTTTTAAACAGCGTTGCGGAACTGCCATGGGCATTTCTTTTCTCCAAACTATGCCAATATCACGATGGGGTGGTAGGAGAAAGTGATAGCATGGGATGTGGAGAATCAAGATGATGTAGACAAAATAATACTATGGGTCCGTTTCATAGATGATTTATTTCTAATATGGAACGGGACAGAACAAGAGTTTCAAATATATTTTCAAAAATTGAATAACAACGAAATTGGTCTATCTTTTACATGCAACACAAACAAAACGAAGATTGCGTTTCTTGATACCTTAATATATATTAAGGACGACGAGATACACTCCACACTCTACAGAAAAGAAACAGCCACCAACAGCATATTACACGGGACAAGCTTCCACCCCAAATCACTAATTGAAAATATACCATACGGAGAATTTATGCGAATGAAGCGGAACTGCTCCAAATCAGAGGATGCTGAAGAAAAAATCAAAGAAACCATGGAAAGGCTAAAAACAAGGGGATATAAAGAATCAACACTGAAAAAAAGTAAAAGAAGAATTGATCAAAAAACAAGAGATGACACATTGATACCTAAAAGAAAAAACTAGAAAATTGTGAAAACCAACAAGCACCACGTTTTATAACTACATATAGCAAAGAAAGTGGAAAGATCATGGGAAAGATTAAAAAACATTGGCACTTAATTGAAAAGATCCTGACATAGGACAACTTATTGGATCACAACCAACTGTGACCTACAGAAAAACAAAATCTCTAAAAAACATGTTAATAAAAAGCCACTTTAAACAGCAATTAGATACCAATTGGCTAATGGAACAACAAAATGGCTTTACAAAATGCAATTCATGCAAAGCATGTAAGATTAGCAAGAACAAAAAAACATTGTGGAACCTAATGGAAATACGATTATCCTAAACCAAAAATCACGTGTACTACACAGTATGTGATATACATCATTGAGTGTAATTGTGGCAGTAAATACATCGGGAGCACGATCTGTACTTTACGAAAGCGTATTTTGGAACACATTAGAGCAGTGAAGAATAAAGATCTCTCATATGCAACTGCAAAACATATGATATTATGCCAAAAGGAGATTGGAGAGCGATGTGTTACTATGGGATCAAGGCCATTACACTGGATGAACGTGGTGGGAATAGAATAAAAAAACTACGTCAGATGGAATCACGTTACATTGTCAGACTCAAAACAAAGACCCCGAGGGGATGAACAATGACGAAGAGCTTTATATACATTTGGGATGAACAATATTAAAAAAGTTTGTTATTGTAACTATAATCAAAAATGCCAGGACATTACAGTTTAAAAACAAAGGATACTAGATCCGCTTAATTAACTAAATGTGGTTAACATAAAATATATCTAAAAAACAAATGTTGAGTACTAAACTGGGAACGATTTTACTAAAACATAATAATGATATGTGTGAAATTGAAAAAATGTCGCAGGATACTATATCATGAGATTTTATAAATATGCCGTTAAGAACTAACTATCTTCCATTGAAAATAACAATAACAGTTACGTTTTCTTTCTGTAAATTATGTATTGTTGAATGTAATGCACTACATGTCCCAGAATGCCACATTAAGGCCAGCTGGGTTTAAATAGTGCAATAAAGAAAGGACTCACTAACCGTGAGCAAAGCCGTGAGAGGGCTGAAACGCGTTGGTTGAGTTGTGCAAATAAACTCATTTGAACTATCTTCACTCCTGAGTGCCGCGTCCTTTGTGTGAAAAAATTGAATTTGGGGCCAGGATCCGGCCCCACGCTGAGCACCCGCTGCACGGCGCACTGATCAAAGGGATCACATTGTGGACATATATATATATATATATATATATATTCACTGAAAAGAACCATAGGTTTCAGGGGCGTTATAGTTACTTGGACATTGCACTCGTACAAAACCCGTGAAATTCCCCGTTATAGTTAGTTCAGCTAACTATAACTTGTGCCCCGCAATGCACTGCTGATGACGTCACATATTACATCACTCATGACATGGTCAGTGACATCACTGATGACATCACTGATGACATCTCAAATGACATCACTGATGACATCACTGATGACATCATCCAGTGACTGTGTGTTTCTGTAAAGTTTAAATATGTTTAATATATATAGGGAAAGGCGTATTGAAGAGTGAGTGGGTGTATAAGTGTCTGAATGGATGATTTAGTAGGTGCGTGACTGAGTCTATAAGTGAGTGATTAAACGTATCTTACTGAATGCATGGGTTAGTGACTAAACTGGGTGAATGTCTGTATCCGTCTGTCTGTTGCTGTGTAAGTGGCTGCATGGGTTTGTGAATAGCTACATTAGTGTCTATATGAGTTATTGATTGGTTGTCTGAGTATCTATATGGGTGCCTGACTGTTTGTGTGGGTGGGGTGTGTGCGACTCTGTACATAGATGTGTGAGTGGGTGATTCACTGGGTGCATGATTTGAAGAGTGCGTCTGTGATGGACTGCTTGGGTGGGTGAGTGTGTGTATGGGTGTGTTAGTGAGTGAATGTATATCTCAGTGGTACATGTGCGAGTAACTACATATGTAAAAGGAAGTATATATGTGTGTTAGAGTATTTAAAAGGACATACGTGAGAGTGTGTGATTGTGAGAGTGGCTGTATGGATGTGTGTGTGCTTGTATCAGTTATTGTATAAGAGCATAAGAATGTGCTAGTATTTGTATGAGTTATTGAGCTGGTGTGTGTATAACTCTATAGGTGAGTAAATGGGTGTGTGATTAATTTTTTGCATGACTGACTAGGTGTGTGAGTACGTCTATGGATGAGTGGCGGTGTGTCAGTGTTTATATAGGTGTATGAGTGCATATGATAGTCCTGTACTGAGTGACTGTAAGTATGAGTGACTGTACGGGTGAGTGAGTGGATGTGTGTGTAGTCCTAACAATCAGTGAGTTGGTATGTAGTTATTGGTATTGGAGTGTCTATGGTTTTGAGAATGGCAGTCTGTAATTTAGAGTGGGTGTATCAAAAGTTATATTAGGGTCTGAGAAGATGCATGAAATTATCACATGGATGATGTCATCAGTGATGTCATCAGTGATGTCATTTGAGATGTCATCAGTGATGTCACTGACCATGTCATGAGTGATGTAATATGTGACGTCATCAGCAGTGCATTGCGGGGCGCGAGTTATAGTTAGCTGAACTAACTATAACGGGGAATTTCACGGGTTTTGTACGAGTGCAATGTCCAAGTAACTATAACGCCCCTGAAACCTATGGTTTTTTCAGTGAATTTGAAAGGTTTTTTAAATGCTAATTCCTAACTATAACGCCCCTGAAACCTATGGTTTTTTCAGTGAATTTCAAAGGTTTTTAAATGCTAATTCCTAACTATAACGTGCCTGAAACCTATGGTTTTTTCAGTGAATTTCTAAGGTTTTTTAAATGCTAATTCCTAACTATAACGTGCCTGAAACCTATGGTTTTTCAGTGAATTTCAAAGGTTTTTAAAAGCTAATATTTAAGTGTAATAATAGTTATACTTATGTTTGTTGTACTGAATTTCTTTAGTTTTTATATATATTTGTAAATATATTATTTATTAAACAATATTGTATATTTTTATGTATTTTGCAAAAAAAAATATTTAATAAATTAAAAAGTAAAATATTGTATAATTTTTTTCTGTTATATTTTTATTTTAATATATTTGTATTGTTTAATTTTTTTTAAAATGTTTTTGGGGAATCGCGCACGAGCGTACCGAGCGCGGCGAATACGCGTACCCCAGCCACCTATTTAAGGAACTCGTAAAGGATCCGCGTATGGTATGCGGCGGGTGCGTGTTTCTAGTCACGTAACATACGTATATTACATGTGTGCGCGTTTGCTAAGCGACCGGTACGCGATTCCTGCTCCGGCTTATACGCGACACATAAGAATTACCGTACGCGACAGCTTGCGCGGTGGCAGGCCCAGCGTGACGTCAAATACGTGCCCGGGCGCGCAGGGTGCGCGACTCCCGATAGTTTTTATATTGAAAAATAATATGTATGTGTCTTTAATGTACATATGAAGGTAAGAGATTATCTAAGGTATTCATAAAAATAATATATTTCTACTTGTAATACACTTATATTACTTTTAAATGTATTTTCGCGAAACCGCGTCGGGTGCGCGCGCCGTGTGCGCACGGTGCGCGAATCCATGTGACCTTCAAAAAAAGGATTTGATTGGTCCATAATATTTCCCACTGTAACTATTGAAGGACCCCACCCTTTTTAATTATTCTGTTTAGAGCACTGGATGAGACACATCTCTTCTCCTTCCAGAGCTGATTTTGTATTTTTTTGTGGTGTTTTGAAAAAATTGAATTACAGCAATGGCATCTGCTTCACAAGCTCCTCATCATTCTTCTGAAGAAGATATCTTGGAGGAAGATCCATCCAAGAAGAGACCTGAGTCAGTGGTGTGGAAATGTTTTACCTTTCCTACTGGAGAAAAAAAAGTAAACGCTAGGAAAGTTACATGCTCGCTGTGTGAAAGGGTCCTGTCACGAGGGAGTGACAAGAAATACTCCTGTGGAACAGCGAGTATGTACAAACATCTGCGGACCATTCACCCTCGTAATCTGGCACGAGAGGAAATGAGACGTGCAGCAAATAATCCACCACCAGGCATTGCTAGCACCTCCGGAGCGTCCACATCGGCAACAGCAATAGACATTCGCCCCGAATTTGCTTTTCTGGAGCAGCACTGCACTAAGTGCAAAACCATCGTTTGTTATGGTGAACAATCCGTGGATGCTATTTGTGCAGCTACAACGAAACCACAAGTGCTAATTTTTTTTTTGCTTGTTTGTTTTTGGAATGATGTTTAATTCCAAAAGCTAACTGTTTTCTTAGTTCTTTTTTTGTTCAATTTTTAAAAACACCAAAAAAAGTACAAAATTTTCAAAAAATACAAAAAGAATACAAAAGAAAAAAAGAAAAAAAAGTTCTTCTCAGAACTACCTTATCTGGTTAAAAAGAACTATAATTGCATGGTAATGTCTGAAAGTTTGCTTGAATATACGTGTAGAGTATGATTGACTGAAAGAATACATTAGTGGTGCATGGTGAAGTTATGAGTGGTTAGATATTGGCGGAGTGATGGGATAGGAAGATAGTGCTGGATGGGTGAATGAGGAAGTGCATAGGAGTGACAGCTGGATTGCTAGGCTGCATGCATACGAAGTGGGTATTTGCAAGAGCGTATCAATAGTATAGACGCGGTTAGAGTTGTGCAAGCATAGTGCAGAGAATGTTGAAGGTGTGAAAGACAAGTGTGTAGGTAGTTAGAGAACCGCATGCATAGTGGATAGGGGTTTGAAGCAGTCTATGTGCTAAGGCCTGGGTCACTGAATGAGTACTTGGGTACAGATTGAACGATTAGAGTAGTACAAGGAGAGTGCCTGGGTGAATGTATAAGTGGTTTGGTTTTGGCGCAGCGAATGGATTTTTAGGTGTTGCTGAATGAGTCAACAGAGGACTGCAAGGGTAGTGACAGGATGTTTGCTGGAGTGTATGGTTAGTGAGTGGGGAATTGAAGGTGTGAAAGACAAGTGTGTAGGTGGTTAGAGAACCGCATGCATAGTGGATAGGTGTTTGAAGCAGTCTATGTGCTAAGGCCTGGGTCACTGAATGAGTTCTTGGGTACAGACTGAACGATTAGAGGTTGTACAAGGAGAGTGCCTGGGTGAATGTATAAGTGGTTGGGTTTTGGCGCAGCGAATGGATTTGTAGGTGTTGCTGAATGAGTCAACAGAGGACTGCAAGGGTAGTGACAGGATGTTTGCTGGAGTGTATGGATAGTGACTGGGGAATTGAAGGTGTGAAAGACAAGTGTGTAGGTGGTTAGAGAACCGCATGCATAGTGGATAGGGGTTTGAAGCAGTCTATGTGCTAAGGCCTGGGTCACTGAATGAGTACTTGGGTACAGACTGAACGATTAGAGTAGTACAAGGAGAGTGCCTGGGTCAGTGTATAAGTGGTTGGGTTTTGGCGCAGCGAATGGATTTGTAGGTGTTGCTGAATGAGTCAACAGAGGACTGCAAGACGAGTGACAGGATGTTTGGTTGAGTGTATGGATAGTGAGTGGGGAATTGAAGGTGTGAAAGACAAGTGTGTAGGTGGTTAGAGAACCGCATGCATAGTGTTTAAGGGTTTGAAGCAGTCTATGTGCTAAGGCCTGGGTCACTGAATGAGTACTTGGGTACAGACTGAACGATTAGAGTAGTACAAGGAGAGTGCCTGGGTGAATGTATAAGTGGTTGGGTTTTGGTGCAGCAAACGTGATTTTTGGTTTAGGATAATCGTATTTCCATTAGGTTCCACAATGGTTTTTTTGTTCTTGCCAATCTTACATGCTTTGCATGAATTGCATTTTGTAAAGCCATTTTGTTGTTCCATTAGCCAATTGGTATCTAATTGCTGTTTAAAGTGGCTTTTTATTAACATGTCTTATTGTGAATCTTTCAAAGCACATACTTTCAATGGACGAAAAAACAGCATTGAACAAAGGGCTATCTTTCTGCCCAGAGAGTCACTTCAATTACACAGAAGTAGAATTGACTTATATAAATATGTTCAGTAAATTGAAGTTAGCTAAAATACATGCGAATAAATATAAAAACAAACCTCTTGAGTTGCAAGGAGAAACGCTAACACCTGATACGGAACCAATGATCAGTATTGACCAAGTACAGGACTTGAAAAACATGTTCGACCTACTGTACAATGTAAATGAGGATGAAATGTCGGAAGAACAAGTCCTTGAACATCTTGAGATTGATACAAATCAAAGAGTGGGGAGTGGATTAAAGAAATCGAAATACTGCCCTGTCTTACCTCCTGGTAACAGATTTGATCAATTCAGTGAAGCAATAATAGAAGAGCTAGAAAAAATAACAAATACTAGAAATGAAAATCAAAAGAGAATTTAAGTAAAAGGAACGGGAAGCAATCGGTAAACTGATGGAAAATAAAGAACTCATAATAAAACCACGCCGATAAAGGGAAACATCGTGCTCATGGATATAAAGGATTATCTGCAAGAGGCATATAGACAACTAGAAGATACTATAAACTATTGCAAAATGCCAAACAATCCTATTAACAAAATGATAATGGAATTGAATATTAATCTTAAAAAATGGCATAATGAGAATTTGATCGATGATGATGAGCTAAAGTTTCTGACAAAGGACTTCCCAGTGATTCCAACAATATACTTCTTACTAAAGATTCATAAGACACTTCACCATCCACCAGGAAGGCCAATTGTATCCTCATGTGATTCTTTATATGAAAACCTCTCTGAGTATGTAGACCAATTTCTAGCACCAATTGCGCAAAGCATGAGCTCTTACATCAGAGATACTGGTGATTTTTTAAGGATACTCACAGGCATCACATGGAATAGTGAATTACTGCTAATAACAATAGATGCAGTATCGCTATACACTTCGATCAGACATGAGATAGGCCTAAATGCATGTAGATATTTTCTACGACAAAGGAAAATATCTGAAATGAAACATACCCAAATGTTACTGACCATGATCGAACTATGTCTCACTAACAATATCTTCTATTTTAACAAAGAACTTTTTAAACAGCGTTGCGGAACTGCCATGGGCATTTCTTTTTCTCCAAACTATGCCAATATCACGATGGGGTGGTGGGAGAAAGTGATAGCATGGGATGTGGAGAATCAAGAAGATGTAGACAAAATAATACTATGGGTCCGTTTCATAGATGATTTATTTCGAATATGGAACGGGACAGAACAAGAGTTTCAAATATATTTTCAAAAATTGAATAACAACGAAATTGGTCTATCTTTTACATGCAACACAAACAAAATGAAGATTGCGTTTCTTGATACCTTAATATATATTAAGGACGACGAGATACACTCCACACTCTACAGAAAAGAAACAGCCACCAACAGCATATTACACGGGACAAGCTTCCACCCCAAATCACTAATTGAAAATATACCATACGGAGAATTTATGCGAATGAAGGCGGAACTGCTCCAAATCAGAGGATGCTGAAGAAAAAATCAAAGAAACCATGGAAAGGCTAAAAACAAGGGGATATAAAGAATCAACACTGAAAAAAAAGTAAAAGAAGAATTGATCAAAAAACAAGAGATGACACATTGATACCTAAAAAGAAAAAAACTAGAAAATTGTGAAAACCAACAAGCACCACGTTTTATAACTACATATAGCAAAGAAAGTGGAAAGATCATGGGAAAGATTAAAAAACATTGGCACTTAATTGAAAAAGATCCTGACATAGGACAACTTATTGGATCAAAACCAACTGTGACCTACAGAAAAACAAAATCTCTAAAAAACATGTTAATAAAAAGCCACTTTAAACAGCAATTAGATACCAATTGGCTAATGGAACAACAAAATGGCTTTACAAAATGCAATTCATGCAAAGCATGTAAGATTGGCAAGAACAAAAAAACCATTGTGGAACCTAATGGAAATACGATTATCCTAAACCAAAAATCACGTGTACTACACAGTATGTGATATACATCATTGAGTGTAATTGTGGCAGTAAATACATCGGGAGCACGATCTGTACTTTACGAAAGCGTATTTTGGAACACATTAGAGCAGTGAAGAATAAAGATCTCTCATATGCAACTGCAAAACATATGATATTATGCCAAAAGGAGATTGGAGAGCGATGTGTTACTATGGGATCAAGGCCATTACACTGGATGAACGTGGTGGGAATAGAATAAAAAACTACGTCAGATGGAATCACGTTACATTGTCAGACTCAAAACAAAGACCCCGAGGGGGATGAACAATGACGAAGAACTTTATATACATTTGGGATGAACAATATTAAAAAAAGTTTGTTATTGTAACTATAATCAAAAATGCCAGGACATTACAGTTTAAAAACAAAGGATACTAGATCCGCTTAATTAACTAAATGTGGTTAACATAAAATATATCTAAAAAACAAATGTTGAGTACTAAACTCGGGAACGATTTTACTAAAACATAATAATGATATGTGTGAAATTGAAAAAATGTCGCAGGATACTATATCATGAGATTTTATAAATATGCCGTTAAGAACTAACTATCTTCCATTGAAAATAACAATAACAGTTACGTTTTCTTTCTGTAAATTATGTATTGTTGAATGTAATGCACTACATGTCCCAGAATGCCACATTAAGGCCAGCTGGGTTTAAATAGTGCAATAAAGAAAGGACTCACTAACCGTGAGCAAAGCCGTGAGAGGGCTGAAACGCGTTGGTTGAGTTGTGCAAATAAACTCATTTGAACTATCTTCACTCCTGAGTGCCGCGTCCTTTGTGTGAAAAAATTGAATTTGGGGCCAGGATCCGGCCCCCACGCTGAGCACCCGCTGCACGAGCGCACTGATCAAAGGGATCACATTGTGGACATATATATATATATATATATATATATATTCACTGAAAGAACCATAGGTTTCAGGGGCGTTATAGTTACTTGGACATTGCACTCGTACAAAACCCGTGAAATTCCCCCGTTATAGTTAGTTCAGCTAACTATAACTTGTGCCCCGCAATGCACTGCTGATGACGTCACATATTACATCACTCATGACATGGTCAGTGACATCACTGATGACATCACTGATGACATCTCAAATGACATCACTGATGACATCACTGATGACATCATCCAGTGACTGTGTGTTTCTGTAAAGTTTAAATATGTTTAATATATATAGGGAAAGGCGTATTGAAGAGTGAGTGGGTGTATAAGTGTCTGAATGGATGATTTAGTAGGTGCGTGACTGAGTCTATAAGTGAGTGATTAAACGTATCTTACTGAATGCATGGGTTAGTGACTAAACTGGGTGAATGTCTGTATCCGTCTGTCTGTTGCTGTGTAAGTGGCTGCATGGGTTTGTGAATAGCTACATGAGTGTCTATATGAGTTATTGATTGGTTGTCTGAGTATCTGTATGGGTGCCTGACTGTTTGTGTGGGTGGGGTGTGTGCGACTCTGTACATAGATGTGTGAGTGGGTGATTCACTGGGTGCATGATTTGAAGAGTGCATCTGTGATGGACTGCTTGGGTGGGTGAGTGTGTGTATGGGTGTGTTAGTGAGTGAATGTATATCTCAGTGGTACATGTGCGAGTAACTACATATGTAAAAGGAAGTATATATGTGTGTTAGAGTATTTAAAAGGACATACGTGAGAGTGTGTGATTGTGAGAGTGGCTGTATGGATGTGTGTGTGCTTGTATCAGTTATTGTATAAGAGCGTAAGAATGTGCTAGTATTTGTATGAGTTATTGAGCTGGTGTGTGTATAACTCTATAGGTGAGTAAATGGGTGTGTGATTAATTTTTGCATGACTGACTAGGTGTGTGAGTACGTCTATGGATGAGTGGCGGTGTGTCAGTGTTTATATAGGTGTATGAGTGCATATGATAGTCCTGTACTGAGTGACTGTAAGTATGAGTGACTGTACGGGTGAGTGAGTGGATGTGTGTGTAGTCCTAACAATCAGTGAGTTGGTATGTAGTTATTGGTATTGGAGTGTCTATGGTTTTGAGAATGGCAGTATGTAATTTAGAGTGGGTGTATCAAAAGTTATATTAGGGTTTGAGAAGATGCATGAAATTATCACATGGATGATGTCATCAGTGATGTCATCAGTGATGTCATTTGAGATGTCATCAGTGATGTCATCAGTGATGTCACTGACCATGTCATGAGTGATGTAATATGTGACGTCATCAGCAGTGCATTATGGGCGCGAGTTATAGTTAGCTGAACTAACTATAACGGGGAATTTCACGGGTTTTGTACGAGTGCAATGTCCAAGTAACTATAACGCCCCTGAAACCTATGGTTTTTTCAGTGAATTTGAAAGGTTTTTTAAATGCTAATTCCTAACTATAACGTCCCTGAAACCTATGGTTTTTTCAGTGAATTTCAAAGGTTTTTAAATGCTAATTCCTAACTATAACGTGCCTGAAACCTATGGTTTTTTCAGTGAATTTCTAAGGTTTTTTAAATGCTAATTCCTAACTATAACGTGCCTGAAACCTATGGTTTTTTCAGTGAATTTCAAAGGTTTTTTAAAAGCTAATATTTAAGTGTAATAATAGTTATACTTATGTTTGTTGTACTGAATTTCTTTAGTTTTTTATATATATTTGTAAATATATTATTTATTAAACAATATTGTATATTTTTATGTATTTTGCACACAAAAAATATTTAATAAATTAAAAAGTAAAATATTGTATAATTTTTTTCTGTTATATTTTTATTTTAATATATTTGTATTGTTTAATTTTTTAAAAAATGTTTTTTGGAATCGCGCACCGAAAGCGTACCGAACGTGGCGAATACGCGTACCCCAGCCACCTATTTAAGGAACTCGTAAAGGATCCGCGTATGGTATGCGACGGGTGCGTGTTTCTAGTCACGTAACATACGTATATTACATGTGTGCGCGTTTGCTAAGCGACCGGTACGCGATTCCTGCTCCGGCTTATACGCGACACATACGAATTACCGTACGCGACGCTTGCGCGGTGGCAGGCCCCGCGTGACGTCAAATACGTGCCCGGGCGCGCAGGGTGCGCGACTCCCGTGAAAGTTTTTATATTGAAAAATAATATGTATGTGTCTTTAATGTACATATGAAGGTAAGAGATTATCTAAGGTATTCATAAAAATAATATATTTCTACTTGTAATACACTTATATTACTTTTAAATGTATTTTCGCGAAACCGCGTCGGGTGCGCGCGCCGTGTGCGCACGGTGCGCGAATCCCATGTGACCTCCAAAAAAAGGATTTGATTGGTCCATAATATTTCCCACTGTAACTATTGAAGGACCCCACCCTTTTTAATTATTCTGTTTAGAGCACTGGATGAGACACATCTCTTCTCCTTCCAGAGCTGATTTTGTATTTTTTTGTGGTGTTTTGAAAAAATTGAATTACAGCAATGGCATCTGCTTCACAAGCTCCTCATCATTCTTCTGAAGAAGATATCTTGGAGGAAGATCCATCCAAGAAGAGACCTGAGTCAGTGGTGTGGAAATGTTTTACCTTTCCTACTGGAGAAAAAAAGTCAACGCTAGGAAAGTTACATGCTCGCTGTGTGAAAGGGTCCTGTCACGAGGGAGTGACAAGAAATACTCCTGTGGAACAGCGAGTATGTACAAACATCTGCGGACCATTCACCCTCGTAATCTGGCACGAGAGGAAATGAGACGTGCAGCAAATAATCCACCACCAGGCATTGCTAGCACCTCCGGAGCGTCCACATCGGCAACAGCAATAGACATTCGCCCCGAATTTGCTTTTCTGGAGCAGCACTGCACTAAGTGCAAAACCATCGTTTGTTATGGTGAACAATCCGTGGATGCTATTTGTGCAGCACAACGAAACCACAAGTGCTAATTTTTTTTTTTTGCTTGTTTGTTTTTGGAATGATGTTTAATTCCAAAAGCTAACTGTTTTCTTAGTTCTTTTTTTGTTCAATTTTTTAAAAACACCAAAAAAGTACAAAATGTTTCAAAAAATACAAAAAAAATACAAAAGAAAAAAGAAAAAAAGTTCTTCTCAGAACTACCTTATCTGGTTAAAAAAGAACTATAATTGCATGGTAATGTCTGAAAGTTTGCTTGAATATACGTGTAGAGTATGATTGACTGAAAGAATACATTAGTGGTGCATGGTGAAGTTATGAGTGGTTAGATATTGGTGGAGTGATGGGATAGGAAGATAGTGCTGGATGGGTGAATGAGGAAGTGCATAGGAGTGACAGCTGGATTGCTAGGCTGCATGCATACGAAGTGGGTATTTGCAAGAGCGTATCAATAGTATAGACGCGGTTAGAGTTGTGCAAGCATAGTGCAGAGAATGTTGAAGGTGTGAAAGACAAGTGTGTAGGTAGTTAGAGAACCGCATGCATAGTGGATAGGGGTTTGAAGCAGTCTATGTGCTAAGGCCTGGGTCACTGAATGAGTACTTGGGTACAGACTGAACGATTAGAGTAGTACAAGGAGAGTGCCTGGGTGAATGTATAAGTGGTTTGGTTTTGGCACAGCGAATGGATTTTTAGGTGTTGCTGAATGAGTCAACAGAGGACTGCAAGGGTAGTGACAGGATGTTTGCTGGAGTGTATGGTTAGTGAGTGGGGAATTGAAGGTGTGAAAGACAAGTGTGTAGGTGGTTAGAGAACCACATGCATAGTGGATAGGTGTTTGAAGCAGTCTATGTGCTAAGGCCTGGGTCACTGAATGAGTTCTTGGGTACAGACTGAACGATTAGAGTTGTACAAGGAGAGTGCCTGGGTGAATGTATAAGTGGTTGGGTTTTGGCGCAGCGAATGGATTTGTAGGTGTTGCTGAATGAGTCAACAGAGGACTGCAAGGGTAGTGACAGGATGTTTGCTGGAGTGTATGGATAGTGACTGGGGAATTGAAGGTGTGAAAGACAAGTGTGTAGGTGGTTAGAGAACCGCATGCATAGTGGATAGGGGTTTGAAGCAGTCTATGTGCTAAGGCCTGGGTCACTGAATGAGTACTTGGGTACTGAATGAACGATTAGAGTACTACAAGGAGAGTGCCTGGGTGAATGTATAAGTGGTTGGGTTTTGGCGCAGCGAATGGATTTGTAGGTGTTGCTGAATGAGTCAACAGAGGACTGCAAGGGTAGTGACAGGATGTTTGCTGGAGTGTATGGATAGTGACTGGGGAATTGAAGGTGTGAAAGACAAGTGTGTAGGTGGTTAGAGAACCGCATGCATAGTGGATAGGGGTTTGAAGCAGTCTATGTGCTAAGGCCTGGGTCACTGAATGAGTACTTGGGTACAGACTGAACGATTAGAGTAGTACAAGCAGAGTGCCTGGGTGAGTGTATAAGTGGTTGGGTTTTGGCGCAGCAAATGGATTTGTAGGTGTTGCTGAATGAGTCAACAGAGGACTGCAAGACGAGTGACAGGATGTTTGGTTGAGTGTATGGATAGTGAGTGGGGAATTGAAGGTGTGAAAGACAAGTGTGTAGGTGGTTAGAGAACCGCATGCATAGTGTTTAAGGGTTTGAAGCAGTCTATGTGCTAAGGCCTGGGTCACTGAATGAGTACTTGGGTACAGACTGAACGATTAGAGTAGTACAAGGAGAGTGCCTGGGTGAGTGTATAAGTGGTTGGGTTTTGGCGCAGCGAATGGATTTCTAGGTGTTGCTGAATGAATCAACAGAGCACTGCAAGGGGAGTGACAGGATGTTTGCTGGAGTGTATGGATAGTGAGTGGGGAATTGAAGGTGTGAAAGACAAGTGTGTAGGTGGTTAGAGAACCGCATGCATAGTGATTAAGGGTTTGAAGCAGTCTATGTGCTAAGGCCTGGGTCACTGAATGAGTACTTGGGTACAGACTGAACGATAAGAGTAGTAGAAGGAGAGTGCCTGGGTGAGTGTATAAGTGGTTGGGTTTTGGCGCAGCGAATGGATTTGTAGGTGTTGCTGAATGAGTCAACAGAGGACTGCAAGGGTAGTGACAGGATGTTTGCTGGAGTGTATGGATAGTGACTGGGGAATTGAAGGTGTGAAAGACAAGTGTGTAGGTGGTTAGAGAACCGCATGCATAGTGGATAGGGGTTTGAAGCAATCTATGTGCTAAGGCCTGGGTCACTGAATGAGTACTTGGGTACAGGCTGAACGATAAGAGTAGTAGAAGGAGAGTGCCTGGGTGAATGTATAAGTGGTTGGGTTTTGGCGCAGCGAATGGATTTGTAGGTGTTGCTGAATGAATCAACAGAGGACTGCAAGGGTAGTGACAGGATGTTTGCTGGAGTGTATGGATAGTGAGTGGGGAATTGAAGGTGTGAAAGACAAGTGTGTAGGTGGTAAGAGAACCGCATGCATAGTGATTAAGGGTTTGAAGCAGTCTATGTGCTAAGGCCTGGGTCACTGAATGAGTACTTGGGTACATACTGAACGATTAGAGTAGTACAAGGAGAGTGCCTGGGTGAATGTATAAGTGGTTGGGTTTTGGTGCAGCAAATGGATTTGTAGGTGTTGCTGAATGAGTCAACAGAGCACTGCAAGGGGAGTGACAGGATGTTTGCTGGAGTGTATGGATAGTGAGTGGGGAATTGAAGGTGTGAAAGACAAGTGTGTAGGTGGTTAGAGAACCGCATGCATAGTGGATAGGGGTTTGAAGCAGTCTATGTGCTAAGGCCTGGGTCACTGAATGAGTACTTGGGTACAGACTGAACGATAAGAGTAGTAGAAGGAGAGTGCCTGGGTGAATGTATAAGTGGTTGGGTTTTGGCCCAGCGAATGGATTTGTATGTGTTGCTGAATGAATCAACAGAGGACTGCAAGGGTAGTGACAGGATGTTTGCTGGAGTGTATGGATAGTGAGTGGGGAATTGAAGGTGTGAAAGACAAGTGTGTAGGTGGTAAGAGAACCGCATGCATAGTGATTAAGGGTTTGAAGCAGTCTATGTGCTAAGGCCTGGGTCACTGAATGAGTACTTGGGTACAGACTGAACGATTAGAGTAGTACAAGGAGAGTGCCTGGGTGAATGTATAAGTGGTTGGGTTTTGGCGCAGCGAATGGATTTGTAGGTGTTGCTGAATGAGTCAACAGAGGACTGCAAGGGTAGTGACAGGATGTTTGCTGGAGTGTATGGATAGTGACTGGGGAATTAAAGGTGTGAAAGACAAGTGTGTAGGTGGTTAGAGAACCGCATGCATAGTGGATAGGGGTTTGAAGCAGTCTATGTGCTAAGGCCTGGGTCACTGAATGAGTACTTGGGTACAGACTGAACGATTAGAGTAGTACAAGGAGATTGCCTGGGTGAGTGTATAAGTGGTTGGGTTTTGGCGCAGCGAATGGATTTGTAGGTGTTGCTGAATGAGTCAACAGAGGACTGCAAGGGTAGTGACAGGATGTTTGCTGGAGTGTATGGATAGTGACTGGGGAATTGAAGGTGTGAAAGACAAGTGTGTAGGTGGTTAGAGAACCGCATGCATAGTGGATAGGGGTTTGAAGCAGTCTATGTGCTAAGGCCTGGGTCACTGAATGAGTACTTGGGTACAGACTGAACGATAAGAGTAGTAGAAGGAGAGTGCCTGGGTGAATGTATAAGTGGTTGGGTTTTGGCGCAGCGAATGGATTTGTAGGTGTTGCTGAATGAATCAACAGAGGACTGCAAGGGTAGTGACAGGATGTTTGCTGGAGTGTATGGATAGTGACTGGGGAATTGAAGGTGTGAAAGACAAGTGTGTAGGTGGTTAGAGAACTGCATGCATAGTGGATAGGGGTTTGAAGCAGTCTATGTGCTAAGGCCTGGGTCACTGAATGAGTACTTGGGTACAGACTGAACGATTAGAGTAGTACAAGGAGAGTGCCTGGGTGAATGTATAAGTGGTTGGGTTTTGGCGCAGCAAATGGATTTGTAGGTGTTGCTGAATGAGTCAACAGAGCACTGCAAGGGGAGTGACAGGATGTTTGCTGGAGTGTATGGATAGTGAGTGGGGAATTGAAGGTGTGAAAGACAAGTGTGTAGGTGGTTAGAGAACCGCATGCATAGTGGATAGGGGTTTGAAGCAGTCTATGTGCTAAGGCCTGGGTCACTGAATGAGTACTTGGGTACAGACTGAACGATATGAGTAGTAGAAGGAGAGTGCCTGGGTGAATGTATAAGTGGTTGGGTTTTGGCGCAGCGAATGGATTTGTAGGTGTTGCTGAATGAATCAACAGAGGACTGCAAAGGTAGTGACAGGATGTTTGCTGGAGTGTATGGATAGTGAGTGGGGAATTGAAGGTGTGAAAGACAAGTGTGTAGGTGGTAAGAGAACCGCATGCATAGTGATTAAGGGTTTGAAGCAGTCTATGTGCTAAGGCCTGGGTCACTGAATGAGTACTTGGGTACAGACTGAACGATTAGAGTAGTACAAGGAGAGTGCCTGGGTGAATGTATAAGTGGTTGGGTTTTGGCGCAGCGAATGGATTTGTAGGTGTTGCTGAATGAGTAAACAGAGGACTGAAGGGTAGTGACAGGATGTTTGCTGGAGTGTATGGATAGTGACTGGGGAATTGAAGGTGTGAAAGACAAGTGTGTAGGTGGTTAGAGAACCGCATGCATAGTGGATAGGGGTTTGAAGCAGTCTATGTGCTAAGGCCTGGGTCACTGAATGAGTACTTGGGTACAGACTGAACGATTAGAGTAGTACAAGGAGAGTGCCTGGGTGAATGTATAAGTGGTTGGGTTTTGGCGCAGCAAATGGATTTGTAGGTGTTGCTGAATGAGTCAACAGAGGACTGCAAGACGAGTGACAAGATGTTTGTTTGAGTGTATGGATAGTAACTGGGGAATTGAAGGTGTGAAAGACAAGTGTGTAGGTGGTTAGAGAACCTCATGCATAGTGGATAGGGGTTTGAAACAGTCTATGTGCTAAGGCCTAAGTCACTGAATGAGTACTTGGGAACTGAATGAACGATTAGAGTAGTACAAGGAGATTGCCTGGGTGAGTGTATAAGTGGTTGGGTTTTGGCGCAGCGAATGGATTTGTAGGTGTTGTTGAATGAGTCAACAGAGGACTGCAAGACGAGTGACAGGATGTTTGGTTGAGTGTATGGATAGTGAGTGGGGAATTGAAGGTGTGAAAGACAAGTGTGTAGGTGGTTAGAGAACCGCATGCATAGTGTTTAAGGGTTTGAAGCAGTCTATGTGCTAAGGCCTGGGTCACTGAATGAGTACTTGGGTACAGACTGAACGATTAGAGTAGTACAAGGAGAGTGCCTGGGTGAGTGTATAAGTGGTTGGGTTTTGGCGCAGCGAATGGATTTGTAGGTGTTGCTGAATGAGTCAACAGAGGACTGCAAGACGAGTGACAAGATGTGTGCTTGAGTGTATGGATAGTGACTGGGGAATTGAAGGTGTGAAAGACAAGTTTGTAGGTGGTTAGAGAACCGCATGCATAGTGGATATGGGTTTGAAGCAGTATATGTGCTAAGGCCTGGGTCACTGAATTAGTACTTGGGTACTGACTGAACGATTAGAGTACTGCAAGGAGAGTGCCTGGGTGAATGTATAAGTGGTTGGGTTTTGGCGCAGCGAATGGATTTGTAGGTGTTGCTGAATGAGTCAACAGAGGACTGCAAGACGAGTGACAGGATGTTTGGTTGAGTGTATGGATAGTGAGTGGGGAATTGAAGGTGTGAAAGACAAGTGTGTAGGTGGTTAGAGAACCGCATGCATAGTGTTTAAGGGTTTGAAGCAGTCTATGTGCTAAGGCCTGGGTCACTGAATGAGTACTTGGGTACAGACTGAACGATTAGAGTAGTACAAGGAGAGTGCCTGGGTGAGTGTATAAGTGGTTGGGTTTTGGCGCAGCGAATGGATTTGTAGGTGTTGCTGAATGAGTCAACAGAGGACTGCAAGACGAGTGACAAGATGTGTGCTTGAGTGTATGGATAGTGACTGGGGAATTGAAGGTGTGAAAGACAAGTTTGTAGGTGGTTAGAGAACCGCATGCATAGTGGATATGGGTTTGAAGCAGTATATGTGCTAAGGCCTGGGTCACTGAATTAGTACTTGGGTACTGACTGAACGATTAGAGTACTGCAAGGAGAGTGCCTGGGTGAATGTATAAGTGGTTGGGTTTTGGCGCAGCGAATGGATTTGTAGGTGTTGCTGAATGAGTCAACAGAGGACTGCAAGGGGAGTGACAGGATGTTTGCTGGAGTGTATAGATAGTGACTGAGGAATTGAAGGTGTGAAAGACAAGTGTGTAGGTGGTTAGAGAACCGCATGCATAGTGGATAGGGGTTTGAAGCAGTCTATGTGCTAAGGCCTGGGTCACTGAATGAGTACTTGGGTACAGACTGAACGATTAGAGTAGTACAAGGAGAGTGCCTGGGTGAATGTATAAGTGGTTGGGTTTTGGCGCAGCGAATGGATTTGTAGGTGTTGCTGAATGAGTCAACAGAGGACTGCAAGGGTAGTGACAGGATGTTTGCTGGAGTGTATGGTTAGTGAGTGGGGAATTGAAGGTGTGAAAGACAAGTGTGTAGGTGGTTAGAGAACCGCATGCATAGTGGATAGGTGTTTGAAGCAGTCTATGTGCTAAGGCCTGGGTCACTGAATGAGTACTTGGGTACAGACTGAACGATTAGAGTAGTACAAGGAGAGTGCCTGGGTGAATGTATAAGTGGTTGGGTTTTGGCGCAGCGAATGGATTTGTAGGTGTTGCTGAATGAGTCAACAGAGGACTGCAAGGGTAGTGACAGGATGTTTGCTGGAGTGTATGGATAGTGACTGGGGAATTGAAGGTGTGAAAGACAAGTGTGTAGGTGGTTAGAGAACCGCATGCATAGTGGATTAGGGGTTTGAAGCAGTCTATGTGCTAAGGCCTGGGTCACTGAATGAGTACTTGGGTACTGACTGAACGATTAGAGTAGTACAAGGAGAGTGCCTGGGTGAATGTATAAGTGGTTGGGTTTTGGCGCAGCGAATGGATTTGTAGGTGTTGCTGAATGAGTCAACAGAGGACTGCAAGGGTAGTGACAGGATGTTTGCT
The DNA here is from genome assembly GCA_963921515.1 of Calotriton arnoldi. Taxonomy (NCBI): domain Eukaryota; kingdom Metazoa; phylum Chordata; class Amphibia; order Caudata; family Salamandridae; genus Calotriton; species Calotriton arnoldi. Next base: position 1,475,479 of record CAWUFW010003689.1, on the reverse strand, counting down.
GGAGTGTATGGATAGTGACTGGGGAATTGAAGGTGTGAAAGACAAGTGTGTAGGTGGTTAGAGAACCGCATGCATAGTGGATAGGGGTTTGAAACAGTCTATGTGCTAAGGCCTAAGTCACTGAATGAGTACTTGGGTACTGAATGAACGATTAGAGTAGTACAAGGAGAGTGCCTGGGTGAATGTATAAGTAGTTGGGTTTCGGTGCAGCGAATGGATTTCTAGGTGTTGCTGAATGAGTCAACAGAGGACTGCAAGACGAGTGACAGGATGTTTGGTTGAGTGTATGGATAGTGAGTGGGGAATTGAAGGTGTGAAAGACAAGTGTGTAGGTGGTTAGAGAACCGCATGCAAAGTGGATAGGGGTTTGAAGCAGTCTATGTGCTAAGGCCTGGGTCACTGAATGAGTACTTGGGTACTGACTGAACAATTAGAGTACTGCAAGGAGAGTGCCTGGGTGAATGTATAAGTGTGTACCAACTGGAGGATGCTGCAGCATTCTCAGACATCTCCAGATTTATTTTTTCTGATTATTCTGGAGATGTGTATTGTTCTATAAGTGTTTTGTGGAAACACCCACAGCAACATGTATCGAATACCCTTTTAATGCAAAGTGGTGTGTATGAAGAGGTCTATTTACAAGGAGAAGAAAAGCTACACTGGGTGCCTTTTCCTCTTCTTGTAAATATAAAGGAGTGTCTGGCGCCATCACTATGTTACAAAAAGTGACATATTGTTGCTACAGGATGCTTGTAAATCTACCCCATAAATGCTTATGTATTGCTGGTTCATTTATTGTAAAATTTTATGAGAGTGACAGAAGGTAAGCACACAGATCTCTCCGAAGATGCTCAAAAAAGAATGATTGAAATAGTTGCGGTTCTTTAATGGTTACAGTGGGAAAATATTATGAACCAATAAAATATTTTTTTCTTTCAGGTCACATGTGATCCTATGACAGAGCGATTCCAAAACTATATAGATATAAACTGGGTATTTTGTAGAGTGTATTAATACTTTGTAGCTACTTGCAGGTCTGCATACATAGTATATAAAGAAATTAATTTCTACTAGGGTTAGTGACTAGGCCAATCCTTAAGTATATATACTAACAACTAGAGTAATTTCAGTACTGTAAAGAGATTGCAAGATAAATTTATAAGTAGTTTGGTTTTGAGAAAGTGATAGCACAGGTTTATAAAGTGGGAAGTGGAAGGGATGGGGCCTTATGTGACATGTGCAATTACTCTCTGTGATGTGTTTTAAGTTGAAAAATGTAGTCTGTTTTAATCTTGAAAGTCCCTGGGTCCTACTAGCTTAACATGTCTCTCTTTTGCACACCATACAGCTGCATTGCACAGAGGTGGTCCGAAGTCATGTGACATTTTACACCTATGTGCAATACAACAGTCTGGCACTTTTTGCACATATCTGGTGGGTTATTTGGCTCCCAGGGACACTTAGGATTCAAGGTAACTTAATCATGTAAATTAAAACACCCACAGAGCATCTTTCCACAGATATCTACACCGTCCATCCCCCTTTCTTCACCAGTGTCCTCACACAGACCATTGTTCATTTTAATACTTACTTAATTTTACCTTCACAGTAATAGTTATAAAAAACACTAAACATTTTTTCCACTTGTTTTTTATAATTAAAATTTCTGAAAAATTAAAAATTGTAGAATTAGGATCTGTAAAAGAGAAGAAAAAATCGTTACAATATATAATATTATATTTTTTATAACACAACATTATTGTCACATTTTATAAATTATTTTCTTTGTCTTTTTGCTGTTCTCAGATTACATTGAATTTCACTACAAATAGTGATTTCAATATTACTCATCACATAACAGCGGGCAAAAAAACAAAACAATCAATAAGATTGTTTTAAAAAACCCAAAAGTACTTGTAAAATATTTTTAATATACTTAACTGATTTATGAACATTACATAAAAACTTCTTGCTCAATAACGTACCATATAATACTAATGACAGATATATAAAATGCTCTCTTCTAAGAAAATGTTGTAACTTGAAATTTTATACACAGTAAATGTTTTTCTTTAAAAATATATCCTGAGAGAATGTGCAAGAAAAAGTCCATAATTAAAATATATACTTTTCCTCTAGGCCAAATAGTATTTTTGAAATCCTTTATATTACAATTGTCCAATAGTAATCATATTAAGATATATTAATAAATTCCTCAGAGGTAGAATTATGTTCCTAAAACTTTGGTTTTAAAAATATTAAGTAGGAATTTGGTAATTCACTAGGCAAACGTTGTTTAAAATCCAATTGAGCATCATTACAATATGTCCATCCTCTATTGCATTTTAAATACACAGTGTAATGTCCAGATGTTGTAGAAGGACCATGATGGAAAATAATTGATAGTGTTACAAAAGTTCTTCCGGATATAGATAGTTGACTTGCTACAAAATGTTTAATTAAAGTTTCCAATTTTCTTCCATCAGCTCTACAACGTTGTATCATTAAAATTATATATTGTCCAAATCTTTGTATAAATAATGTTGATAACATTTGTGATTTGCATTGGCTACACTCCATGTTTTGATTTGCTGCTTTAACTAGTTTATTGAAAGACACTGTTTTACAGTCTGGTAATGTCAAATATATAAATCTTTCAGTATCTATGTTAGTTGTACATGTAAACATACAATTTTCACATTCATGTTCCCATTTATAACGAAGGCCAAAAAGATTTTCAATTTCTATTCCTTCATTTTCTAATACTGCAAGCATATACATTAGAAATTCCTGAGCGTCTTGTTGAATATCCTGCGTAAATTGTGTACAACCAGAACATATATCCAAAAGATTACGAATATCAGAAACACTTTGTATTTTCCTTTTATCAGTGTTCAATTTTTCATAAATAGAATGCAACAAGGAACAAAATCTTTTTTCACGATTTTTCATGATTTGCTGTTGCAAACTTTCTAGAAAAAAACAACATTGACCACTACATTAGCATAGCAGTTGATACCTGCACTGTTTTCTAACTGATACCCAACAATCTCTTCAATAGTATCCTTTTTCTTTTTGCTTGCAATCTGAACATTATCTTGATTTTTTTCCTTCTCTATAACTTCACTACAGATATTCTCATATCTTCTTTTTCGACCAACTACACGCTTTTCAAATACAGGATATTCACCTAAATTGGGAGTATACGCTCTTCTTAACCTATTATACTCTTTTACACAGTTTGCATCTGCAGTAATCTTTGACTCATCAAAATCAATCAAAAACAATCCAGATAAAGTTCTGACTCGGGACAAAGCAACATATGCCATACCCTCTTTAAACACGCTACTTCCAATGTTCACCAAAGCACTGTCTACACTCAATCCTTGAGATTTATGAATAGTGACTGCATATGCCAGAGAAAGTGGAAATTGTTTCCTACGGACATACAAATCTTTAACAAGCAAAAAACGAACAGAACAACGACCAATTTGTTTTACTTCTTCAATATGATCAAATTTAATTTTTAAAAATTCAATTCCATCTCTTTTTTGATAATTAACAAAATTCACAACTTTCCCCATTGCTCCATTAACTAAACCTTTTTCAACATCCAAATTACGCCGTAAAATTACTCGACAGTTTACACATAGATATAAATTCTTTTCTAAACCAGCAGTTTTAGATATGGATTTTTCTAAAGAATCCAATTTTGTTTTCAATTTTTCCGTCAAAATAATAGTGATTCCTTCATGCTCTATTTTATCAATGGCTTCCATTTTTATGATTTCTTCATTTTCTAGCTTCAAAAGTTGTTCATTGAATATAGAACACTCACGCAGTGTTGGCATTAAACAAATTATAGATTTACTTTCAGCAATTTTCATATACATTTTTTCTGGAACTATATTTTCATTTGGAAACAAATTCTTAAATAGTCGACTTAGCAAAGCTTGTTTGCCTTCTTCTCTGAGAACTCCAATTCTTATATCTTGAAGTATAGATCCATAATTAACATCATTTGCCTGTCGCATATTTGTAATGAGTTCTTTGTATTCAAAATATGACCAAATATTAACGTTGCCAACACTTCCCAAAGACTTTCTGGTGTCTTCATGCACAAGTGTTTTAAATACTGGTTGTCCTTTTACAGGAGTAAGTTGCAGAAGATCTCCAAAAACTATGACATGTTTTCCTCCAAATAAGACATCATATTCAGTTTTAAGAATTTGCTGCATTCTTAAATGCACAAAAGCAAGCATTAAGTTTGAGACCATGCTTACCTCATCAATAATTAGAAGTTTCATTTTCTTTAGCACTCTTGAAACTTCATAACAAGCTTCTCCAGATAGCTTATAATATTCCAATTTGTTTTCATGCTCTACAGGTAGCATAAGTAAACGATGCAATGTAATTCCTTTAATATTGTGTGCTGCCAACCCAGTTGGAGCAGTTACAACACAAGACAAATGTGAGTCAGTTGTTTTCTGCAGATAACTGGTCAATACTTTAATTAAGAAACTTTTTCCTGTTCCAGCTTGACCACTGACATACAATCGGATAGGTTGAAATGATGTGCATGTGCATTCTTTCTTTTCATGAAGAAATCCATGGTCAATCTGTTGTCTCACTTGCTGATATATTTCTTTCTGTTCAACATTTAGTTGTTCTTCCAAGTTTCCTAAGTCCATAATATCTTCTTGAGCTTGATGCATTGCTGTTTCCACCTCATTCATTGCAATTGCTGCTTCATTTTGAACAATTGGTTGTCCTAGTGGATCTTCACTGAGTGGAGCAGAACTTTGACTGTCTTGAGAACTGTCTCTAGCAATCTCAGCTGCAATAGTAGCTTCTTGATCCATTTCATCGTTCAACATTTTCAGATAGTTAGCAAAAACTGGACATTCTATAGTATCTTTACAAGCATTAAAGGAATCTTCATAGCTCTGAAAATCCCCAAGTAATTCCAATTCTGTCCGCCACGGTTTGAAGAGTTGCAAAAGTGCTAAATAGTAAAATTCCCTTTTCTGTTCAGTGTCACAACTCAGTTTTCTGTGATTAATCAAATTTCCTTTCCTTTGTTTCACCAAACATCCTTCTGAACCAATAACTGCATATTTTCCATCGTTTATGTTTTCTGTAGTATTCCGTTTAAAACTGTAGTATTGCAGCACTTCATATAGACATATGTTCTCAAGATTATGACTTCTATTTGGATAATATGTATCCAACATGTTTGTTTTGACAATATCTGTACTTTCTGGATCTTTTTCTGCTAAATATTCAATTTCTTGTACAGATTTAAGTACTCGATTTCGTGTTGCAGCAAGACCTAGACTCACCCAAATAATTGATCTAGATTTTGAGTATAAACTTGCAGATGATAACCGATCTGAGCATTCATATGCTCCAATTTCTCGATGGGATAACATCTTCAAACTGAAACTGTATAACTTCTTACTAAGACTCTTCTCATGAGAAATTTCTTCCCACATTTCTTTTAACTCTGTCTTTTCAGATTTTGTTATATAAGATGTGACATACCGGGCAACTGCAATGGAATTATCCGCAACATACTGAATATCCATATTAGCATTCCACATTGAGAGAATAACTGGATTATAATCATTAATATATTTTGATTCTTCACTTCTTCTCAAATTATATGTATTTTTGGGTGATTTTCTAGTGATGGTATGTCTCATAGCTGACATAAAACTGTTTACTCTTCCTTTGGATATTACAGGACGTGGAAATCCAAAACGACATTTGGTGTAAAACTTTTCCTTAGACTTGTACTTCCGTCGACAGTATTTTCCACATCGATGATTTTGGAATCGTAACACTTGTTGTCTTAAGCTGTTCTCATCTGTTCTTTTTGGTATAGCACATGTCGCATATTCCTCAATAAAAGACAAAACGGTGTCATCCGAATCAGTTCCGAATTTAGGTGCATCCTTAATCCATAACAGCATATGTATATGAGGAGCACCTCTAGCTTGATACTCCTTTCTCCCAAAAAAATCTAAAACTTCTCCAAGAGGAGGATTCTTTTTATTGCAGATAAAACACATCATAGCTTCAAACCTATGATTGAAATACCTGCATACATTAACAGGATCCAAAGAGCACAATTCTCCAGGTGTCTTGTATTCAATATTTTTTACATTTGAATTTGCCTCACGAAGAAATTCAAGTAAATCATCCCAAGCGTATTCAGCACAGCTTAGGGTAAGAAACCATGTAGGAGTTCCTAAGTTCCTTAGCATGCATTTAAGTTCTCCATGACGACGGTACCAATACTCATTAGTACCACGCTGACATGCCATCAAATTAATCAACTGAGATTCTAGATGATCGTCTCTCTGATGTACTTTATCCATAAATTGCTTTGCAGAAACATTTTGAAAATGTACTCCTGTTTTCAAAATGTGGTTGACTGCATATGAAAGTCCAGATAAGTCACTCTCAAACAAAAGATGAAATATATATGGGATACATTGTCGAAACCTTGGATCTTCTGCATACAATCTTGTTGTCCGATATTCAGATGCAGGAATCTGCACTGGTCGTTCATCATATCGTCCACCTTTTCCAGTTGGAAACAGCTGCGGAAAACAACGAGCTTCCAAACTTTTCTCCCATACACTCATGGGAGTACCCTTTGCTTTTTTCATTTGGAATAATTCAATAGTATTCCCCATCACTTCTTTCGAATGAAGTGGATGTACACTATAATGTTCATAGATTTCTTCACTTTTGGTCATGTCCACTTTTTCAATTTGTCCATTTGACGTTTCAGTATCATCTCCTAAAAGAATTTCTTCTTCTTCCACATATACATTTTTGTAGTAATCATTGTTTTGAATCAGATATAATGTTGCCTTTTGCACTTTCCTAACATCCACTAATTCTTGCCAGATTTTCTTACTCTTAGTAGGAACACCATTAACTAGAATAAGTAGTGGCTCACTTTCTACATTCTCTGCACCAATAGTTTCAATATTTTTCTTTAAATCTAGAGGTAAATATACAACTCTTCCTTTTAATCCTCTCTGTAAATCTGTAGGAGGCAATTTACCTGTCTTAGGCTCCATACGAACAATAGCTTGAAATGGGTGCACACATTGAATCAGAATAGACTCATATGTATTTAAATCTATCAGTTCTGGAGGAATAGTTACCAACTCTAGATTATTATGGACAGCTCTAGCAGGCATTTTATTCTCGTTTAATTTGTTATTACAATATTTACAAATACGCTGATCAGAACCCAAATCAAAACAATTCTCTACGAACAAATAAGTTGCAAATTCCTTCCACTTATCATTATTTTCTCTTTCACTTTTTAAATACAGATCAACAGTCCTAGTCTGATTTTTATAGTGAGTTCGTCGGCAACAAATACAAGTATAATTTGGCCTTTCACATGAAATCACCTTAAACTTTGTAATTTGTTCTTCAAATTTTTTTGTAGTGGTATGTTGCACATTCTCCTCAACATTTTCCTGTATTAATGTGTCAGTTTCTGCACTCTCTTCTCCAGGACCAAAGTAACAAAACTCAATTTTATCACAAACCTTTTTCACATCTGATACTGACCCACGCAAAAGAGCACTGTTCAACTCATTTAACATTAGTGCTGGACTTTTTGCATAATACAATCTTCTGACTAACTTTCGCATTTCAGAATGATGTACTGCTAACATCCTAAAATGATGAAAAACACTTTGACATACTTTTCTAGAAAGACAAGCGAGAGAATGTCCTTGCAAACCAGTATTTTTTCTCACTCTGCAAGGGTCTAGTCCTTGCAACATCTTAATCTTTTGCTTAACACTTTTTTTAGTATACTCTCGTAAGAAATTGCGTAAAATATCAATAGATTCTTGTCGTATACTACAAATACTACTGCAATCCCAAGTATACACTGGGGCTTTAGGTCGTCTCCCTACAACTTCATCAGCTAACACTTCTTCTACATTTCTGGAAACCATCTTCTCTTTCTCAATTGGACAACCATTTCTAACCTCATAAGCTCGACCACTGGTATCAACTGTATGCAATAAATTATTGGTCTGAAAATAACTCTCTTCATTAAAGAAAGGCTCTGAACTTGAAGTGTGTTTCCATTCACCCAAAAAAATTCACAAAAATTAGTTCTGTTAATTACTCTTTTCTTCTTACTTTTATCCTTTAATAAATGGATTGGTTTATCTAGAGATCGAATTCTGTTTAAAACTAAAATGAATAATTTCCTTTTTAATTCAAAAGTCTTTTCAACTAGAATTTCAATATGCTTCTTCTTTCGATAAAATACTGCTCTTTTTTTATATTTCCTCACATCTTTCAACAAATTAAGAACAACTCTATTATAAAAAATCTTTTTCTGATTTCTTTATACTGACTCTGCCTTCTTTTACCATACATTGTGTCTTTTGAATGTAAATTCCCATTTTTTGTATTGTTTTTATTCATATTCTTTTTTCTGGTAGAACCATTTTCCATATTTTCCACATTTTGCACACTGTTTCTTGGCTTTGAAAGTTTTTCAATAAATTGTTTTGTTCTCTTACCAGAAGACTTATTGTTTTTCCCCACATGTTGTTGCTCATCCAATATTGTTTGTTGATTTTTCTTCAAATAATAGCCCTTTTTGTTTCCTTTTCTCTTTTCTGTTTTTTTAGGCATGATAAGTTTATTTTAATGATCCTAATCAATATCTGTAAAAAATAATTTTAAATACATTTATTGAAATAAATATATAAATTATACTTTTCTATTACTAAACAAACACATTGTATATAAAAAACATTTAAGCACTTTCTTTTCTAATGACTAATTAAAGGTGTGAAACAGAAGTGTGTAGGTGGTTAGAGGACTGCATGCGTATTGGAGAGGAGTTTGTAATAGTGCATGTGTTAAGACCTGAGACAGTGCATGAGTACTTGGATACTGAGTGAACGATTACAGTACTGCAAGGAGAGTGTCTGGGTGAATGTATAAGTTGTTTGGTTTTTGTGCAACAAATGGATTTGTAGGTGTTGCTGAATGAATCAACAGAGGACTGCAAGGGTAGTGACAGGATGTTTGCTGGAGTGTATGGTTAGTGAGTGGGGAATTGAAGGTGTGAAAGACAAGTGTGTAGGTGGTTAGAGAACCGCATGCATAGTGATTAAGGGTTTGAAGCAGTCTATGTGCTAAGGCCTGGGTCACTGAATGAGTACTTGGGTACTGAATGAACGATTAGAGTACTACAAGGAGAGTGCCTGGGTGAATGTATAAGTGGTTGGGTTTTGGCGCAGCGAATGGATTTGTAGGTGTTGCTGAATGAGTCAACAGAGGACTGCAAGGGGAGTGACAGGATGTTTGCTGGAGTGTATGGATACTGACTGGGGATTTGTAGGTGTGAAAGACAACTGTGTAGGTGGTTAGAGAACCGCATGCATAGTGGATAGGGTTTGAAGCAGTCTATGTGCTAAGGCCTGAGTCACTGAATCGAGTACTTGGGTACAGACTGAACGATTAGAGTACTACAAGGAGAGTGCCTGGGTGAGTGTATAAGTGGTTGGGTTTTGGCGCAGCGAATGGATTTGTAGGTGTTGCTGAATGAGTCAACAGAGGACTGCAAGGGTAGTGACAGGATGTTTGCTGGAGTGTATGGATACTGACTGGGGAATTGAAGGTGTGAAAGACAAGTGTGTAGGTGGTTAGAGAACTGCATGCATAGTGGATAGGGGTTTGAAACAGTCTATGTGCTAAGGCCTGGGTCACTGAATGAGTACTTGGGTATAGACTGAACGATTAGAGTAGTACAAGGAGAGTGCCTGGGTGAATGTATAAGTGGTTTGGTTTTGGCGCAGCGAATGGATTTTTAGGTGTTGCTGAATGAGTCAACAGAGGACTGCAAGGGTAGTGACAGGATGTTTGCTGCAGTGTATGGTTAGTGAGTGGGGAATTGAAGGTGTGAAAGACAAGTGTGTAGGTGGTTAGAGAACCGCATGCATAGTGATTAAGGGTTTGAAGCAGTCTATGTGCTAAGGCCTAAGTCACTGAATGAGTACTTGGGTACTGAATGAACGATTAGAGTACTACAAGGAGAGTGCCTGGGTGAATGTATAAGTGGTTTGGTTTTGGCGCAGCGAATGGATTTTTAGGTGTTGCTGAATGAGTCAACAGAGGACTGCAAGGGTAGTGACAGGATGTTTGCTGGAGTGTATGGATACTGACTGGGGATTTGAAGGTGTGAAAGACAAGTGTGTAGGTGGTTAGAGAACCGCATGCATAGTGATTAAGGGTTTGAAGCAGTCTATGTGCTAAGGCCTAAGTCACTGAATGAGTACTTGGGTACTGAATGAACGATTAGAGTACTACAAGGAGAGTGCCTGGGTGAATGTATAAGTGGTTGGGTTTTGGCGCAGCGAATGGATTTGTAGGTGTTGCTGAATGAGTCAACAGAGGACTGCAAGGGTAGTGACATGGATGTTTGCTGGAGTGTATGGATACTGACTGGGGATTTGAAGGTGTGAAAGACAAGTGTGTAGGTGGTTAGAGAACCGCATGCATAGTGGATTAAGGGTTTGAAGCAGTCTATGTGCTAAGGCCTGGGTCACTGAATGAGTACTTGGGTACTGAGACTGAACGATTAGAGTAGTACAAGGAGAGTGCCTGGGTGAATGTATAAGTGGTTTGGTTTTGGCGCAGCGAATGGATTTGTAGGTGTTGCTGAATGAGTCAACAGAGGACTGCAAGGGGAGTGACAGGATGTTTGCTGGAGTGTATGGATACTGACTGGGGATTTGAAGGTGTGAAAGACAAGTGTGTAGGTGGTTAGAGAACCGCATGCATAGTGGATTAAGGGTTTGAAGCAGTCTATGTGCTAAGGCCTAAGTCACTGAATGAGTACTTGGGTACTAGACTGAACGATTAGAGTACTACAAGGAGAGTGCCTGGGTGAATGTATAAGTGGTTGGGTTTTGGCGCAGCGAATGGATTTGTAGGTGTTGCTGAATGAGTCAACAGAGGACTGCAAGGGTAGTGACAGGATGTTTGCTGGAGTGTATGGATACTGACTGGGGAATTGAAGGTGTGAAAGACAAGTGTGTAGGTGGTTAGAGAACTGCATGCATAGTGGATAGGGGTTTGAAGCAGTCTATGTGCTAAGGCCTGGGTCACTGAATGAGTACTTGGGTATAGACTGAACGATTAGAGTAGTACAAGGAGAGTGCCTGGGTGAATGTATAAGTGTTTTGGTTTTGGCGCAGCGAATGGATTTTTAGGTGTTGCTGAATGAGTCAACAGAGGACTGCAAGGGTAGTGACAGGATGTTTGCTGTAGTGTATGGTTAGTGAGTGGGGAATTGAAGGTGTGAAAGACAAGTGTGTAGGTGGTTAGAGAACCGCATGCATAGTGATTAGGGGTTTGAAGCAGTCTATGTGCTAAGGCCTAAGTCACTGAATGAGTACTTGGGTACTGAATGAACGATTAGAGTACTACAAGGAGAGTGCCTGGGTGAATGTATAAGTGGTTGGGTTTTGGCGCAGCGAATGGATTTGTAGGTGTTGCTGAATGAGTCAACAGAGGACTGCAAGGGTAGTGACAGGATGTTTGCTGGAGTGTATGGTTAGTGAGTGGGGAATTTGAAGGTGTGAAAGACAAGTGTGTAGGTGGTTAGAGAACCGCATGCATAGTGGTTAAGGGTTTGAAGCAGTCTATGTGCTAAGGCCTGGGTCACTGAATGAGTACTTGGGTACTGAATGAACGATTAGAGTACTACAAGGAGAGTGCCTGGGTGAATGTATAAGTGGTTAGGTTTTGGCGCAGCGAAAGGATTATTACATGGTGCTGGATGGCTGATTAGAGAATTGCAATTACAAAGACTCACTAGTCTGGAAGCAGTTAGGTGACTACATACATTCTACAGATTTCACTACAGCACTGCTAGTGTGAATGCCTGACTAATTGTGCGAATCCATAAGCAGTAACTAAGTTCTACTACTACTAAAACTTGACAACAGGTTAGGTTTTTAAGCAGTTATGTGTCAGCAAAGACATAAAGTAACCACATGCTTCTGTCACAATGGTTTCACAAGTGCACACATACTCACAGTGTGATTCTAGAGAACCAAAACTATTCCCTGGGCTTTAGCAAAAGAGACGCACTAGTCTGGAAGAGGTTAGGAGACTGCATACATTCTACACATTTCACTACAGCATTGCTAGTGTGAATGCCTGAATAATTCTGCGAATCCATAAGCAGTGACTGAGTTCTAATACTAGTGCAACTTGACAATAGGATAGGTTTTTAAACAGTTATGTGTTAGCAGAGACATAAAGTAACCACATGCTTCTGTCACAATGGTTACACAAGTGCACACATACTCACAGTGTGATTCTACACAAGCCAAACTATTCTCTGGACTTTATCAGAAGAGACTCACTAGCCTGGAAGCAGTTAGGTGACTACATACATTCTACACATTTCACTACAGCACTGCTAATGTGAATGCCTGACTCATTGTGCAAATCCATAAGCAGTAACTAAGTTATACTACTACTGAAACTTGACAACAGGTTAGACTTTTAAGCAGTTATGTGTCAGCAAAGACATAAAGTAATCACAAGCTTCTGTCACAATGGTTGCAGAAGTGCACACATACTCACAGTGTGATTCTAGAGAACCAAAACTATTCCCTGTGCTTTAGCAAAAGAGACGCACTAGTCTGGAAGAGGTTAGGTGACTGCATACATTCTACACATTTCACTACAGCATTGGTAGTGTGAATGCCTGAATCATTCTGCAAATCCATAAGCAGTGACTGAGTTCTAATACTACAGAAACTTGACAACAGGATAGAATAATAAACAATTATTCAACTATACCTTTCAACACAGTTTAAAATATATATATTACTATACATAGGGGCAGATTTACAAGCCTCTTGCGCCACATTTGCGTCACTTTTCCCATGTTAAAAGTGACGCAAAAGTGGCGCAAGAGGCTTCTAAAACTGCCCCATACTATTTTTAAAACAAACATCAAATACAATAAAAATAATTAAAGTATACATCAGTACATTTAATAATATATTTCAAAAAACACAGTTTCATTAAACTATCAAATCTTTTTTAAATAAACGTCCAAAATATATAACTCACCTATTAAATAAATCTGTTGAATTAAAAATCTCACACACTCAGTCAGGATTTTCTTTTTCACACAGAGAATGTAGATAAGCACACTCTCCAATATAAAACCAGTAATGGCAAACTTTCCCTCTAATTTTTCATACATATACACATGACTTCCCAGTGTTTTTCAAATTGTAAAACGAATTTCCATTGGTCATAGAGAATAATACTTTTCAACTGACATCTTCCCCCCTTGTTCTGAATATCAGTTTCCATAGCAACAGCTCATGCAACATTCAACTTAGCTGCCAGGTCACAAGTTCACCACACAATGTTGCAAATGACAACAGCAGGTGTGGTTGGCTTTGCAAAGCATTCACTTATCCTTTCTGCTGTACCTTTCAAACTTTTCATTATAACCAATAATAAACATGCTTTCTAAACAAAGAAAAATGCACCCTATATTAGAATGTAGAGTGTTCTTAAACAGCCAATCAAATCTCTACTTTCTTAAAAACAGCATGTTGTCCACCATTTTAGATAGATTTCATTTTCCCTCCTGCCTACCTCAGCTACAGACATCTTTTTATTACCTACATTGATCCCTTCAAGATGCTTTCAGTGTGGATTGTGGGACACAGCTATGTTTTCTGGTGCCAAAGGTATGCTGAAAGCAGAGGTATTGACAAAGATTTAGCTTTGCCAAATGTAGACATTAAATGGATTGGTCAGAGAGGATTAAAGTGGCACCAATTGATGCCATTGGTTAAATCCTTTTTGCATCTCCAACACCCTGACCTCATAATTGTGCACTGTGGTGGCAATGACCTAGGCACTTTGACTGGGGTAGGTCTGGAAATGCTTATGAAGGACACCTTTGCAGAATTCATGTCACTTTTCCCCCAAACTGCCTTTGTCTATTCGAACATATGCCAAAGACAGAAATGGCAGTGGTCCAATCATTTTTGTCCACAGTTTGAGAAAGCTAGGAAACATGTCAATAAAGCTGTTTCTGCTTATCTCAGAGATTATAGGATGGGGTCCATTTTCAACAACAATCTGCGTTTTAATATGGATGGCATCTATAGGAGAGACGGTGTACATTTTACAGATGAGGGTAACAGAGTCTTTCTCATCAACTTTAGACTCTGCATCGGTACTTACTTGTAGGTACCATAATCTGTCAATAAACACAAGGGCTCTTTTTAGAGCCACCCAAGATATAAACATATATACTTCATGTATATTTACTTTTTTTTTTTTAATATTTGGGGGATTCGCGCACCCAACGCGTTTACCTTGGAGTCGCGCACCCAACGCGTTTACACCAGGGGGCCGCGCTGGGAGTCGCGCACCCAACGCGTTCACACTAGGGGCCGCGCTGAGCGGCGCGCTGGGTGCGCGACTCCTTATTTCACCGTAAAATTTTTGTTAGCTCCTACCACTAATTTATATTCTCTCCGGGGACCCCATCCCCCGGGGCCTATACATAATAATGGAGACCGTGAGGGGAGCCCCAATGCCCCCACGGTCCCGCCGGCTCCCGCGTCCTTCGAGAGCCGGCATTGCTTTTCCACATGGGGACCTGCTGACATGCAGCTCCCCGTGTGGAAAAGCAATCTGCTTGGATATTGGAAGCGAGAGCAGGTTTCCTGCTCTCTCTTCCAATATCCAAAGCAGTTTGCAATGACAGGACGGGAGCCGCGAGGCTCCCGTCCTGTCATTGCAAACAGCAGTGTCCCGGGGGTAGGCACCCCGGGACACTGCAGGAGCCGGCCCTGGGGGTGGCGGTCCCCAGGGCCACCAAGGGCTCCAGGAGGGGGCCGCGCGGCCCCCTCCCCACATCAGCAAAGCCCCGGGGAGGTGGTGGTCCCCGGGGCTTCGAGGGTCCAAAACGGACCCCCATTTTAAATTTTTAGTGCCCCGGGGAGGTGGCGGTCCTCGGGCGTGTGGGAGGCTCAAGCCCCCCACACAGGAATTTTTTTTTTTTTTAAAAAAGAAGCCCTGGGAGGTGGTGGTCCCCGGGGCTGCGGGAGGGCCGAGTGCCCTCCCGCACCATTTTAAAATGAAAGCCCCGGGGGTGGCGGTCCCCGGGGCTTGGGGGCCCTTTGAGGCCCCCATACATACAATTTAACCCCCCACCATGCCCCCGGGACTTGGGCCACCCGGGGGCAAAATACAATCGAGCACGGAGAGCGCTGCTTTGATTTTTTATCGGCAGGATCCGCGCACCCTGAGCGCATCCTGCCGTTTAAAAAAAAAATGCTTTTTTCTGCCCAGGGGTCCTTATGGGACCCCTGAGCAGACCTAGGGGTCAGGGTGTTTCTACCCTGCCCCCTTTGTGCGCTTTGCGCACTTGTTTCTGTCCCTCGGTTCTACCGAGGGACAAAATGGCTGCCAACATTTCCTGAATCGGAATGTTGACAGCCAGCTGACAGCCAATTAGCATGCAGCTCGTGATCGGGACGGTGCGCGCAGGGTGCGCTCAGGGTGCGCGGATCCTCCGTGCCCATAGATATATATGTACTTTTACTTTTGATTTTCTCAGCAACTACTGAACGGATTTACACCATTTAACAAAAAGGGTTCTTTCTGAACCAAGAACTACCTCTTTGCCAAATTTGGTGTAATTCCGTTCAGCAGTTCGGGCTGTAGCCGTGTCTAAAGTTTCCTATGGAAAAATGAATGGGGAAAACGCGTTTTGGGACCCCCTTTTTCTCAGCCCCCGCTTGACGAATCCCCCCGAGACTTTCAGGGTAGGAGCGGACCGGAGCGCCCCACAAAGTCGGAAATTTCGCAAAGATACGTCAACCGGCAAGAGAGTTATTTCAAAAAGAATGTCGCGGATTTCCTATGGAAAATAGGTCCTAACTATAACTATCTACTGGCGACCGCCAGTAGATAATATATATATACATATGTATATATATATTCACTGAAAAAACCATAGGTTTTAGGGAAAGTTATAGTTAGTTGGACATTGCACTCGTACAAAACCCGTGAAATTCCCCCGTTATAGTTAGTTCAGCTAACTATAACTCACGCCCCCGCAATGCACTGCTGATGACGTCACATCTTACATCACTCATGACATGGTCAGTGATATCACTGATGACATCACTGATAACATCTCAAATGACATCACTGATGACATCATCCAGTGACTGTGTGTTTCTGTAAAGTTTAAATATGTTTAATATATATAGGGAAAGGCGTATTGAAGAATGAGTGGGTGTATAAGTGTCTGAATGGATGATTTAGTAGGTGCGTGACTAACTCTATAAGTGAGTGATTAAACATATCTTACTGAATGCATGGGTTAGTGACTAAACTGTGTGAATCTCTGTATCCGTCTGTCTGTTGGTGTGTAAGTGACTGTATGGGTTTGTGAATAACTACATAAGTGTCTATATGAGTTATTGATTGGTTGTCTGAGTATCTGTATGGGTGCCTGAGTGTTTGTGTGGGTGGGATGTGTATGACTCTTTGCGTAGATGTGTGAGTGGGTGATTCACTGGGTGCATGGTTTCAAGAGTGCATCTGTGATGGACTGTATGGGTGGGTGAGTGTGTGTATGGGTGTGTTAGTGAGTGAATGTATATCTTAGTGGTATAAGTAACTACATATGTGAAAGGTAGTATATGTGAGTGTTGGAGTATATAAATGACTATATGTGAGAGTGAGTGATTGTGAGAGTGGCTGTATGTATGAGTGTGTGCTTGTATCAGTGATTGTATAAGAGCGTAAGAATGTGCTAGTATTTGTATGAGTAAGTGAGCTGGTGTGTGTATAACTGTATAGGTGAGTAAATGGCAGTGTGATTAATTATTTGCATGACTGACTAGGTGTGTGAGTACCTCTATGGATGAGTGGCGGTGTTTGAGTGTCTATATAGGAGTATGAGTGCATATGATAGTCCTGTACTGAGTGACCGTAAGTATGAGTGACTGTACGGGTGAGTGACTGGATGTGTGTGTAGACCTAAGAATCAGTGAGTGGGTATGTAGTTATTGGTGCTGGACTGTGTATGGTTTTGAGAATGGCAGTCTGTAATTTAGAGTGGGTGTATCAAAAGTTATATTAGGGTGGATATTGAGGAGGAGAGATTTCTCCATTTCTAGCCATACTGGTGTATACTCTGATAACGGCGTAAGCCAGTGTGACCCTTGTTTTGCTGGAAAAGCCACCTGATATCGTTTAAAGTCTGGTAGATTGACACCTCCAAGAGATTTGGGAAGTTGGAGTTTTCTCATACTGATTCTTGCCTTCTTTCCTTCCATAAGAAGGTCGTGAGAATGACTCTCAGTTTATGATGGAAATCATCCGATAAAAGCAAGCGGCAGCATTGTAATTAAGTAGTTCACCAGAGGGGATACCATCATTTTTATTGTTTCAATTCTTCCCCACCAGGTTAGGGTAAGGAACTCCAGTTTCGAATCTATATGGGACAATCGCACTTTGATGTACAGAGGTCACACCTTACACAACGACAACTGGATCAAGAAAGGAATTTTCTTTCTCCACCAGTTGTATGCAGACACACACCCGCTGACCTTTAAGGAACTACAAAATACATACCACCTTGAACCTATAGAATTCTATTATTTCCTGAAAGTAAAAACTGCCATATCCAAAACAAAAATTTCAACCTCACCGCCTTCCCTGCCAAAATATTTCTTAAGATTAAACTCCCTAGGCCACCAAGTTTCTTGGATATATCAGTCTACTAGGCCCCAAACATTCTACACTCAACGCGAAAACTATTTCCTTTTGGAATTCACACTGTACCTCCCGATCTCTGATTCTGACTGGACCTGGACGTGGAATTCGATATTTAAGAATAAAATTAGCCCGGTACTGTCCCAAACCAAGTTCTGGCTCCTCCACAGGGTATTCTGGACGCCCTCCCGCCTACACAAGCATAGACTTCGAGATGATGATGTCTGTTGGAACTGTAAGAATGCAGTAGGTGACCTAGAGCACCTGCTACTACTCTGCCCCTGCGTAACATCCTACTGGGACAGGATCTTCAAATTCATATCTAAACTCTTTCCCTTCGAGGCTTGTAATGACCTGCCGTCACTTCTGTTCGCTCCCACAAGAACAGGCTTATTGAGTGAAAACGACAAAGCACTCCTTGACATCCTTATAATAACGGCTGTCAAAATCATCCTTACCAACTGGAAGGATACTAGTAAGGCGTCCTTTGACTGTTGGCGAAACTGGATCGCCAACCTTCGAGGGGCAGACAATATTGTGCTTCATAACTCCCCATGGAAAAGCCAGTTAGACATCTTTGGCTTTCTCTTGATATTTTCTTCGAATCATATAAACCACCGTGAGCCCCCGAATACTACTATCATTAAACAACCACTCACTGCGACTACCGGGATGCAACCCTAACACTATCTCCTTTAAGACCCCCTTACCAACACACGAGCCCAGTAATGTAAAAATGTAAAAAGGTACTCAAGGGGAAAATAGAAATGCGAAACCGACCTTGGGATATTTATACTTGATTTAGACGGCACCTTTCTCATTACACTCTGGCTATGTAAAATTGTTTGCTGTGTATTGTATTGCGCTGAACAAGTATCTTTTTGTACATTATCTTTTTGCTTTGTATTTATCTTATTCTTTTGTGCATTATATATATGTTCTCTTATATTTTCGCTTTTGTCAATGTATATTGGACAACCAATAAAAACTTATTGAATTTAAAAAAAAAAAAAAAAAGTTATATTAGGGTGTGAGAAGATGCATGAAATTATCACATGGATGATGTCA
This sequence comes from Calotriton arnoldi, assembly GCA_963921515.1. Taxonomy (NCBI): domain Eukaryota; kingdom Metazoa; phylum Chordata; class Amphibia; order Caudata; family Salamandridae; genus Calotriton; species Calotriton arnoldi. The sequence goes on along the minus strand of CAWUFW010003689.1, from coordinate 1,456,561 downwards.
TCAGTGATGTCATTTGAGATGTCATCAGTGATGTCATCAGTGATGTCACTGACCATGTCATGAGTGATGTAATATGTGACGTCATCAGCAGTGCATTGCGGGGGCGCGAGTTATAGTTAGCTGAACTAATTATAACGGGGAATTTCACGGGTTTTGTACGAGTGCAATGTCCAACTAACTATAACTTTCCTAAAACCTATGGTTTTTTCAGTGAATTTCAAAGGTTTTTTAAATGCTAATTTCTAACTATAAAGTGTCTGAAACCTATGGTTTTTGCAGTGAATTTCAAAGGTTTTTTAAATGCTAATTTCTAACTATAACGTGCCTGAAACCTATGGTTTTTTAAGTGAATTTCAAAGGTTTTTTAAATGCTAGTTTCTAACTATGCCTACAGAGGTAGGACATGTGAAGAAAGAAGAAAAACGCACAGAAAGAAGCAAAAGAAATGCAGAAAGAAGCAACAGAAGTCCATAAAGACGAAGAAAAGTGCAGGAAGAAGCAAAAGATGTGCAGAAAGAACCAACAGAGGAGCAGAAAGAGGCCTTGTTGCAAAATCATCCTGTGCCCACAACTTTTTCAGACGGGTACTGGTGGTAACTGACTCTGACTAACCAGAGCCAGTGCTATGCTAAAAGACACTTAGAATACAGTGAAAACACCTACATACACTAGGGAACACTATGCGTTGGGGTACCCCTGTGATTAGCATGACCTCCTCTGTAAGTCCCTAGTACATAATAGGGCAGGGGATTAAAACTACCTCTTAAAACGCTACATAGGGCGCGTTTAGCACAGTGGTGAAGGGAGGGGGCCTGAGGTGACATGTGCAAACGCGCCCGTGGCGCGTTTTGGAGTTGCAGGATTAAGTCCCCTTGAATCCTGAGGGTCCCTGGGGCCCAACTAGCCCCCAGGTACCTACAGTTAGGACCACAGAGCTGAGTTGCAGAGAGGCGTTCCGAGGCCACGCACCTTTTTCACCTCTCTGCAACGCAACTCTGTGGTGCTTACTGAAGGTACCTGGTGGGCTAGTTGGACCCCAGGGACCTCAGGATTCCAGGGACTTAATCTCCCAACTTAAAACACGCCACAGGGCATGTTTGCACACATGTCACCTCAGGACCCGCCCCTCCCTTCACCACTGTGCAAACGCGCCCCGTGGCGCGTTTTAATTTGTGGGATTAGGTCACCTTGAATCCTGAGGGTCCCTGGGGCCCAACTAGCCCACCAGGTGCTTCCAGTAAGCGCCACAGCCCTGCGTTGCAGAGAGGTGGTCCGAGGCCACGCCCCTTTACACCTCTCAGCAATGCAGCTCTGTGGCGCTTACTGGAGGTACCTGGTGGGCTAGTTGGACCTCAGGGACCCTCAGGATTCCAGGGACTTAATCCCCAACTTAAAACACGCCACAGGGCATGTTTGCACACATGTCACCTCAGGACCCACCCCTCCCTTCACCACTATGCAAACGCGCCCCGTGGCGCGTTTTAAGTCGGGGATTAACTCCTTGAATCCTGAGGGTCCCTGGGGTGCAACTAGTCCACCAGCTACCTCCATTAAGCGCCACAGAGCTGCGTTGCAGAGAGGTGCAAAAAGGGCGTGGCCTCAGAACACCTCTCTGCAACGCAGCTCCCTAGCGCATACTGGAGGTTCCTGGTGGGCTAGTTGGCCCCAGGGACCCCCAGTATTCAAGGGGAATTCGTTCCCCATCTGCAAATGCGCCAGGGGCGCGTTTGCAGAGTGCTGCAAGGAGGGGCGTGGCCTCTGGCGCGATGCCGGTCTTTTAAGAAGGGGGCTGTGTGGGCCCCTTCTTTTGTAATTTATTTGCCCTGGGGACCCCATCCCCAGGGCCTGCCCCCTAATTTTTTTTTAAATCCTGAGACTTTGGAAGGGGGCCGCGTGGCCCCCTCCCGAGGCCTGAATCGGCCCCGGGGACCCCATCCCCGGGCTTGGCCTTATTTTATTTTTTTAATCTTTTGGAGGGGGCTGCGTTGCCCCCTCCTCAGGCCACTTATGGCCCCGGGGACCCCATCCCCGGGCCGGCCTTTGTTGTTTTTTTTTTTATTTAAATTTTGGGAGGGGGCCATGTGGCCCCCTCCCGGGCCACTCTGTAGCCCCGGGGACCCAATTCCCGGGCTGGCCCTCTCCGTTGGGGACCGTGGGAGGTCCCCAATCCCCCATGGTCCCGCCGGCTCCCGCGTCCCTCGGGGCCGGCATTGCTTTCCACATGGGGAGCTGCTAAGATGCAGCTCCCCGTGTGGAAAAGCTAGTCGTCTTTGGTTTTGGAAGAGAGAGCAGGTTTTCTGCTCTCTCTTCCAAAAACCAAAGCAGTTTGCTATGACAGGACGGGAGCCGCGAGGCTCCCGCCCTGCCATAGCAAGCTGCAGTGTCCCGGGGGTGAACACCCCGGGATACTGCAGGAGCGCGGGGTGGTGGTCCCCAGGGCCATCAAGGGCTCCAGGAGGGGGGCCGCGCGGACCCCCTCCCAACATGTGCAAAGCCCCGGGAGGTGGTGGTCCCCGGGCTCGGGGTCCGAAACGGACCCCCACATTCAAATTCTTAGTGCCCCGGGAGGTGGCTGTCCTCGGAGTGTGTGGGGGCTCAAGCCCCCACACAGGTAATTTTAATTTTAAAAAGAAGTCCCGGGGGTGGCGGTCTCGGGGCTGCGGGAGGGCCGAGTGCCCTTCCGCACCATTTTTAATTGAAAGCCCCAGGGGTGGTGGTCCCGGGGCTTGGGGCCTTAGAGGCCCCCACGCATTATTTTTATAAACCCCGCATGCCCCGGGTCTTGGCCCACCCAGGGGCCAATAACAACGACGGCGGAGCCCGCGCTCATTTTTTTTTCACGGCAGGATCCGCGCATCCTAAGCGCATTCCTCCGATTTTTAAAAAATAAGATTTTTTTTGGGGCCCTGGGGGTCCTTGTGGGACCCCCTAAGCAGGCCTAGGGGGTCAGGGTGTTTCTACCCTGCCCCCTTTTTGTGTTTTGCCGAGGAACAAGATGGCTGCCAACACTTCCTGGTTTGGAGTGTTGACAGCCAATTAGCATATAGCTCGTGATCAGGAGGGTGCGCTCAGGGTGCGCGGACCCTCCGCGGCCATAGTTATATTTGTGATTTTACTTTTGATTTTCTCAGGAACTACTGAACGGATTTACACCATTTAACCAAAAGGCACGACTCTGAACCAAGGGCTACCTTTTTGCCAAATTTGGTGTAATTCCGTTCTTCAGTTTGGGCTGTAGCTGCGACTAAAGGTTCCTATGGAAAATTGCATTGGAAAACACGCTTTGGGACCCCCTTTTTCTCGGTCCCCACTTGACGAATCACCCCGAGACTTTCAGGATAGGAGCGGACCGGAGCGCCCACGAGTTTTGAAAATTTCGTGAAGATTCGTCAACCAGCGCCAAAGTTATTGGGAATAGAATGTTGCGGATTTCCTATGGAAAATAGGTCCTAACTATAACTATCTACTGGCGACCGCCAGTAGATAATGTATGCTTAGTGGGGAGTGTCCAAAGAATGTATATATATATATATGTATATATATCAGAGGAAACACAATGATAAACGAAGAACAATGACTAATACAGTTATTTCAAATAAAGCTCATTAAATCCAAAGAATTTTGAAAAATATCAATGCAAATACTCGGCAGGTACACAATAGCCTCAGTTTACTTCCTCACACTTTGAAAAACTGGAAAGATACTTCAAAAAAATGTTGCATAAAAGAAGACCCCCACCCCAGAAAACACTGAATAAAGTTAGAGTATCAGTACTGTATAATTTAAATAGTGCTGATAGGATTTGGCCCAGTCTGCAGGGTCATCCCCAGACTTTTGCCTTCCTCCTCCTATTTTTGCTGTATTCGATTTTGTTGGCTTATTGCTTATTGCCAATTGGCATATTTAATTTTCTTTTAAGTCCCTAGTAAAGTGGCACTACTTGTGCCAGGGCCTTTAAAGTAAATGCTACGAGTGGCCCTGCAGCACTGATTATGCCACCCACCCTAAGTAGCACTTTAAATATGTCCCAGCCCTGCCATTGCAGCCTGTGTGTGTGCAGTTTTAAACTCCAATTTCGACATGGCAAAGTCAACCTTTTGCCAGGCCCAAACCTTTCTTTTTAATTCATACAAGTCACCTCTAGGGTAGGCCCTGGACAGCCCAGAGGGCTGGGTGCAAAGTATTTAAAAAGTAGGACATGTACTTTTAATTGTTACATGTCCTGGTAGTGAAAAACACTTACATTCATTTTTCACTACTGAGATGCCTACCTCTCCCATCAGATAATATTCAAGTTACCTTATTACAGTGTAATTTCCAAATGGGAATATGTACCCATTTGAAGTTTGATGTCTCTGTAATTACAATTTAAATTCCTAACTTGTAAGATTTTAAATTGCAATTCTAAAAATCCCACTTTAAGAAAGTTGGCATTTTCTTGTCTTAGCCATTTGGAGCCTGCAGCCTGTCTTTGAGTCACATGGCTGGGTATGGGTGACAGTTGGACTTTGTGTGTTCCTCCTAGACAGCCACACACATTGGGGAGCTTAAGTATGACTGGATGGGCCATCACTTGCAGGATGGGGGGAGGAGCTAGGCCCAGACCCACTTTCACTTGAATAGGCTGTGCCCTGACTCCACAGTTGGTCTGGAGCCAGGGCCAGGAAGGCAGTGCATCTGTGCACCTCAAAGGCATGCCTCTAGAAGCTTCTCCCCACTTCAAAGGCACAACTGGGTATAAATACTGGACCTCAGACACCAACTTTTCAGTACACTTCTCGACCTGTGAATACTCTGCCAGAAACAAGGACTGCTATGCTGCTAAAACAACTCCTCTACTGCTGGATTGCTGCTCTGAAGGAACTGCTGACTTGCTGTGCTGACCTGCTGCCATCTTGTCTGGGGAGAAAGAACTGGACTTGCCACTTCATCTTGAACCCAGAGTGGCTCAAAGGGCTAGTCTGCTGGCCTCCTAATCTCAGCCTCAGGGACTTAAAAGGCTCCCCGAAATCCTGCACCAGCTCCTGGATGCAGCTGCAGCAGGTCACTGAGCTCCAAGTGGTGCTCCTGAGATGCTGGACCCTTGGTGTGGCTCACAGGAGCTAAATTCAAGCTTTTGGGTTCTTCGCGACCCCATTGGCACTAAGACCTTACCGCTCGCACTGCGATTCAGCACAAAGCTCTGTCAGCCTGACTCTTCGCGCTTCAGCATCGACCGCTCTTGGGGACTGCCAACATGAAGCTCCAGCAACGACCACCTGCGACACCTTGCCTGCTCCTTGTGCTACACCGGCAACCTCCCACAACGCTCTCCCTGCTGCTCTTGGCCACCTCCAACCCGAACGGGACTCTTGGCATGGACTTTAAAAAGCTCCATTGAAGTCGGCCTGAAAGTGTGACTTTGACCCTGTCCAGTGCGACTAGATATCCCTGGTTGGCGCTTCGTGCTTTTTGGAGCTATGTTACTCAAGAATCTTTAAAAATGTGTAACCCCGGTTCTACTGATTGGAATTTTCTTATTTTGGTTTTGTTTTATTTATTAACCTTTGCTCTATTTTTCTAACTTGGTATAGGATCTTTTTTGTGCTTTGTTTTCACTGTTTTACTGTTTGAAGTGTTGCACAAATACTTTACACACTGCCTCTAAGCTAAGCCCGGCTGCTCTGGGTCAGGCTACCAGAGGGCTGAGCTCATGTTAATTTAGAGTTGGCTTGTGTCTCACTCTGACAAGGATTTTGGTTGCTGCTCGACCAGGGCTCGCACCCCAGCCAACCAACAACCCAATTTCTCACAGTGCTTCATACCGCCACAAAGACAAATACAGGTATGTTCCACATCACCAATGATGCCCAGTAAAGCCAAAACATGTCCTGCTGCTTGTGTTCCTTGCTAAGGGGACCTCATGTCGGAGAACTCAGAACATAAAAAGATAGAGAAGGCAATTGTACAATTACTATTAGTAAAATTAAACTTGTAGTTTGGGAATACTAAAAATATAGTAAACTTACACAAAAGTGTAAGCTTACCTTTGTGAATCAGGCACTACGTCTTTTTGGTCAGAGTAACTCTGAACTGTGCTCTTGTTATCAGTGATCTATAAATGGATAGCTTAGCTATGTGTAAATCTCTGTAGCAAATATGAGTAGTTTCTTCGTTATAATCTCTCATGTTGTAATACTTTAAATTTAAGGTTCTGCAATTTAGAGGAAAATCAATTATTTTGTGCATGTGTTTTTAGGCTTGATTGTTTTATTGGCTTTATTGGGGAAGATTTTCCTCTAGGGTACAGGATATATTTTGATTACTGACGCTTAATTTGAGACCAGGCACGTATAATTATACTCAAAGGGTGACCTTGGGAATAAGTAGGAGAGCTGGCCAATAAGCTGTTCTATTTTTAAGTTTTTTGCGATTTCTCAGTTTTTAAATGTGTACTTTTCTTTGGGCATGTACAGACAATTATTATCGTAAAAAGTAAACCATGATAATCCAGTTGAGTAATGGGATCTTTTACCATGAAAAAGTTGCAGAATAAAACACTTGGACTGAGTAAATGTCCTGCTTTATATTTATGTGGGATTTTCAATTTGCAATACCAAATTCCAAACTGTTTGATTGAAGCCATATGTTCAAATTCCCTAATAACATCAGCTGTGTTTATGTTTCAAGGCGCATTGACATGTAGCATCTGCAATCATGTCAATTTTGGTTAAACCCGGATCTAGTGGGTGATGTTGCAATAAAAATAAGATAGTTCCCTCTCTGTCAAAAATTAAATCGCACCCTAAACCTGAGGGTAAAACTTCTGACAAGGTCAAACCTGGTTTCTGTAGCTGATCCATGCTCCATTGTAGTCGGCCTAAAAATGTGCCTAGCTCCTGGTCTACCGCTCCCAGGTGACCGCAGTTGGTTGATAACGCTTTTTGGTGCTATTTTTCTTTAAAAATTTCAAAATTCATAACTCCAGTTCCCCTTATTGGACTTTTGTCATTTTGGTGTCATTTTATTCATTAAAATGTACTCTGTTTAATTTAATTGCTTTGGAATTTTTCTTTTACTGAATTGTCACACCACACAACCTCTTTCGGATGGACCACCACTGCGTCCACTTTTCCTTCTCGAAACCCACCGCACACAAGCCAACGCCATGCCTCCCACGCAGAAACTGGAGCAAGATCACCGAAGAGCAGCTCACCTCCACCCTCAGCCACACCCCTTCCCCTTCCCCCACCACGACCGACGCCAACTCTGCAGCCAACGACTCCACCAATGGATCGCCGACTGCGCCAACACGCTCGCCCCCTCCGGAACTCCGACAGATGACACAACTCAAAAAGCCACCTGGTTCACCACAAACCTCCGAGAATCCAAGCACTCGTGCCGACGGCAGGAGAAAGCATGGAGGAACAGCAAAACCCCGGAAGCACGCACCGCCTACAGGGCCGCCATGACGGCCCACCACCAACTCATCAGATCTACGAAGAGAAACTTAATTCAGGACAGAATCCTTTCCAACTCCCACAACTCCAAGGAACTCTTCACCATCATACAAGAATTCACCAGACCCAACAGCAAAACCTCCAACGTCCCTCCCTCCCAGGACCTCTGCAACAAACTCAGCTCCTTCTTTCACCACAAGATCAGGACACTCTACAACAACTTCGACCAAGACCAAGGCACCGACCCAACATCTCCCACCAGCAATGCCACCCAGCCGACCCTCCTTGCCTGGACCCCTGTCACCACAGAAGACACCGCAAAAACTATGAGGAGCATCCACTCCAGAGCACCCACTGACCCCTGCCCACTTCACATCTTCCACAGAGCTGCCTCCGCCATCGCACCAGAACTACAACAGACAATTAACTGCACCCTTGAAGCAGGCAGGTTCCCCGATGACTGGAAACGCGCCGAAGTCAAACCCCTCCTCAAGAAGCCCTCCGCAGACCCGACGGACCTCAAGAACTACAGGCCCATCTCTCTCCTCCCCTTCACCGCCAAAGTCACTGAGAAAACCGTCAACACCCAGCTGATGCACTTCATAGAATCCAACAACATCCTCGACTCATCTCAATCCAGATTCCGCAGCAACCACAGCACCGAGACCACCCACCTATCCACCACTGACGACATCCACGCACACCTCAATCAAGGCCACACTACAGCCCTCATCCTACTAGACCTCTCAGCAGCCCTCAACACCGTCTCCCACCGCACACTAGCCACCAGACTCCATGACACAGGGAACTGCCTTAGACTTGATCCGCTCTTTCCTCTCTGGCAGAACACAAAGAATAAGATTTCCGCCCTTCCTCTCTGAACCCACAAAGATCAGATGCAAAGTACCCCAAGGATCCTCCCTCAGCCCCACGCTCTTCAATATCTACATAGCCCGCCTCCCAACCATCGTTAGAAAACATGGACTCAGCATAGTATCCTATGCCGACGACACCCAGCTCATCCTCTTCCTCACCAAGGAACCCAACATCACCAAACACAGTTTCCAGGAAGGAATGAAGGACGTTGCATCCTGGATGAGCAGCAGCTGCCTGAAGTTCAACTCAGAGAAAACGGAAGTTCTCATCCTCGGATCCAACCCCACCGTGTGGGACGACACCTGGTGGCCCCCCGCCCTCGATAACCCCCCCACCTCCACGGACTACACCCGCAACCTCGGCTTCATACTCGACTCCACTCTCACCATGAAACGACAGATCAATGCTGTATCCTCCACATGCTTCAACACCCTCCGCATACTCCACAAGACCTTCAAATGGATCCCCCCCGAATCCAGAAAGACCGTCACCCACGCGCTCATCACCAGCAGGCTAGACTACAGAAATGCTCTCTAAGCCAGAATCAACAAATCTCTCTTTCACAAACTCCAGACCGTCCAGAACGCCGCAGCCAGACTCGTCCTCAGCATCCCACGACACAACCACATCACCCAGCACCTCTGAGACCTCCATTGGCTCCCCGTTGAAAAAAGAGTGACCTTTAAGCTGCTCACACATGCCTAAAAAGCCCTCCACAACAACGGTCCCCAATACCTCAATGAAAGAATCTCCTTCAACGCCCCCAAGAGAAACCTCTGTTCCGCTGACCTTGCCCTGGCTCAAATCCTCCACATCCGCAGAGCTAGAAAGGGAGGCAGCTTCTTCTCCTACATCGCGGCCAAGACCTGGTACAAACTCCCCCTCAGCATCAGATGAAGCCCGACACTGCAAGCCTTAAGAAAGAACCTCAAGACCTGGCTCTTCGGATGACCTCACAGCTGCCTGAACCCCCTCCCCCAGCACGTTGAGACCCTCTCGGGTGAGTAGTGCGCTCTACAAATCCCTGATTGATTGATTGATTGTGATTTCATTACTGTTTTGGTACTGTATAAATACTTTATACATTATCTATAAGTTAAGCCTGCCTGCTTTGTGCCATAGATAAAGTGGATCTCAGGTTCATTAGTGACTTTAGTGGGTCACCCTGACATGGATTGTGATTATTACTTGGGGACGGTAGTTAACCCCCTCAACTAATACTTCAGTTTCTTGCATTGTTATTCAGTGGTTCGATCCAGGACTTGTTGTTTGCTGTACCACTCAGTGATTTAAGTTGAAATAAAAAATCTCTTGATTTTTCAGCAAGACAAAACTTTTTGATTTTTTAAATTGGCTTTTGATTATCAACTGTTTTATTTTTTTATTTTTCCTAAATTCATTTCTACCCTCCATTTTTTCCTCCGTCATTTTTGAAGGAATGGATGTGGATCTGAGCAACATGGAGAGCCACAGCAAGGCAGAGGTGAGGAGGATGTGTAAGGAGATTGGTTTTAGGCTGGTGAGAAAGTTCAAGAAAGAAGACAATGAGACTGCCCTCTGAGCTTTGGAGGAAGTATGCCTGTTACAATTCATATCACGTAAGCAAAAGGATGAGAAGGGGATGGGGGAAGAAGTTGACAATGATATTGAGTAGGCTCCAGTGCCAAACGAGTGTGTGCCCAAAAGAGAAGCCTCACCTGCATTGTCCAGGGCAGAGAGCAGTGTGTCCTCCCATGATTTGTCAGAACGGGAGGACAGACATGTGGAGAGTGAACTGAAGCAGAGACTGGCTGCCCTAACCTTATATGAGATAAATATGGCTGCTGAGAACAAAATTTCTCCTGACCCTAGAGGAGAAAAAGTCATGCTGACCCATTAGAGGAGCTGACAAGAGTTGGACCTGAGATCCAAGAGGGCCTCTGAATCTGTTGATGAAGGTGACAGCAACAATGCTGTGCCTAGGGGAGGTAAAAGAGTCCACATCCCCAAAGACCTAGTGGCTAGCTATGTGGTGGGGAATTACATGGACAAGTGGTTTGCAGCATATAAGGTGGCCCTACATATGCATAGAGTCCCAGAGGAGGACTGGGGGCTAGTCTCTAGAAGCACTTTCCCATTGCTTACAGGGATTCCTTTTGCACCTTGAAGTAGCCAGTTAGATGAAATATGCCCACAAGAAGGAAGCCCTTATCACCGAGTTTTGTCTAAACCCTGAGAAGAATCCCCTGAGGTTCAAGGATAGGCCAATAGCAATCGCACCAGTCATGTGTGGTTTTTGTGGATTCTTCCAGTAAGGCACTGGATAGCTCAGTGAACGGCAGCTAAATAAATGATTATTATGGACTATATAATTTGATGATAAAAGAGCACATTCTAAGTTATCATTTTACAGATCTGCACCAGCACCTGATTGATACCAATCTCACTGTGCCAAGAAAGCTTGGAAAGGAAGCTGATCTCTAGATCAACCCCAGAGTGTCAACGAAGGTACCTTGGGGGGTCTAAAAGAAAGTTGGACAGGGTCCCGACCAGCAAAAGGCGATGGAACAAAGAGAGACAAAAGGAGTTTTCTAAAAAGAATTTCCAGGGAAGGGAGTCCCATTCCTTTCCTGACCATAGGAGGGTGGAGGTTAATTGGAAGAGACCCATAGGGCCTATCCAGACCTAGTGCCATGGCTGTCTTTACTCATGACACAAGAAGGGAGATACCATCTGTCCCAAGAAGAACCCCCTCACTGGTGGGCCCACACCAGGTATTGACAGTGTACTGCTGAGGGGAGGAGATTGTCACAGTTAATTTTGGGAACAGTGTAGACATTACCTTAGTGTCCCTGGATGACAAGAGATGGGACCTAAAGCTCACATTCCTGCTAACACTAAAACGTTTTCAGGATCTCAGCAGCATGCACCCTATGGCCACTAACTCATTCACTCACATTCAGTTCATAGCTGGTGTGACAGACTTCATGGCACAATGCCTTGTGGAAAAACATTCAAAGGAGAAATCAACGATGATGGTTATGATGTTAAAATGTATAATTATGAAGTCTGTATCTGAGGCTATTAGCAATTTGCAGAATTGTTTCATTTTTTCAGGATTGGTTGAAACGGGCTGACTCAACGCTCCCTCAGGCACTGTGGACATGTGCCATCTCTCAACCCAGCTTTCTAGAATATCTTGGGTTGGAGAGATTTAAAGTGCACATGACACGCTGGCCATCGCAAGACAGCAGGCCAAAGCGACATGCACACTTTAAACTGGAGTGAGCACCACTCCTCCCCTTGCTGCCAATCATCAGCAATGGCTGTACCTCATCCTGACGCTTGGCTAAGATTGGAAGCAGTGAAAAATAAAATGATAAATGATTAATTTAGTTACTATTTTATTTTTCAACTTTGCAGCATTTTCAGCAGTGGGGCATCCCTCCTCTACCCTAAGGGAGGAGCTGCAGCTCTTAAAAGACAAAGTAAACACAAGGAGATGATGGACGGAGCGCTGAAACTTTTCAGACACTCACCCCCAGTCACAGATCTGGGTTGAATCCATCATCATTCTTTAGCTCAGTTCTCCACCCCAGTTCAGACACAGCTATATGCAAATCAGTCTTGACCCTGTGCCTCATGGGAACAGTCCAGCCCGAACTGCCAAGCCATGTCTTCCCTGGACCGGAAACAAGCATCCTGGGACCGGTTTCGGGCTAACAGCCCTCATCAGCCAGGCTACCTTGAATCCAGTGGCAAAGTGAGCAAGGGACCCACGTCTGGGCATACCCTGCCAACTTAGGGCCAACAAAGTAAACACAAGGTGATGATGGACGGATCGCTGAAACTTTTCAGACACTCACCCCCAGTCACAGATATGGGTTGAATCCATCATCATTCTTTAGCTCACTTCGCCACCCCAGTTCAGACACAGCTATATGCAAATCAGTCTTGACCCTATGCCTCATGGGAACAGTCCAGCCCGAACTGCCAAGCCATGTCTTCCCTGGACCGGAAACAAGCATCCTGGGACCGGTTTCGGGCTAACAGCCCTCATCAGCCAGGCTACCTTGAATCCAGTGGCAAAGTGAGCAAGGGACCCACGTCTGGGCATACCCTGCCAACTTAGGGCCAACAAAGTAAACACAAGGTGATGATGGACGGAGCGCTGAAACTTTTCAGACACTCACCCCCAGTCACAGATCTGGGTTGAATCCATCATCATTCTTTAGCTCACTTCGCCACCCCAGTTCAGACACAGCTATATGCAAATCAGTCTTGACCCTGTGCCTCATGGGAACAGTCCAGCCCGAACTGCCAAGCCATGTCTTCCCTGGTCCTGAAACAAGCATCCTGGGACCGGTTTCGGGCTAACAGCCCTCATCAGCGAGGCTAGCTTGAATCCAGTGGCAAAGTGAGCAAGGGACCCACGTCTGGGCATACATGTATGACATTGTTCTGCATTCTGTCCATCAATTGTTCTTTTTGCATTTGTCACTCCGAGTGGGACGGGTATGCCGAGACGTGGGTCCCGTGCTCTCCATGCCACTGGAGTCAAACTCTCCTGGTTGAAGAGGGGTGAAACCCCGAAACCGGTCATAGGATGCTTGATTCCAGTCCAGGGAGGACCTGGCCTGACAGTTCGGGCTGAACTGTTCCCATTGAGCGCAGGGTCAAGACTGATTTGCATATGGCTGGGTCCAAACTGGAATGGCATGGTGAGCAAAAACGATGGATTTAGGCCCAGATCTCTGTACTGGGGTGAATGTATGACATTGTTCTGCATTCTGTCCATCAATTGTTCTTTTGCATTTGTCACCCCGAGTGGGATGGGTATGCCCAGACGTGGGTCCTGTGCTCTCCATGCCACTGGAGTCAAGCTATCCTGGCTGAAGAGAGGTGAAACCCCGAAACCGGTCCTAGGATGCTTGATTCCAGTCCAGGGAGGACCTGGCCTGGCAGTTCGGGCTGGACTGTTCCCATTGGGCGCAGGGTCAAGACTGATTTGCATATGGCTGGGTCCAAACTGGAATGGCATGGTGAGCAAAAAACAATGGATTTAGGCCCAGATCTCTGTACTGGGGTGAATATATGACATTGTTCTGCATTGTGTCCATCAATTGTTCTTTTTGCATTTGTCACCCCGAGTGGGACGGGTATGCCCAGACGTGGGTCCCGTGCTCTCCATGCCACTGGAGTCAAGCTATCCTGGCTGAAGAGGGGTGAAACCCCGAGACCGGTCCTAGGATGCTTGATTCCAGTCCAGGGAGGACCTGGCCTGGCAGTTCGGGCTGGACTGTTCCCATTGGGCGCAGAGTCAAGACTGATTTGCATGTGGCTGGGTCCAAACTGGAATGGCATGGTGAGCAAAAAAACTATGGATTTAGGCCCAGATCTCTGTACTGGGGTGAATGTATGACATTGTTCTGCATTCTGTCCATCAATTGTTCTTTTTGCATTTGTCACTCCGAGTGGGACGGGTATGCCCAGACGTGGGTCCCGTGCTCTCCATGCCACTGGAGTCAAACTCTCCTGGCTGAAGAGGGGTGAAACCCCGAAACCGGTCCTAGGATGCTTGATTCCAGTCCAGGGAGGACCTGGCCTGACAGTTCGGGCTGAACTGTTCCCATTGAGCGCAGGGTCAAGACTGATTTGCATATGGCTGGGTCCAAACTGGAATGGCATGGTGAGCAAAAAAACGATGGATTTAGGCCCAGATCTCTGTACTGGGGTGAATGTATGACATTGTTCTGCATTCTGTCCATCAATTGTTCTTTTTGCATTTGTCACCCCGAGTGGGACTGGTATGCCCAGTGTTGGGTCCCGTGCTCTCCATGCCACTGGAGTCAAACTCTCCTGGCTGAAGAGGGGTGAAACCCCGAAACCGGTCCTAGGATGCTTGATTCCAGTCCAGGGAGGACCTGGCCTGGCAGTTCGGGCTGGACTGTTCCCATTGGGCGCAGGGTCAAGACTGATTTGCATATGGCTGGGTCCAAACTGGAATGGCATGTTGAGCAAAAAAACGATGGATTTAGGCCCAGATCTCTGTACTGGGGTGAATGTATGACATTGTTCTGTCCATCAATTGTTCTTTTTGCATTTGTGACCCCGAGTGGGATGGGTATGCCCAGACGTGGGTACCGTGCTCTCCATGCCACTGGAGTCAAGCTATCCTGGCTGAAGAGGGGTGAAACCCCGAAACCGGTCCTAGGATGCTTGATTCCAGTCCAGGAGGACCTGGCCTGGCAGTTCGGGCTGGACTGTTCCCATTGGGCGCAGGGTCAAGACTGATTTGCATATGGCTGGGTCCAAACTGGAATGGCATGGTGAGCAAAAACGATGGATTTAGGCCCAGATCTCTGTACTGGGGTGAATGTATGACATTGTTCTGCATTCTGTCCATCAATTGTTCTTTTTGCATTTGTCACCCCGAGTGGGACGGGTATGCCCAGACGTGGGTCCTGTGCTCTCCATGCCACTGGAGTCAAGCTATCCTGGCTGAAGAGGGGTGAAACCCCGAAACCGGTCCTAGGATGCTTGATTCTAGTCCAGGGAGGACCTGGCCTGGCAGTTCGGGCTGGGCTGTTCCCATTGGGCGCAGGGTCAAGACTGATTTGCATATGGTTGGGTCCAAACTGGAATGGCATGGTGAGCAAAAAAACAATGGATTTAGGACCAGATCTCTGTACTGGGGTGAATGTATGACATTGTTCTGCATTCTGTCCATCAATTGTTCTTTTTGCTGTTAAAAGACAATCAGAGTTGGTGGTGCCTGAAGGTGGACCCCAAAGATTTTCATGCAGGCTGACAGACATCGCTGATTGAACAGTGAGCCCATGAAACATTTTCCTTTTCCTCCTGGCTTGCACAAAGGCCTTTTACCATGGCAACTTTAGATGATTTACTGAAGGTGATTACTTAGATTGAAAAAGATTTAGTTGAGTCTAAAAATGCTACAGCAATCTTAGGAGACAAGTTGCTCAACTTCAAACTAAGGTGGGTGAGGTTGGAGGCACTGCACAGTGTGCTCCTTTTGATGCAGCTTGGGAAAAACAATCAGGTGTTGGCCCCACTGGAATGACCCTGTCAACAAGGAATGTTAGTACAATACCCACTAATATTTCAGTGACTGTACATATGCAGATTCCACTGGCGTTTTTCTGGCAATCCCAGTTAGGTACAAATTTTCCACACTCAAGTGGAATTACATTTTACCTGTAAAGAACCAAAGTCCTGTGCACACGTTATAATTCTTTGATGAAAGCTCATCTAATCATGTGCGCTCCAAAAAACAATTGTCATTAAGATTCGAGTGAGTCTGTTCTTTGTCTTTAATTTTTTGTTACATCAAACACAGCAACCAGCCAACACGTGTTTCGTCATAATGGGAAAGTATCCAGCGACTTCTTCAGGGCTGGGAATGATACAATGAGTAGTGTAAACAGACAGTGCTACATTATGTTTCGAAATTGGGAGAGATTAAGCTCCTCATCAAGTTGGGTGAAAACAAGTCACCTTAAGCGTGGAAACCCTAAACATAATATAAAACCGCAAGTGACAGTCCAATCACTTGACTGACCGAAATGTGCAAAAGAACAAATAGCGACACTCTCTAGCAGTGAAACATGAAGTGCCTTGCATTCGATATTGTGAGGACCATATAACCTGCATCAGTTTACGTAGTGAGAAATAGTTCTAAGGTTTAGATCGTGGGAGACAGCGCTGCGCATTATTATAAACGATTATTTGTTATACACTCTAATTGTAAATGGAATTGCTACCTGTACCTCATGTAAGTGGATTCTTTAAGATCTAAAGTGACAAGGTAATCAAAAGAACCCAAGTTAGGGGAAACTAAATGAGAGTGAGGCATGGAGGCAACGTGATACTATAGTGTAATTATAAGAAATTTGACAAGAGCCCTCACCACTCCACCGGTGATAATTCCGACCCGGCTGGCCAATATGGAAGGTTATTTGTAGATCCGCAAATGTCTAAATGGTGAGTATCAATAAAAACACCTATATGGATAACGAGGTGAATTAGTCAAGAGGTTGAATGGAGGCGAAAAAAGTTAGTGCAATGTAGCGTGACAAAATCGGATTGAGCCAGGATCTTATCTAACTTGTGGTGATCCTGTGTGGGGCCGTGCCGATAGAACAAGGGAGGGTGAGTAAACTGCTCCGTACGTTTAACGATCTGTAAAACAGATCATGCCCTCGTTATGGTATAGCTAAATAGGACAAATAAAGTAGATACTGGAATAGTTATATTGGCAAAGTGACATGGCACTAAGAGATTCCTTACCTACAGCGTGTACGCTGAGATTGGCGGCGGCATTAGCTGGGTTCTCCGTTCCGGATATGGACAAAGGAGTAACCCGGAAGTGACTATTTATACTGTCAACTGCTGTCGAGAGACTAGAGCGCGTAGATCATGGGCGTCTATTTGAAGGAAAAACTTTAATGGTAGCAAACAGCCTTGCGTGGTGTGTGCAAGTCGAAACACTAGAGCGCGTGGCTCTTGGGCATCTATTTGAAGGAAAACCTTTAATGGTAACGATCAGCCTTGCGAGGTGTGTGCATGTAAAGCAGAGGGCAATGAACATTAAAGATGACTCCTAAATTTCGAAGAGTCTAAGTTATGAATGGGTCCACAATTGGCAGGTGAATACTGGATGGTGGGGGCATTAAATAAAATATTATGCTGTCCTATCTATAGGCACTCAATGGTTATTGAAAAGGGGAATATGTGTTTGTGACCTATTCTCGATTGGCTTCTGGAGTTGCAGAAATGTTTAAAGTCAGGGGGCACTGGAGCCAGAATGCTGTTCTATAACAGGGCGCTATATGAATAAGCCAGAGTATATGTGTGTGTATCCTCTGTTTCACATTATTCTTGAAAGGGTAAAGATCTAGGCAGTTGGACTAATAACAAGCTACCTAGATACCTGGGTATAGAGCATAGAATATATAATCATTTGCGCAGCAGAAGCAAAATCAAAAATCATCCCCAGATCTGTTTGGCGATGATGTTACAGTTGTGGCATGTGTAGCAGGTGAGAAAACAACAATCTCCACATAATCTGTTCAAGTCTGTGATGGCGGATTCTTTCAGTTAGTTAATCTCCCAAGAAATACTGCATTTCGTGATCGCTGTTGAGGCCGTGTTCCACAGTCCGAAGGCGCATAATCCATGTGGCCTCCGTGCGTCTGAGTTTAAGTTCTCTGTTCCCACCTCGTTGACTTGGTTCTATCACGTCGATACCATAGAAAGTAAAATGTTTCTGTGGGCCTTGAGACGGGCAAACTGCGGCATGAAGTGCCATGGGATATCTGGCATCTTGTTGGTGTAGTGCTCTCACATGTTCCCCAATCCTATCCTTAAGGGGTCTAATGGTGCTGCCCACGTACTGCCCTTTGCAAGTGCATTCGATAATGTACACTACGAATCTAGTTTTGCAATTGATGTTGTGTCTTATATTGTATTTCTTACTGTCAAAACCGGTAAATTCCTTGGTATCATGTTTAGCCCATCTAAATACGCCACAAGATACACATTTGTAGAAACCTATTGTTCACGGTGTTAGCCATGTGGAGTCACTGCGGGCCCGTGGAACTGTGGGGCTAAGTCTGTTTCTGAGTGTTCTACCTCGTCTGAAGGTGATCTGTGGTTGAGCTGTAATGTGATCTTCCAATGATTTGTCTGCACGTAGGATCCCCCAATGTTTGGTGAGACTTCTTCTGATCGTATAGCTCATGTCATTATAGTCTGTAACCATTCTCACTGGTTGATTGTGTTGTTGTGTGCGAACCTTGTCCCTTAGTGTATCCTCTCTTTGTATACGTCCGATTCTGTTTTCTGCTTTCCTAATAGTTTGTGGTGTAGATCCTCTCTTCCTGAATCTGGACTTCATGTCTGTAATGCATTTTTGGAACTCTGTCTCCTCACTGCAATTTCTCCTGGCACTCATGAATTCTCCATAGGGGATTGCTTGAATCTGGTGTGTCGGGTGTGAACTGTCTGCATGTAAGACTGAATAGTATGACGTCTCCTTGCGGAACAGTCGGCTGTGTAATCTGTCATCTTTGATGTAGAGTTCTATGTCCAAGAATGTGATGTTGGATTTGCTAAACACCTTAGTGAAACTAATGTCAAAGTCGTTGGTGTTCAAATGTGTACAAAATTGTTCCAATTTGTCTTGGGTGCCGGACCAAAGTAAGAGGCAATCGTCTATATAACGACCCCAAAAAATGATGGAATCGATCCATGGAGCTCCCTTCTGGCCCCAAATCCATTCTGCCTCTAGACTGCCCATGAATAAATTCGCAAAAGAGGGTGAAAATTTAGAGCCCATGGCTACGCCTCTTGTTTGTAGGTACCAACGTTTCTCAAAAATGAAAAAATTGTTGTGTAGGATTAGGTCCATCATGGTGACAAGCATAGTGTCGCTGTACACTAGCATCAAACCAGATCTGGGCCTACAGGCAGTAACATGACTCCTACACAACAGGCCGGCAACACAGTGGCAACACACCACCATGCTTGTCACCATGATTGACCTAATCCTACAATGTTGGTACAGACAACCCCATTTTTTGGGGTCGTTATATAGAAGATTGCCTCTTACTCTGGTCCGGCACCCAAGACAAATTGGAACAATTTTGTACACATTTGAACACCAACGACTTTGACATTAGTTTCACTAAGGTGTTTAGCAAATCCAAAATCACATTCTTGGACATAGAACTCTACATCAAAGATGACAGATTACACAGCCGACTGTTCCGCAAGGAGACGTCATGCAATTCAGTCTTACATGCAGACAGTTCACACCCGACACACCAGATTCAAGCAATACCCTATGGAGAATTCATGAGGGCCAGGAGAAATTGCAGTGAGGAGACAGAGTTCCAAAAATGCATTACAGACATGAAGTCCAGATTCAGGAAGAGAGGATATACACCACAAACTTTTAAGAAAGCAGAAAACAGAATCGGACGTATACAAAGAGAGGATACACTAAGGGACAAGGTTCGCACACAACAACACAATCAACCAGTGAGAATGGTTACAGACTATAATGACATGAGCTATACGATCAGAAGTCTCACCAAACATTGGGGGATCCTACGTACAGACAAATAATTGGAAGATCACATTTCAGCTCAACCACAGATCACCTTCAGACGAGGTAGAACACTCAGAAACAGACTTAGCCCCACAGTTCCATGGGCCCGCAGTGACTCAACATGGCTAACACCGCGAACAATTGGTTTCTACAAATGTGGATCTTGTGGCGTATGCAGATGGGCTAAACATGATACCAAGGAATTTACCGGTTTTGACAGTAAGAAATACAATATAAGACACAACATCAATTGCAACACTAGATTCGTAGTGTACATTATCGAATGCACTTGCAAAGGGCAGTACGTGGGCAGCACCATTAGACCCCTTAAGGATAGGATTGGGGAACATGTGAGAGCACTACACCAACAAGATGCCAGATATCCCATGGCACTTCATGCCGCAGTTTGCCCGTCTCAAGGCCCACAGAAACGCTTTACTTTCTACGGTATCGATGTGATACAACCAAGTCCACGGGGTGGGAACAGAGAACTTAAACTCACACGCATGGAGGCCACATGGATTATGCGCCTTCGGACTGTGGAGCACAGCCTCAACAGCGATCACGAAATGCAGTATTTCTTGGGAGATTAACTACCTGAAAGAATCCGCCATCACAGACTTGAACAGATTATGTGGAAATTGTTGTTTTCTCACCTGCTACACATGCCACATCTGTAACATCATCGCCAAACAGATCTGGGGATGATTTTTGATTTTGCTTCTGCTGCTCAAATGATTTTATATAATAAGCTCTATACCCAGGTATCTAGGTATCTTGTTATTAGTCCAACTGCCCAGATCTTTACCCTTTCAAGAATAATGTGAAACAGAGGATACACACACGTACACTCTGGCTTATTCATATATCGCCCTGTTATAGAACAGCATTCTCGCTCCAGTGCCCCTGATTTTAAACATTTCTGCAATTCCAGAAGCCAATCGAGAATAGGTCACAAACAGATATTCCCCTTTTCAATAACCATTGAGTGCCCTATAGATAGGACAGCAAAATATTTTATTTAATGCCCCCACCATCCAGTATTCACCTGCCAATTGTGGACCCATTCATAACTTAGACTCTTCGAAATTTAGGAGTCATCTTTAATGTCCATTGCCCTCTGCTTTACATGCACACACCTCGCAAGGCTGATCATTACCATTAAAGGTTTTCATTCAAATAGATGCTCAAGAGCCACGCGCTCTAGTCTTTCAACTTGCACACACCACGCAAGGCTGTTCGCTACCATTTAAGTTTTTCCTTCAAATAGACGCCCATGATCTACGTGCTCTAGTCTCTCGACAGCAGGTGACAGTATAAATAGTCACTTCCGGGTTACTCCTTTGTCCATATCCGGAACGGAGAACCCAGCCGATGCCGCCGCCAATCTCAGCGCACACGCTGTAGGTAAGGAATCTCTTAGTGCCATGTCACTTTGCCAATATAACTATTCCAGTATCTACTTTATTTGTCCTATTTAGCTATTTAGTTTTACTGATCGTTAAACGAACGGAGCGATTTTCTCACCCTCCCTTGTTCTATCGGCCGGGCCCCACACAGGATCACCACAAGTTAGGTAAGATCCTGGCTCAATCCGATTTTGTCACGTTACATTGCACTAACTTTGACGCCTCCATTCAACCTCTTGACTAATTCACCTCGTTATCCATTTAGGTGTTTTTATTGATACTCACCATTTAGACATTTGCGGATGTACAAATAACCTTCCATATTGGCCAGCAGGGTCGGAATTATTACCGGCGGAGTGGTGAGGGCTCTTGTCAAATTTCTTATGATTACACTATAGTATGACGTCGCTCCATGCCTCACTCTCATTTAGTTTCCCTAACTTGGGTTCTTTTGATTACCTTGTCACTTTAGATCTTAAAGAATCCACTTACATGAGGTACAGGTAGCAATTCCATTTACAATTACAGAGTGTATAACAAATAATCGATTATAATAATGCGCAGCGCTGTATCCCACGATCTAAACCTTAGAACTATTTCTCACTACGTAAACTGATGCGGGTTATATGGTCCTTACAATATTGAATGCAAGGCACTTCACGTTTCACTGCTAGAGAGTGTCGCTATTTGTTCTTTTGCACGTTTCGGTCAGTCAAGTGATCGGACTGTCACTTGCGGTTTTATATTATGTTTAGGGTTTCCACGCTTAAGGTGACTTGTTTTCACCCAACTTGATGAGGAGCTTAATCTCTCCCAACTTCGAAACATAATGTAGCACTATCTGTTTACTCTACTCATTGTATCATTCCCAGCCCTGGAGAAGTCGCGGGATACTTTCCCATTATGATGAAACACGTGTTGGCTGGTTGCTGTGTTTGATGTAACAAAGAATTAAAGACAAAGAACAGACTCACTCGAATCTTAATGACAATTGTTTTTGGAGCGCACATGATTAGATGAACTTTCATCAAAGAATTGTAACGTGTGCACAGGACTTTGGTTCATAGCATTGTGAAGGATCCTTTCCTACACACATTCAGGGGTTATAGGGTATTTCCCCGAACCTGTCTGCACCGTTTTACCAGATATCTAGCACACTATACGCATACTCGGCAGAGCGCCATACTTCCTAGTCCACCAAAACCCCATTATTAAGAAATATCTTACATTTTACCTGTAGACCTAATGCTTTCCCTGATCTGTAGTCAAGAACAGCGTCTGGTAGCAGTCAGATGTTCTACGGGGGCACGGTAGGACTAGCGCGGACGTTCTACCTTGATGCAAGTGTGGTTAATGGAGATGTCTACCCCAAACATATCTTGAGGAGATTAGCCTTTGTAAGTTAGAATAGGTTAATGTGCCTCGTGCTTTTCTGTAAGAGAGGTAGGTCCTCTCTCTATACTTTCTTTGGTGCCCTGCACTATTAGTTTATTGGTGAGGGTATACTTAGGTCTGTCCCTTATGAATGCCTGAGACAGCTCAGCTCAAATAAATGAGCAGAAACATGTTGGCAAGCTAAGTCAGTAGCACATAATGGTCATAGCAACCATATATGTCCTCTGACAACACCTTACGTTTTTAAATAAGCCTAGGATACCACCTAAATAAAGGATACTTTGTGGATTATCCTAAGGCTTTTTTACCCTTTGAACTGGATACAAGTTTTATACAGAGAGAAAATAAGTAATTTCTAAGAACTCCCTCAGGACAGCCCCACCCTGAGGTCGAGTCCGCCCTGATACTACCACCTTATCAGGGTGGGGTGAGGTGGCAAATGATGAAGCATGTCACATTACATGAGTGAGTCTACCTCATCCACTTCTTGGAATTGCATTGTTTTGCCTGGAGGGAGTGTAGCAGTAGGTGTTGACAGTGACATTAGCTATAGGTGTCCTAGGAAAATTGTTCCACGCACCAGTAAAGGGTGTCCTGCCAATTTTTGTGCTTGAACAAGAATAGCCTTTCTCACCTTGTATTTAACTGGGCACATGGCCACTTTGGCCATGCCTTTATTAAGGCAGGATAATCATTTTTTATTTAATTGGAAAAATTGCAGCTGAATATCAAAAGGTTTTTGACCATAAGGCAGTCACATTGTGAGACAAAGAAATCAGGATTGGTTTCATATTTGGCACTGTTTATTAGACTAATTGCTGAAACGTCTTGGCCAGAGGAAAATAGGTCTACAATATTTTTCAAGGTTTGAAGGAAGAACTCAAACATGTCCATGCTCAAACTGACCCACAACTGGTAAGTTCCATAGATCTAATGAATCTCACCCTAAGGGCCTGATTTAGATATGGGTCAACAGGTAACTCCATCAAAACAGAGTTGGCTATCCCGTCCACTGAAATCTAAATTCCATAATGTCCTATGGGATTTAGATTTCGGGGGACGGGGTATCCATCCCCGTTATGACGAGCTAACCTGTCCGCGAAATCAGGTCCTGAGTCTTGATCACAGAATGATGGAAATAAAGGGTGATAAGAGAAACAGTGAGAATAAACTCTGAATCAGGAGTTGACCTATGGAGATTGGCTCAAAATGTTCACCATTGACTCAGGAAGAAAAAAAGGTACGCTGTGGAAATGTTCAGTGTATTTACTGTGGGCGAGCCGGTCACTTCATAAAAGAGTGTCCAATAAAACCTAAAATTAAGAGGAACCCAGCTAATAATCATCCCAAAAAGGCTTAGGGCCTTATTTTGAGTTTGGCGGTCCGATGGACCACAAAACCCACGGTGGCGGTGCAGCTGGTCTGAGGCCCCTAATATGCTGGCGGTGCTGCTGCTGCACTGCCAAGCATATTAGGAGTTTCCTCAATGCCACGGTGAGCCCGCCAAGAAAAGTGTGGCAGTTAGGAAACAAAGGGGGCGTTATAGGGCCCGCTGGTGCCTCTGTGCCAGGGGATGCATGCAGGGGAGCACATGGTGTGCCCACCTGTCTGCATGCACCCCCATGCACCCCCAGTTCCTGCAGGGCATGAACTTGACAGTCCATGTCATGCAGGAATGTGCAATGTGTTCCCATTGTGGTGCCTTGTTAAAGTTTACGTATAAGCACTACACCTCTGTGGGCCAGACGCCGTAGGACCACTGGACCTGGATTCCGGTCGGAATCCGGTGGGCGGTCGCATGATGGCTTTGGCAATGTGGCAGCGGGGCGCTGGCGTGGCGACCTGCTGCCACACCAGCAAAGTCATAATAAGGCCATTAGTAAATAAAGAATTTCTCACAGTAAACTTGCATGATCAGGTAGTCATGAAGAGGACTTCTTGGGCGGTTTCAGTATCCCTTCACTAAACTCATCTATGCAAATTAGGTCAGCTCATTTCATGCTAAAAGTTGGTTTATTGCTGGCCAACAGTATTCAGGAGCTATAGGAAATGTGGACATGGAAATGGCTCAGAAGTTAAAAATCCCTTGAGTTAAAAAAAATACTCCTGAATCAGTGCAAGCAGTGGAAATCACTTCACTTTCAAGGGGGCTATCACATCCAATTTCTGATGCAAAAATTAAATATCACAAACAAATGTTAGCGCATTCTGAAGAAACATTCTTTAACTTAATTTGTACCCCAAAATATGATTTTAATTTAGAGATACCTTGGCTTATGAAACATAATCTGTTCATAAATTGGGAACCCCGATCTCTTTAGTTTCTTTCATCATTTTGTCAACAGTAAGACTCAAGAAAATGAACCAAAGGTCATACCAATTGGGCACAGTGTTGCTGACACAGCTGAAAAAGGAACCATTCTCCCAGCACAATATCAAAGTTTTAAGGATGTTTTTAGTGAATAACAAGCAGAAGTTCTACCCCCACATTGTTCATAGGGTTGTAAAATTGATCAATTGCCAAGGTCAGTTATTCCTATTTGTCGTATTTATTCTTTATCAGAGAATGAAAACCAATACCTAAGACAATACTTAGAAAAATATAGAGCAAATGGCTTTATAAAACTTTTCACCTCTCCTCCAGCAGGCATCTCAGGGCAGTGAATGCACCCCCCAGTGAGACAAAGAAGGCGGAGTGGAAAAAGAAACTTAAAGTTTGTCACTGCAGAATTGCTTGAGTAGAAGAATTTAGTACCCGATTTACAAAGTTAAACTTACCCTTGTGTGTATGTTTACTTTTTTTCAGTATTCACAAACAAATAATTCAATAGTAACTTTATGACTGCGAAGACTCCACAGTCGATGAGTAGAACTCAGCACATGAAAAGATAGGATAGGCCTATATTTGTGTGTGCAGAATTTTCTACTCCGACTGCGTAGTCTCTGCAGTCGTACCCAAAATGAGGGGAATGTGGAGCAATTTGTCTCTGTAAGGAGCCAAACAAAAAGATGATGAACTTTGAACTGTTAAACAATACCTTCTATGCTGTTGTCAATAGATGAAGTCACCAGTAACTAACACATTTGAGGAGGTTATGAGAAAGAACAATGACTGGTTATAAACTTAATAGAATATTTGTCTCAGAACTAGGAGGTCCATAGATGAAAATAAAATAAAAGAACATCTTTAGAGTTAAGGCAAAATTTCAAACTTGCCTTGGTGATATTATTAAGCGTGTGACATATTTAAAGCACCTTTATAAATGTTGGCCATTCCTCCACCATGATAGAAAGATATCAGTAAGAGTCCATAAATGGTAAGAATGACCAGGGCACAGTGTAAGATTGAATATAAAGTTTTAAATCAAAGAAACAACAATATTACTGGAAAGTGACATAGTAGTGGATAAACAAGCTGGCATTGTCAAGAATAGATATGTCACATTCTGTGAAGATCGATAACAAGAAATGAACTACTACACCACAGTTTGTTTCAAATCCACATCCCTTGGCAGAATGGTGGCTCACCATATAGCAGTTCAAAGTTAGCAAGCGCCTCTTCATAGTGTAGCAGCACAGCAGTTATGGCCACTCCATAAAGTAATTGTGCACCTAAGACCCTATTAGAAAGCTGACTGATAAGGGCACGGAGAAGAATGTCCAGGGAGCCAAATAGATGCCTCTTCCAGTTAGTTAAGGTAAGCCTAGGTGATAGGGAGGAAGCCCTCCTTCATATCAGCATCAGGATCATGTTTGAATCCACATGTCCTGGGAGAATGTGGAAAGAATTTGAAGTCTGTAGCCAAAGCCTAATGCTCAAACAGTTTCTTTGTTTCTCGGGTGATGGAGAATGGATAGATTCTTAGCTACTGTTACAGTTATGGTTGATGGCATGACCTATTTTTGTCCTGGTGTCTATTTTGCTAGTTTTTTGCCAGCAAAGTCATGCAAGAAGCTGCTGAATATTTTCATTTTGACAAGTATCCTACAGTACATGTTGCTTCATTTATCATTCTGTTGCAGGTTCAAATTAGCTTAAGAGGGCTCTGCTCTAAGCATCTGCAGGAATGAATCGCTATACACTTTGCTCAGGGACATTTTGTCACACATTCCTGCCAGATAGGTGGAGCATAAAACGTGTATTAACGGACATTATTTTATTTAAATATTGAGTACAAAGGCAAGAACCAATTTCATTTCATTTCATCTTTATTCGATTTGAACACAAATCATAAAAGAGTGAGCACAATAAATCGTACGTAAAATATTTCCTAAAACATTTCATCCAGCTCCTACATAGGTATAAATACAAGAACCAATTGATGAGAATTGCAACTCACAAAACACTGCAGAAGGGTAGGTTGGCTGACTTCATCAAACTCAGGCACAGAATCAAAGATGAGACACAGCTGAAAGTCCTTAGATAAGTAAATCCATATTTGTAATTTGTAAAGCGCAAACTACTCACCCTTACGGGTCTCAAGGCGCTGGGGGCCGTCGTGGAAATTAAGTGAGCTATTGCCCAGAGTCACATGATGCTGAGCTGAGCTGCCGCCAGAGCTGGGGATCGAACCGTGAGCTGTGTTCCGAAGTCAGCTGCCCTGGCCGCTGCACCACACCTTTCCACTATAAGGAGCTACAAAAGAAGCCAATTCTTATAGCACAACCCCCCTTTGAGCAATAACTTACATCTGCGTTGGAAGAGGTTACAGGTCAAATAGGCACAGCTCATCAAGGTGCCTAAGGAGTGAAAGGGGCTATTTCTGAGCGCACTGAGAAAAGAAGCTCCTGAGCCTTTTCACTTCTTCCTAAATGTTGTCACAGTCTACTATTGGAAATGCGTCCCAAGGTATTTGCTGGGAAGAATGCCACCTCCCTGGTATATTTGAGTATGAACCAAGTGCCACAGCACAAAGAAATTGGCTAAGTATTTTAAACATCTCAAACACAATGAAGCCCCTCTTAGCAAATGTCTGACAAAGGGTCTACTAAGCACAGAGTAGCACACTTCAAAACTGATGAAGTCATCTGAGGTAGTCATTAGCATAATGGCTGGTGTGATTGTTTAAAGTAAGACTGGTTCAGACAGTAAACTATAAAGACAAAGTGCAGAAAGAAGACTGGCACTAAATAAATCATTTTATGTACTGGTTACAAGTTTTTGGGGGACAACTAGATCAGAGGGTTTTCTCATAAAGCAATGATCTGGACTACTACCGACATCCCTGAGCTGAGACCTATCAGCGTTAGGCAGTTTGATGCACAAAATGACAATATGGACTGTTAGAGCTGTCAGCAGATAATTGAAGACAAGTTTATGGAAGAGAAGCTTTACAAGCTATGGGGATATATTGTCCCTTATCTCATCTAGTCAATACGATCCAGTTTTAAAACTCCTGAAACATATTCTACAAGAGTTGTAGACATTGCAAATGACAAATAGAGACTGCTAGTGTAATTAAGGAAAACATGAGGCCTTGGACTTTGGATATTAAGTGTCTGAGGTGGATGCCTAGAACATACAAACTTCAGAGCAAACATAGATTATGACACACTCGAGATATCCTTTTCTTGAACAAAAACAGGGGACTTTAAAAATAGATCTATGGGGTGCAACAGACAGGTTGTATGAATCCCAGAACAGGTAGTGAGAGTCCAGTCCTATTGGAGTAGTTAATGAGGTTGTTAGATCTTATGTTCTTTAAGGACCAAATGAAGATCTAACTATTTGTAGAGCACACAGAGTTATCTTCTCAAACACCCAGCTGAATGCTATGCTTGTTTGTTGCCCAGATTTGGAGTAAAAGAATAGTTAATCTAAAGTAATGCAGTTGAAATCAGTTACAGCAGACAATTAATTTGAAATAAGAATTGTTTTCTGAGATAGAATTTGAGTCATCAAAATACTGATGGAAATTGACGCAGCTAATTCCAGAATTTTGATTCCATATTTTCAATGATTTGCCTGCCGCACATTGGTTTCTGATGCTAGTGAATAACAACCTTAAAGAAACTCCTGCGTGAGCATTTGCAT
Organism: Calotriton arnoldi; assembly: GCA_963921515.1. Taxonomy (NCBI): domain Eukaryota; kingdom Metazoa; phylum Chordata; class Amphibia; order Caudata; family Salamandridae; genus Calotriton; species Calotriton arnoldi. The sequence continues at coordinate 1,428,295 of CAWUFW010003689.1, read as the reverse complement.
GTTTTTAGAGAATTAGATGAGAGGCTTGGCTTTGCTTAGTAGGCATATGTGGTGGAAAGGTCACATCTGAGACAGGTTGATTTTTCAGAGCGCCTGTTGTTGGTGGGGTGGACCCTCCTTGAGAAAGGTGGATGGGACTGGTATTGGGTGGGGAAGAGGAACTGGCTGCAGGAGGACAGGTGGATGTGTGGATTGGGGTTGAAGGAGTGACGATGCAAATAAAGAAAAATATATGGATTCTCTCGGTAAAGAGGCAAATGCTTTATTCCAATGTCTATCTGATACTGATGCATGTTATAGGACAAGAGGCATATATGATATTACTGAGTGTTTTCATGGATGCTGATGCCGAATCCAAAAGGCATGGTCATTGAGAACTATATCAGAAATTTGTATTATTTCTCTTAACACCAATTGGATAAATATTTTCGGAGTTGGAATGCAATCCTAACTCAATAGCTATAAACCCTCCATCCTGCTGTCGCAGCAAACTCACCTACAAATACAGCATAAACATAAGCAAACATGGTTGGGTTTACTCATTAGTTTAGTTTGGTGTCAAAACTTTATTCGGTTCATATTAGATAAAAGCATCATATCAGTATATTCAAAAGTTCAATAAATATATCCATCTCACAAGATAACACCAGTTCATAAAATACGAATAAATATAAAAGCTAGATTAAATATAAAATTGTAAAATATGTCTAATAAAACACTTACATAATACATAAAAGGGCAGAGACCCAGTGTCAAATAATAAGATCGTAGGGCACATTAATAGGTTTCACTCCCTGAGTCATACAACGAATCTCTAATGTGGAGCAAGTTGGAAAGAAACAAAGCAACCCTGTAACACACTATCACATCCCCTGGATCATACATATATTTAAAAGCCACATGAAGGTCCTGCTCTCCCGGGTAGGGGGTAGATCTTTCCAAGCTGTGGCTTCTCGGCTGTGGAATAGCCTACCCATCTCTCTTAGACAGATCCCGGACCTCCTTACTTTTAGGAAGAGTCTAAAAACATGGCTCTTTCAGCTTTGAGTTATGCTGTAGAGGAATTGCTCAGTATGATGTTATGTGGTCTTTGTTCCTAGCGCTGGGACACTCCTGGGAGTAGCTGTGCGCTTTATAAATATCTGATAACATAACATAACATAACATGATGAATAATTCTTTCTTGTAAAAAGAGAGGTTGAAGATAGATTTTCCTAGCAGTCAAGTAAAAATTTAAAAAAGTGCTAAGTGCTGGGTTGACTGCTCTGACTGATTATCACAAGGTCATTTCCGAATAACGGTTCACCACCCTTCATTTCTTGGAAATGCGATCAGACAATGAAAAATAAGAAGGTGAATGTGTGTTAAAAGGTACCTATGCTGAAAATTATTGGTTATCGTGAGATACAATTTAGAACCAGGCTGGTCATTCAGTATGGTTTAACGTCCCACTGACACCGTATGGAGACCTGTTTGTACCCTTTTTCACGACAGACCCTAAACACATACTCCTTTAGATCTCTTTTAAAGTAACTAGTGATGCTGTCCGGGTGTACCCAGAAATCCCTCTTGCTCTGTCCCAGTCCCAGCAATGCCTGTTTTATGTGCCATAACCAGGGGATTTTGTTCATCTTATCTAGGCCCATATAATCCTTAATAATTGATCTAGTGAACGTTGTCTCTTGTTTGGACCATACGGATCGCCATAATAAAAGTGTTTGGATTTCAAGGGTATCTGATAAGAAATCAGCTCCCACTTCCCAATAAAAAATGGATTCTGGTGTAGAACGTGGTACAGCTACCAGCCACCTTAAAAAAAATCTATTTTTTGGAGAAGGCCCTTGTCCCCCATGCCCCAAATCCCCACACCATATACCGCAGCAGAAATTGTTTTAGCGTTATAGAGGGTTAGCAACTCTACAAGGGGTTTGGTACCTAGCTTAGAAGCAAACCTAGTCAAACCTTCATTGTTTCTAATCATGTTAGATTTGCAGATCTTCTTGTGGCACTTCCAATCCAATTTGGAGGAGAACTGAATCCCTAAATATCTGAAAGTATTCGTACTTTGGAGTTTCCCCCCATTAGTGAAAAAAGTATTATGTTTCCCTCTTGCTCGACCACAGCTCCAGGTGGAAGTTTTTGCAATATTAATTTTCATATCCCTCCCTTCCATAAAATCTGAGAAGAAGTCTATTAAAACCTGCATACTGTTTGGATAAAATTCCGAAACGGCACCGTCATCAGCTTACAAAAGTATTGGTATCCTAGGGGTATCTGCACCAGCCTCCTTGAACGTTATTTCCACATCATTTGTGTGCATGCACCAATGCGCACTCCTGCCAAACCCCTCTCAAAGGGTGGAGTCAATTCGTCCTGCATTCCAAAACAAACTTTGTCTGTTAAGTTGTTATACAGGGAGAAAGAAAATCTCCTTTTGTGCCCCCATTTTATCCATGCAATCTCAGAGTCTCCTGTGATCGACTAGGTCAAATTACTGCTTAAATCGATAAAGCATACGTGCAGTGACCCTTCGTTCGACTTGGACAGAGTATACTTTCCCATCAAGAGTTTGAGGTTGAGCGATAGCAACCTTTTCTAAACCCATATTGGGCGTTTAAGAGGATTTCTTTTTCTACTGCCCACCTATTCTCTCTAATAAGACTCTCCCTAATAATTTGGGAGAGGAGATGAGTAGAGAGATGGAACAATACCTTTTTGGATCATTCCTAAGTACCTTTTTGAAAATGGGTATAATGAGAAAAGTAGACCATGATGGAGATACATGGTCAGCTCCTGCCTCGTTCAGGACCTTAGTCAGAAGCATAGCCTACAAGTCTGATTCAGATTTGTAGGTGTCAATTGGGACCCTGTCGTTTGAACTTTTATTTATAGCCCTCACCATCTTATCCAGGGAGAAGACAATTTCGGGTGGAAAATTCCCTACCATGGGGTGGGGACTCCCCCATCTGGGCTGGGGAGAGCGAAGATCGAGTCAAAGTGGTTAACCCACTGAGCGGGTGTGGTAGAGGATTCCAGGTCGGGTCCTATTCCCTTGGTGAACAATGGGGCATTAACTGTTCTCAAGAATAGAATACTGTCCTTAGTTTCAGCAGCAAGTATAAGTTTGGCCCAAGCCTCCCCTTGTAGGTCCTTCTTTCTCTGTTATATAGCATTGTTATAGGTAGCTCTGGCTTCCTGGACTGCCAGGACATCCCTGGGGTGGTGGTTTAATATTTTAATCAGGTGGCTCTGTGCCTTTGTGCATTGGCCATTAAACCAGCCCTTCGTATCATTTATAGACTGCTTTGGCCTCGCCGTCAATGATAGATTATTGAAATTTGATACCTCAATATGGGCGTCCCACGTCTCCACATAATTTGTTTCTTGGGGCTAGACCCATCATAAATTGGTCCAGATTCCTGGCTACTAGAGTTTTTAGAAAGCTAGAGGGATCAACACCTGCCCATTTTATTTTGACGCCATTCAGACCTGTGGGAATAATGTTACTGATTTTCCCTGAATCTGGGATTTGGGGAATATTAAGCTTTAATTTGAGGGTCACTTGATTGTGATGGCTTATACAGTCAGTTCCCACCTGTAGGTCCATAATAGTTACTCTATTGCTATCTGAGGTAAGAATGTGGTATATATTACTGCTGTAACCTCTCCCTATAAATGTAGGGTAATTACTATTACACCAGTGTTCGAACTGCTTCAGATTAAGTTTCATTATCAGACCGTTAAGAGCTAGGATATAAGGACTATGTTGGGGAGAGGATGTAGCCTTATGGCTATAGCGCTCGACCTCGAAGCTGGGGAACCGGGTTTGAGTCTCGGCAACGACGCACGCTCAACATCCTGTGATTCTGGGCAAATCACTTAATCTCCCCGTGCCTAACAAAAATGAATGTGTCCTTCTGTAAACGAAACTGGTGCTCATGTAAATCGCTCTGATACCCGATGTCTCTGGTCTAGTTTGCGCTATATAAAACTCTAAAAAAGAAAAAGAAAATGAGCCAAAGTATTCCCATCAACATCACTATACCCACAGATCAGTTTGGACAAAATAGGGCATTCCTTGATATTGAAATCACCAGTCCAGATTATATAGGAATCCCAGTCAATAAATCGGTCCAGGTCTATTTCTAATGTTTTGACCACTTCCACCTTTGTTGGATCAGAAACATTCTTATAAAAAATTACAACAGTTATGTCCAAATTGTTTCCTAGGGTAAGTATAATGAATTGGTAGTAAGGGAAGTTGTGAAGCTTTTCTTAATTCATGGAGTTATACTTGTAGATACAAATGTAACTAGGCCCTCCTTAGGCCTGCCACTGTTGGGGGGATTGCAGGAGAATTAAAAGTTGCAAAACCATCCAAATCTATTGTGTTAGATGCCCATATTTCTTGTATGCATACACTGTGTGCGGATTTAACATATTTTACCCAATCCTCTGTGTTCATTTTATTGGCAACGCCAGCAATGATCCAGGTAGTAACAATTGTCCCATTATTCTCTTTAACTGGAGTTTGACTGAAGGATTCCATTGCATTGCTACCATTAACATGGGGGGATTGGCTGGGGAAGGGGATTCGGTCGGAAAGTCATTCCAGATGATCCAGGTGCGAAAGGGCAGAAAAGCTACTATAGGTTGACACCAGGTAGGAGGAGGGCAGGGGGGCAATAGTCTCTTGCCTCTGAGGCCTATAAAAGAAGCCCAATGGTAGCGCTTCAATAGGTGTTGGAGGCAGCCCAGAGAGGTGGATCCTTGTCATAATATCCTTGGTGACTGCCTTATCCTTGAAATTGATGGCAGTCATTACTGTCTGGTTTCAAAAAGTGGGCCACCCATCCACTTATCTCCGAACAGGATTGATCTGCTTGTGCAAAAGCGCTTGTCCCTCTATTCTGCCATCAATCCAATGTACTGCTTTATTCAAAAGCTGGTCTTGGCCTTCCCTCACATCCCAACTCAGTGTAGGGATAACTTTTAAGACCAACACACATGAGGAGGCTTGTGGAGGAAGTTGCAGAGTTGGTAGCGTCAGGGACTTTAGGGAGTGGTTGACCATGGGTTTTGATGGGGCGTGGAGTTCCTCTATATGGGCCTCATGGCCATTTGAGCCATTTGGTGGTCATCGAGAACTGCTGTTGTTAGCACTCCGACCTCCCGTCTGCTTGACCACTCAGAGGCACTATTAGCAGCTGTCCCTGGTGGGCGAAGTTCCCTTGGTAGCAGCTGATTTGGGGCCCGTTCCCCCATGGTGGGCTCCCCACAATGGTATGCCCCCCTTGGAGGAGACAAAATCAGAGCATCCTTCTTGTCCATGTGATGCTGGCCCACATATCTCCCGTCCCATGGTTTCAGTTCTGAGAGGGCATCTTCAATTTTGGGAAGACATGCTAATATGGGGCTAAAGGCAGCAGAAAACAATGAAAGCATGCCCTTAGAGATCTCATTGACCAAAAAGGCATATGGTTCTCTGCCGGGCTGCATGTTGCCCTTGACGCTGTTTTCTCCTGTGCTATACTCACCTAAGGTTAAAGCGGGCCAAGGTCTTTTAGGTCATGCACCCTCCTCTGCTCTTTTCCTTTTCCCACCATGGGATTATCTCATGATCCCTTTGCCTGAAATTTGGCCCGGGGATTGCATTCCTTCCCCTTGTTCCCTTAAAGCCGGTACCAAAGTGGTGTCTGGGTCTACAGGTATATCAATCAATCAAGGGGCTTGTAAAGCACGACTATTCGCCTGTAAGGGTCTGGAGGCGCTGGGGCAGGGGGGCTGCTAGATAGACTCGGTGGAGGATCAGAGCAAAGCTCAGTATAGGCACAGAGTCTTGAATCTCATCAATTGTGCTAATAGTAAGCACCACATCATCATTTGGTTCAGCTTGGACACAGGCAGCGGGGGCAGGTGAAAGTGATAACTGCCTCTCAGCCAGCTCAATTTCTTTATTAAGCACACTAACTGCTCGCTGCAAAAACTGTCCATGGTTGTACTGGTTGTGGGAGCCGGGGGATTTGCCTTGCATTTCCCATGTCAAGTCTACTGGCATTACCCTGCTAATCACAAAGAAAACTGATTACCTTAAAAACATGATGTTAGAGGGGTGGCCCAGCCTCACCTCTGATGGGTGCAGACAGGCTATACCTTTGCCCGAGCACATACTGCACAACGGCAAGGCCAGTGCATGCTATAAGTGTGTTATGAGTAGGCGGCCCCACCCCCTTGCTGATGCGTTGCAAGAGCCTCCTGGGGCAAAGGATTGTGGCATTGGTGGTCCCTTTCCACTGGACTTGTGGGAACTACTGGTGTGATCTGGTGCCCCTCAACACAGTTAGCAGTGTTTCACACGGCGGGAAGGCCAGTGCGCACTATAAGCACATTAGGAGTGGGTGGTCCCACCCCCATGCTGACGCATTGTAAGCGCCTCCTGGCACAAAGGATTGTGACGCTGATGGTCCCTTTCTACGGGACTTGAGGCAACTACTGGGGTGATATGGTGCCCCTTGACACAGTCTGCAGCATCCCATGCTGTGGGAAGGCCGGTGCACGCTAAAGCATGTTAGGAGTTGGTGGCCCTTCCCTTGCTGATGCATTGCAAGTGCCTCCTGGCACAAAGGATTGTGGGACCGGTGGTCCCTTTCCAATGGACTTGTGGCAACTACTGGGATCATCTGTTGCCCCTTGACACAGTCTGCAGCGTCCCATGCTGTGGGAAGGCCGATGCCAACACCAAATCAATAGACGTTGGCCTGACCCATCCGTGGGAACAGCGAATACATACAAATTGTAATTCTTCCTATGTAATTTATATGTTGAAGTGCCCCTGCGATCTAGTGTACCTGGGAATGACCACCAGATGGGTCAAAACAAGAATCATGGAGCACCGCTCTACGTTTAGATGCCAACGGACTACGAGCAGATTGACGAACCATTTCAGAGAGAAGAATCACTCGGCTGAGGATTTCTTCTGGACGGTGATTGATAAACCCAATATCAATATGAGTAGGGGTAATCCAGAAAGAGCCCTGTTTGTGCGAGAGCAAAAGTGGATTTACAGGGTTCGGAGTTTTTCTAGGGGATTGAATGATGATATTCCCTGGAATAGGCTTCACAATCCTTAATTAAATTTGAATCTTCTCCGACAGATGGGTTGAATGAATTTGAGTGGGCTACCCCCTTCAGAAATACCCGTTAAACAACGAGTAAGAACTTGGGTTATTTACAGTGGAGGTGTTCAGTCCTGAGTGATTGATTTTCAATTTTCAATTTGAAATAGAACTACCCCACCCAAGCAATACAACAAAAACAGCCCCCTTCCCTCCTTTACCCCTTTCCTTACTAATTTTAATATATTTTATATATATAATTTTTTCTCTCTCCTCCCTTTGACATACCATCCCCTCATTGCCCACCATCAAACTTCATTTGTCTGTTACCCACTCACTGCCCCACGTTCGGCCCGGCTTGTGCCCGGTCACCTCCCACTCTAGAGAACACGTCCTGGGATCAGTGGGATAATTTTTCGTTGATTATAGAGCGGAAGAAGAAACTTGTTATGTTATTCTAGATTGACTGTTTGAACGAGCGTTCTAGTTGTGTGGGCCTTTTGGGTGTTTCCGGTCACGTGGTTGAGCACGCTACGAGGGGTGGAGTCAGCCCCTTTCAAGAGGGACTCGGGCAACACTGCTAAAATGTTCTACGCGGTGGACAGGGAGAGACAAACTTTGTCGGGCGACAGCTGACCTCGAAAGCAGTAAGCGGGGCTAGAGAGTATGAGGGACCGAGGGTAAGGGAGTTAGAGTGGGGTACATTTAAAGTTGGGGAATTAAGAGACCCTTAACTACGGAAAGCCGTGCCTTTAGTAACAAAATTGTTTTTTTATATAAAACGGCTATCTTACATAGCGCTGTGTAAATGGCCATAAATCCAATTAAGCTCTGGGAGGTGTGGTTGTGCTTACATTCATTGTGACACGTAGATAGGAGGATAGAAACTATCCGGTAACGATCTGGTATCTGCGATAAGCCGTGGCTTTATAAACTCTAATAACGGCTTTTTTGAAACAGCACCTAATCAACTGGCTTGACTCTAATCAGACCCCGGGAAGCGGGGTCCTGGTTTACATGCATTAAGACACGTAAAATGCAGAATGGAGTTATCCGGTTGGAGGTTCTCTCCTTCTCTTAGTGGTAGTGTTGAGGCCATTGACCACCTCGCACATATGGGTTTTAACCTTCTTTTATTTCTCTACAGAGAGTGCTAATAGGGAGCTGTTCTCACTCCCCCGCCAGTTTGAGTTTAAAAATTTAATAAACTCGGAAAGCATTATGAGTAACTGGTACAGGTTGAACGTGGTGTTTCTGAGCTTTTGATGCCCACGCATGATAATTTCTGAAAAATTACGAGTGAGCAATGCAATAAGCTTGGATTGCAACTAAGTGCTTGTATATTTTTTATCATACACGATTGAGTGAGACTAATTTGAGAGTCATAAAACTGTTGGGGCACCCCCCCTTGAATAAGTTTTGTGTGGGTGTGCCCATGTATTACAGTTGGGTGGCATGAGGTGGTGTGGTGTTGATGCACCGCAATTTTTATTATTTGTTGTACAAAGGGCACTGCACATAACACATCACTTGTTTTATATGTTTTTAGTCACTTACATGTTCCTCTCCAAGAGCGAGGGGCTCTACTACTTTTGCAACTGAGCATTAACTCGGGAAGGTGACATCCCCTTTACTTCTGGATTTAAAGGAGGGAGGGTGAGCACCTAGGGATCACAGTGTTGAGAGTCCTGAGGAAAGCCGGGGTATTAGTCTTGCCGGCTGAAACATGTCGACGTTTTTGCAGAGTGGAGGGGTTGGCGTCTCATTATAAGCTCCCCAACCCAGCATCCACATTTTTTGTTTTAAACCTGGACAGGGTACCTAATATTAAAATTATGACAAGGATTCCCTGATACCAGTTTTATATCACTTTCTCTGCACTTTCTTCTCACCTGTGATCTGACACCGTATGTTGCATTGTCTTCCCCCTCCCTATTGCTCCACCTCCAGCGTTTGGTTGGTGCGGAGGTGTTAGCAGCCCTATGATGAAGCATGACACAGCTTGCTGTGTGTGAGGGCAGTTTTATCAATTTGGTGCATTTCTTCTACACTCATCCACCCTCACGTAGTGTTATTATTCCTCTTCTTTTTGTGAGATAACAGTCTGCAGCATCCCATGCTGTGGGAAGGCCGGTGCACGCTAAAGCATGTTAGGAGTTGGTGGCCCAACCCCTTGTTGATGCATTGCAAGTGCCTCCTGGCACAAAGGATTGTGGGACTGGTGGTCCCTTTCCACTGGACTTGTAGCAACTACTGGGATCATCTGTTGCCCCTTGACACAGTCTGCAGCGTCCCATGCTGTGGGAAGGCCGATGCGCACTATAAGCAGGTTAGGAGTGGGTGGCCCTACCCCCTGCTGGTGCGTTGCAAGTGCCTTTAGGCGCAAAGGATTGTGGCACTGATGGTCCCATTCCATGGGACTGGTGGCAACTAATGGGTGATCTAATGCCTCTCGACACAGTCTGCAGTGTCCCGCTTTGGGTTTACTCAAGCTTTTTACTCGTCAACATGACTACCTTGGAGAGGTGTAGAAATTCCACTAGCTAATTGTTTGCTTGGCCCTATCATCAAAGTGGGGAGTGAAGCTCAGGCCTCTGAGGATTAGTAACTTTCAAAGAAAAGTCAATTGATACACTCTCTTACTGAGGTCTGATGCAAGACAACCATCAGGCTCTGCAAGGTTTATTGCTTGCTCTAATTCCTGCATCACAACCAAGGAAACTAAAGTTGTCTACCAAAATAGAATGTTTACAAAATGTTGTAACCCTGGTGAGGATATAATAAACGTATATGCCAATAGAGCTATTTCTCTGGTCACTATGCATCAACAGCAAGACAAGTTTTTTCTTGATATCTAAAAGGGGACATAAAGCACATTCCTGTTTACTTCTCTGCCTGCTCTGTCTAATTATTGTAGGTTACTGTTTCTGTAGGCTCCAAGAACCCCCAATGAATGCTCTGTGTTAAATGCAGGTGCTGGGTGTATGTGTGCCTGTGAATGGTACAATACATAAAGGATGTAGTGCTGTACAATGCGTGCAGGTTAAATGAATGTACTGGGTATATGTGTGCCTGTGAGTGGTACAGTACATGGAGGATACAGTTCTGTGCATGTGTGCTATATGTAGATGCTGGGTGTATGTGTGTCTATAAATGGTACATTACATGGTGGACTCTGGGATCCATTTTGGGAGACCCTGGGCTGCCTGGTGAAAAATGGAGAGAAGGTAGAAGAGTACCATCAGACAGATTTGTGTATTGCTGCATTCCTGTAAGCTGACTGGGACACATTGGAGAGGGGAGAACCAGGATTATCCTGTACACTTGAAAGGGTCCTCTTTGATTCATAAAGAGAGGGCACAAGGAAGGGGCCTGGGCATATCTCAGGAATGAGATGGTGCTGGTAAGGGAATCATACAGAGTAGAGCTGAGGACTCAAGTAACTCTCATGGCCTGTGTTGCAGGGTTATCAGCACTGGAGTCACTCCTGCTGTGATAGACTGCGCAGGGAAACCTCCACCCGCAGGTTTCCCTGTGCCTCATCCCTGGTGGTCCAGTGGACCTCTGTCTCCTTCCTCTAACTCTGCTCTTTCACTCGTTTTTCTACCCTTTTTTATCTTTCACCTTTCTGCACTTTTCTGCATCTCTGCTCTTTTGTGCCTTATTTCTGCTCATTTTCCCTTCCTCTCGCTCTGCCCTTTCACTTGTTTTCACTCGTTTTTCTACCCTCTTTTATCTTTCACCTTTCTACACTTTTCTGCATCTCTGCTCTTTTGTGCCTTATTTCTGCTCATTTTCCCTTCCTCTCGCTCTGCCCTTTCACTAGTTTTCACTCGTTTTTCTACCCTCTTTATCTTTCACCTTTATGCATCTCTGCTCTTTTGTGCCTTATTTCTGCCTATTTTCCCTTTTTTCTTTATCCCTTATTTCCTCCCTTTACCTTTCCCCGCCGCTGCTGCCCCCGCGGCCCCTCTCCCCAGCAGCGACCGGCCAATCCAGCTCCCCTCCCCGCCTCCCGCCTCCCAGCTGTCCAGCCCTCCTCGACTCCCTACTTAATGGCGACCACTGCGGGACAGGCGAGCAAGACCACTGACTCATTGTCAGTGAAATTGCTCTCCCACCCTCGCAGCTCCACCATTAAGTGAGGCCTGCCCCTGCCCCTGCACTCTCGAGTGTTGGTGATCGAGGCCCTCCTCCACCCGCAGGTTTCCTGCGCCTCATCCCTGGTGGTCCAGTGGACCTCTGTCTCCTTCCTCTAACTCTGCTCTTTCACTCGTTTTTCTACCCTTTTTATCTTTCACCTTTCTGCACTTTTCTGCATCTCTGCTCTTTTGTGCCTTATTTCTGCTCATTTTCCCTTCCTCTCGCTCTGCCCTTTCACTTGTTTTCACTCGTTTTTCTACCCTCTTTATCTTTCACCTTTCTGCACTTTTCTGCATCTCTGCTCTTTTGTGCCTTATTTCTGCTCATTTTCCCTTCTTCTCGCTCTGCCCTTTCACTTGTTTTCACTCGTTTTTCTACCCTCTTTTATCTTTCACCTTTCTGCACTTTTCTGCATCTCTGCTCTTTTGTGCCTTATTTCTGCTCATTTTCCCTTCCTCTCGCTCTGCCCTTTCACTAGTTTTCACTCGTTTTTCTACCCTCTTTTATCTTTCACCTTTCTGCATCTCTGCTCTTTTGTGCCTTATTTCTGCCTATTTTCCCTTTTTTCTTTATCCCTTATTTCCTCCCTTTACCTTTCCCCGCCACTGCTGCCCCCGCGGCCCCTCCCCCCCAGCGCGACCGGCCAATCCAGCTCCCCTCCCCGCTCCCGCCTCCCAGCTGTCCAGCCCTCCCCGACCCCTGCTTAATGGCGACCACTGCGGGGACAGGCGAGCAAGACCACTGACTCATTGTCAGTGAAATTGCTCTCCCACCCTCGCAGCTCCACCATTAAGTGAGGCCTGCCCCTGCCCCTGCACTCTCGAGTGCTGGTGATCGAGGCCCTCCTCCACCCGCAGGTTTCCCTGCGCCTCATCCCTGGTGGTCCAGTGGACCTCTGTCTCCTTCCTCTAACTCTGCTCTTTCACTCGTTTTTCTACCCTTTTTTATCTTTCACCTTTCTGCACTTTTCTGCATCTCTGCTCTTTTGTGCCTTATTTCTGCTCATTTTCCCTTCCTCTCGCTCTGCCGTTTCACTTGTTTTCACTCGCTTTTCTACCCTCTTTTATCTTTCACCTTTCTGCATCTCTGCTCTTTTGTGTCTTATTTCTGCCTATTTTCCCTTTTTTTCTTTATCCCTTATTTCCTCCCTTTACCTTTCCCCGCCGCTGCTGCCCCCGTGGCCCCTCCCCCCCAGCGCGACCGGCCAATCCAGCTCCCCTCCCCGCTCCCGCCTCCCAGCTGTCCAGCCCTCCCCGACCCCTACTTAATGGCGACCACTGCGCGGCCGCTGGCGTGCCGAAGGCGCATCAAAGGCAAGCCCGTCTGCGCCCGTCCGTGACCCGACCGCGACCAGCGCCAGGAACCCTGGACCTCCGCCCCGCCAACGCTACGACCCAGCAGCACTCCACGCACTCAACCCAGGCCGCAACAACAACTGCAAGCTAGCATCACCAGCCGTCTCCCACGGACCCTTCAGCTGTCACCGCTGCCGGCACACCTGCAGCACCGCCAAGAACACGGATCCAGCACAACCCGCCCACAAGAACACAACCGAACCGAAGACCCTGCAATGCATCCTCCTCAACGTCCGATCCCTCCACAAACACGCCACAGAAATCTGGGACCTCCTCGACAGCACCACCCCGGACGTAGCGTTCTTCACCGAAACCTGGACCAACACCACCTCAGGACCGGACATCGCCATCGCCATCCCCCAAGGATACAAGATCTCCAGGAAGGACCGCCCCACCCGCCCAGGAGGAGGAATCGCCATCGTCCACAAATCCAGCCTCCGCCTGAGCACACTCCCTGACGAGCCCACAGAACTGATGGAACACCTTCACTTCAAGATACTGGCCAGCCCCACCGCCACCCTCCGAGGAACCCTCATCTACCGACCCCTGGACCCCGCGGACCCTTCGCCAACTCCATCACAGACATTATCTCCCCGCAGGCCATCGCATCCACCAACTACACCCTGCTGGGAGACCTCAACTTCCACCTCGACAACAAACTGGACCCCAACACCACATCCCTCCTGGACAACCTCCACAACATTGGACTGCGCCAGATCGTGACCGAGCCCACGCACTCAGCAGGACACACCCTCGACCCCTCTTCACTACAGGAAACTCCATCACCTTCAGCCACACCACCGAACTCCCATGGACCGACCATCGTTGCGTCCACTTCACCTTCAGAACACCCACCATCCACAGACACCAGCACCTGCTTCCACGAAGAAACTGGACCAAAATCACCGACGACCAGCTCACCTCCTCACTCAACAACTCCACCCCAACCATCGCGGAAAACGACGACCCCAACACCGCAGCCCGAACCCTGCATAGATGGATAACGGACAGCACCAACACCATAGCCCCCCTCAAGAAAAACAACAATAGCCGCGCCAAGAAAGCCAGATGGTTTACCACCGAACTTCGAGAGTCCAGAAGCACATGCCGCCGCCTCGAAAAGGCCTGGAGGAACACCAAATTCACAGAAGCCCACGACAACTTCAGAGCCGCCACCAACGCCCACCATCAACTCATCAGAGAAACGAGGAAAAAGCGATTGAAGACAGAATCTCCACCCACGCGCACAACAGCAAGGAACTCTTCAGCATCATCAAGGAGTTCGCCCAACCCACTAGCAAGTCTACCGACATCCCTCCCTCACAAGACCTCTGCGACAAACTCAGCACCTTTTTCCACCACAAAATCAAGAGCATCTACGACAACTTCGACAAAGACAACCAACACACTGAGCCCTCACCAACCACCCCCGACACCCGGAAACCAGCGATTGACGACTGGACAGCCCTCACCACGGAAGACACACTGAAGACAATGAAGTCAATCCACTCAGGGGCCCCACGGACCCCTGCCCCCACCACATCTTCAACAGAGCCGCCGACACCATCGCACCCATGCTCCGCCACACCATCAATCGCTCCCTGGCGACCGCCTGGCTCCCCGATGACTGGAAACACGCCGAGGTCAACCCCCTCCTAAAGAAACCCTCAGCGGACCCCACCGACCTCAAAAACTACAGACCCATCTCCCTGCTCCCGTTCCCAGCGAAAGTCATTGAGAAAGCCATCAACAGCCAACTCGCCACATTCATTGAAGAACACAACATCCTCGACTCCTCCCAATCCGGCTTCAGAAAAACCACAGTACGGAAACCGCCCTCCTCGCCGCAACAGACGACATCCGCACCCTACTGGACAAAGGAGAAACAGTAGCCCTCATCCTCCTCGACCTATCAGCGGCGTTCGACACAGTCTCCCACCGCACCCTAATACGCAGACTCTACGACACAGGAATCCAGGACAAGGCCTCGACTGGATCCGCTCCTTCCTCTCCGGCAGGACGCAGCGGGTCAGACTCCCCCTTTCCTCTCGGACCCCACACCTACCACCTGCGGAGTCCCCCAGGGCTCCTCCCTCAGCCCGATGCTCTTCAACGTCTACATGGCTCCATTCGCCCCCATCGTCAGAACCTACGGACTCAACATCGTGACATACGCAGACGACACCCAGCTCATCCTCTCCCTATCCAACGAGCCCAACACCGCCAGACGCAACTTTCGAGAAGGCATGGAAGCTGTCGCCAAATGGATGAAAAACAGCTGCCTACAACTAAACACCAACAAAATAGAAGTACTCATCATGGGCCCAAACCCCGATGCCTGGAGCGACACCTGGTGGACCCCTGCCCTCGGAAACCCGCCAACCCCCACGGACCACGCACGCAACCTGGGAATCATCCTGGACTCCGAGCTCAAAATGGACCGCCAGATCAACTCTGTCTCGTCTTCCTGCTTCCACACCCTCCGCCTCCTTCGTAAGACCTTCAAATGGATCCCCCTCGAACACCGAAAGACCGTCACTCACGCCCTGGTCACCAGCAGACTCGACTACGGCAACGCACTCTACGCCGGAATAAACAAAAACCTCACCCGCAAGCTACAGAACATCCAGAACGCCGCCGCAAGACTGGTCCTCAACCTGCCAAAACACTGCCACATCTCCCAGCACCTGCGCACACTCCACTGGCTCCCTGTCGAGGCGAGAATCACCTTCAAGATGCTCACCCACGCACACAAGGCCCTCCACGGTACCAGACCAGCATACCTGAACAGCCGACTCAAATTCCACGCACCCCAAAGGACCCTACGATCAGTCCAGCTCTCCTACGCCGTGGTCCCCCGCACCAGAAAGACCAGATCGGGAGGCCGCTCCTTCTCCTTCCTCGCGGCCAAAGCATGGAACGCCCTTCCGCTCCACCTCAGACAGACAACATCGCTCCCCATCTTCGCAAGAAACCTCAAAACCTGGCTCTTCGACAGACCCCTCCTTGATGGATGGAACCTGCACCCCCCCCCCTAGCGCCTTGAGACCCTTACGGGTGAGTAGTCGCGCTTTAACAAACCCCTGATTGATTGATTGATTGAGGAATGGGCACTTCAAAAGAAGCAGAACCCCAACATAAACTTCAAAGACTCAGACCCTACATCACATTTGGTGTCTGAAAATGGATGATAAGGGGAGGTTAGGCCCCAACCATTGTCACCTGTCAAACACGCAGAAGGGCTGTGTGAAGAGGAGAAACTGTGCTAGACGTCTGCTTGTGACCAGGACTGGAGGCTAAGGCCTGCTAGTCTCCCTGCTGGGTGAGATGGGCATCACCCAGAGAATCCAAGACCACTATTCCTGGAACCTGGAGCACCAGCGTCTGCCTGCTTGCCAAGACCAGAGTACCCTGTGAGGAAGAGTAGAGCATTGGAGGAAGTGAGGTTTAATCGGGACCCCTGTTGAGTGAACTCCCTTTGAGAGGCATGAGGAGACAGCTGCATTGTTTGGGTCGCTGCCCGTGTACAGGACAAAGTCGGGGACCCCAATATGCCAAAGGAGGGTAGCTGTGAATCAGCTGCTGCACCAATCAGGTCATTGTATGTGTGCAGGACAAAGCTGATGAGCCCTATAAGGGCCGCTGTAAATTATGCAGTGAGTAGCACTGCACCGATCGAGCCGGAGCCCATGTGTCGTACCAAGCAGGTGACCCCTTATATGAGGAGGGGCCACTGTGAGAAGACTGCTGTGTGGTAATGGTCATAGCCATGTGCGATAGTAGGCCATGACCCTGTATGTTAAGAGGAGCCACCACCAAGGAATTCACTGTGCCAGGCAGGCAGGAGGTCGTGTACTGAGAGGATACTGTGACCCCAAATGCCAGAGGGGGTGACCATAAGCATCAAGAAGTGCAACCTGATCTGAAACCCCCCCGCCGGAGAAGTGGGGCCGTTGAAGGAGCTCCTGCACATAAATCCCTAAGCAAAGGGACCTTATTCAGGATCAGCACAACAACCACCTATCGGGAGTCGGATCATATACATACCCTGCAGGAGGAGTCTCGAAGAAACTCTGGTTGCTTAGGGAGACTGACTGCATGTAAGGAACCCATCTGGGCTGTGTGCAACAAACTCACCTGAATTCAGCTGCTGCCTATCCAAGAACACCCCCAGACTGGGTGCACTCAGGGATTCTGAATGTTTCACGCCTGCTAGTGCAGGTAAGACTGATTTCAGGCCAATCGGCCCTGGGTGAACTTGCTGTTAGCGCTGCAGTCCTGGAGCGCTGTTGACTTAAATTAGAGTCAAAGTGGACTCTTGAGACTTGGGGGCAGATTTTCAAAGAAGTCACGCAGTGCAGCAGCCACAAACTGCACTGAGTTTGCGTGGCAGGGAGGGAGCAGGAGAGCGCCATATCTACAGAGATGTGGCTCTCGCCTGTCCTCTCCCTAGTGCCAGCGCTGATTTCAGCTACTGTGTGCCAAGCACACACCTTAGTGCCATAGTGCTAAGGTGCATGCCTGAGTCTAGCATAGATTTTGTACAGGTAGGGTACCCTTCCTGTACAAAATACTATACCTAGACAAGTTCCAAACGCTTTTCCCACTTTGTATGTATGCTGCACAGTGCAGCCACATGCAAAGTAGGAACAGAAAGGAGAAATCAAAACATTTCTCCTCTTAAAGCCTCCTTTCAGATGGCGTTAACTTTTGGTGCTAAACTCTTTCTACAATTGTTTGTAGATAGAGTTTTGCGTCAAAAGGCATGGGTGGTTGCATGGCAATGCTCATGTACCACCCATGTAATGCCCCTTGGCGCTAAGATTGCGCTGCTTTGCGTTGCTTGTAGGATACTTTACAATGCAAAACAAGTTTTGTGCCAGAAAGTAAATTGGTAAAAAACATTTTGTGCTGGTTAGCGTCACTTTTGTGACGCTAACCTAGCACAAAATGTTTGAAAATCTACCCCTTGGACTACTAGTGGGGCTTACCCAGGATGTTGCCTATAGTGAATGGGGAATAACCACTATCGCTAGGAACAAGGAGTGAGTGCGACCCAGGGGAACCGCCTAACAAAACACTAGTGCCCTGACCTCAGGGGACTGCGTAGTTGTGTGTGCATGTCACATTTTTATCATTTGTGTTGATAGCTGTAGAAATAAAAAAAATAAAAATTCTATAAAAGTGAGTTTTAGGCTAGTCAATGATTTATTGCTTTTGCTGCATGCATTTTGAGTTGGGGGCCCATGTATACTTCTCTGTATCCACCCCCCACCCCTTGAGGGAGCCATTGACTGCTCTGACCATGCTATCCTGAGAATCAAATGCAGAGGGGGACTTGGCCCAGTTACTCAGAGTCCATAGTTGGTCGGGCCCCAGGACATCAGGAGTAAAAGGTCTCAACTATTCACAGTTGGGCCAAGTACCCCTGCATGCCCCGTGGCCCTCTAAAAGGGGTTCTGACAATCTCTCTCTTTACATGTATAAGAATGTATGTATTTTCATCAATAAAAGATGGAGGGGCTTGCCCATCAACAAGAAGCATGTGTAAACACTGTATGACATTACTTCCTTGGCTCCATATTCTCTGACAAGGGCGCAGGAAAGTAAAACATTGGGAACTCTCAGCTATCTGTACAGGACCTGCACACCATACTGCTGTAATTTGGTCCTTAAAGAGAACATGTCTGTCCAGTACCATCTCCAGCAGTGATTTCTGTCACATTCTGGATGGCTGTAAATAGATTGAGGAAAACGCCATTTTGCTTTGACTTAAAAGTATCAGTAATAGGCAAACGTATCACATTATCGCAAAAATTATATGTTCCTTTATAATAATTAAAATAATGTATTCTTTTGGCCACTTCTGTCTGAAGTGCATTAGATAGATGACTTTTGTATGTAATTATTGTGACCCAATGCAAGCTAGTAATCATTTAATTGAACTTGGAAGGATGATAGGCTGAGTTGTCCATGCTAGGATGTAAACAACACACACTGCTTAATCCACATAACTTCATTAAAACACGTTGCGGTGTTTCATTGGTGGACCCAACCAAAAAGATAGATTAAACAAAACTGAGTATATGAGAAGTACATAAATATGTTTCTATCTAAGTCACTAGAGAAAATGCCCCAGAAGTAAACATAAAAAACAGGCAGCCTTGTTGGAACATAAACCGCCCCTCTCATTAAAGTCAGGTGCTTGATAAAGTTATGACATTACTCCAACAGAAGAAAGCTCCTATTATGTTGCTGTGTATTAGGCTAATTAATATTCCCACATTATTTTCTGGACGTTATGTCATTACATCAGGGTATTCAGATTAGGAAAGCTGGCATCTCAATGTCCTAATGCCCAGCAGGCTTTGGGCCTTATTTAGAGTTTGGGAGACGGATTGACTGTCAAAATATGACGGACATCCCACCAGTGTGTTAAAAATGCCATAGGCTATAGTACACTTGTAATATGGAAGGTGTTGCATCCGTGAGGAGGATCCTGCCTGCCAAAATCTAAATAAGGCCCTCTGTTATTGCTCAACTCTCGTGAAGATAGGTTGACTTTGCTGCAATTCCTGTCTCCCTGAAGGGTGAACCACAAATGTAATTGCTGCTGTTATAGTACCAGATGGACGTGGTGAAATATAGGATTTCCTATACAGTGGTATAACGCAAAATGATGGGTCCATTCGCTGCAGAATGGACTTCATCAGGGCCCTCTGAGCGGTGCAGCACCCCCTACACTGCAGAGGCCTGGTCAGCAAAGCAGAGTGGCTTTCCTGAACGTTTAACTATTTCTTATTCCATGCCATCGTACTCATTCTGCAAGGCATGCAATGGCAAGGCTTAGAGGGTGAAGGGGCCACCTCCAAAACAAGAAACCCTGTGGGCCCCTCTGCACCTCTGGGGCTGTGGGGGCCTCCATTACTTCCCTCTTTTCATGTTGGTGGGCAGCAGAGGACCATCTGTCACTTTCTGAGATCCCGCCACCTTGGCGAGGGTAGTTTTTGCGGAAAGAGCGCCTGCCGGTGCAGGAAAAAACACTTTTGGACAAAATGCATGCTGGGTGACCACTGTGTCATAGCGCCCCTGTTGGCTGGTGTTTGTTCTGCAGAACAAAAACCTAAAACCTGGAGTTTATTTTTGTGCAACAGAAAAAGAGATGTTGGTTGCATTAGGTCTTTTTTTTTCTTGCCTACCAGGGTCCAACAAGTGTGTTATGGTAGACCTGGAAAGTAAAAATCATTCACAGCAGCCTGGCCCTAAATAGGCCTCTGTATAAAGGTTTCTGGTGGAGATGCTAGATGAGACTTAACTATTAGAAACAAGACAATTCCCACACCCCTAACCGAGGGGGGGGGGGGGTGGAGCTGAAGATGTGGCACAGTGGGAGGCCACCCAATCTGCAGTGGTTCTTCTGCTTTACAGAATCCAAGCACTGAACACTGACCCATAGACTGAAAAATAGACTGCAAAAACATAAACATGCGCCATATCCCACTTTCAAGCACACGAAATAAAAAAAAGCAGGTCAAACGTTTTGTACTAGAGGGCTATTTGTACTACTACATTTGCAAGAAGATGTTTGTAAGCCTATCTATATTTAGTTTTTTTTTAGCTCCACCTCACCCACCTTTGAAATCCACTGGCTGCGGATTCACTACCAGCATTAGGATGAAGGTATAAAATGAGTCTGTCTGACTGATTAGGAGTTCACCACCAGTATGGTATGTGAGGTAAATCTGCAGGTGGATGTTGAACTAAAATGACCCCAGTGAGAGGATACGCACAACAACCCTGCATGCATTTAAATGTATTCACGTTGTAATGGATTTCGTAGCAAATAGCAAGAATGGAATGCCTTAAATTGTCTACATGAGGTAAAATGCAATGATTACCCTTCACCCAAAGTGAACTTGAGTCTCGTATCCTCTCGCTCCTTTTAATGAGGGCAGATTTCCAGCTTTTAAGTGCAGACTCTGCCCCTTACTAGGGAACTCTTAACAGCTGCACAGTATTGACTTGTACTAAAACCACACCAGATGTTCACAAGAGATAACTTTTAAACTGCTCTAATAAAACAAGCTAATGGCTGGATGTAGAACTGGTCTGTAAAAGAACTGGGATAATGGCATACCCAGTAATAACGTTACTTGCAGTAATTTCTGCATTACTGGCTCACAATTTTGAGGAATAATGAGTGTAAACGTGGTTAGTCAGCAGAAGGCTGCTGGAGGCACCCCATATAATTTTTGTGACGTGCGTGGTAATATGTGCCCAGGAAGGATTTTGACCCTCTCGGGAGCAATAGTGGAAATATTAAAATGAGGTGCATATTTGTATTCCTGACCCTGGACCTTTACCCAAAATGGCTTGCTAAAGGAAATAATAAAGGCTGCAGATGGTGTAAGCAAGCTCAAGAAACTATCTGGCATATTATTTGCACATGTCCATCGCTCTTGATAGAGCTACGTCAACTCTGTCACCAATCTTTTAACAACCCGGGAGTGTGCACATGCTGGTAAGCTGTCCTGGCATGCTCCAGGGACATCTTAAGGATTTTGGGGGCCCTGGGCCAAACCTATTTTGGGGCCCCTGTTCAGAACAGCTTTGAGTTTATTATTCAATTTCAGCTCTTTCATACCTCTA
The DNA here is from genome assembly GCA_963921515.1 of Calotriton arnoldi. Lineage (NCBI taxonomy): Eukaryota > Metazoa > Chordata > Amphibia > Caudata > Salamandridae > Calotriton > Calotriton arnoldi. Next base: position 1,407,033 of record CAWUFW010003689.1, on the reverse strand, counting down.
AGGGTGCACAGGTCCAAATTCTAAATGTCTTTACAACTAATATTCAGGGATAGTGACGTATGTTTTCAATATTGTAACACAGCATCAGCTCTCTAATTTTACTCCAAATAATGTCTGTGACATCCTCCCATTTCTCATATGTCAGGTCCTGTTTTGATCTAAAATAAACTTTTTTTATGGATGTTGCATGAAACATAAACACAACATTTCTCTGCAAAATATCTGTAATGGACTCACACATCACCCACACACTTTATTTAAAACAATACTGTTTAAGAATGATTCAAGGTCACCAGGGCAAGACTCTGCAAAAAAGAGCTGGCTCTATCAGGGGCCCCCCTGAAAGGCTGGGGCCCTGAGCCAGAGCCCACTTTGCCCATGCCTTAAAACGTCTCTGCCAATGGGGTAAATATAAGACTTTGGGGCATATTTACCAAAAATTCATGCAGCGCAGCAAGCCACCTTGCTCCATGACAGGGAAAGGGCAGGAATGCACCGTATTTAACATAATACGGCACATTCCTCTCTTTTCCCAGTGCAGGTGCACGATGTGCTGCCTAGTACCAACGCAGGCACCCTTGCGTGTCTGCGTTCTAGGCAAGATTGTTTTCATGCAGGAAGGGATAACTTCCTGCACAAAAACAATCCCCTGAGGCATTTTCCACCTTCTATGGAAGAAGAAAAAACTAGGAGAAATAAAGATATTTCTCCTCGTTACGCCTCCCCTGGGGATGCGTAGCATTTTGAAACATTCCCAGGTCTACCAGTAATGGTAAACCTGAGAATGCACCAACAATCCATGGATGTTGCATGGGAACACTGATGTACCACCAATGGAACGCCTCCCTGGGACAGAGTAACGCAATACAGTGATCTGTGCTGAGTTGCGTTACTCTAGATTTATCAAGCCACTCAGAGCCACGCAAGAGGGGCTTGTGTGGCTTGATAAATCTGACTTATGAGTTGCATGCTCTTATGCCCCATTGCGTGGCGCAAGGGCAAAGCAACTCATTGATAAGTTTGGCCTTAAATTACAAGGCATTAGGGGGCATATTAACAATGCAGCGATAAAATTATCGCCGCTTTTGCGGTCGTTTCGCCGAAAAGCGGCGATAATAATATCGCCTTATCAGCAAAGACACGCTATCGCGTGTTTTGCTGATTTTGCTCCCGTTTCCAGCACGCCTAACTTCGCATCGCTAATGAGATGCAAAGTAGGCGTGTCTGTGGAAACAACATGGGTAAATATCGCGAAGGCAGCTTCGCGATATTTACAATGCGGGGAAGCGATTATTTTAATCGCGTTAAGTATGCCTTAACGCAGGAATTTAACGTCTGTTAAATTCCTGACTTAGGCATACTCAACATGGGAGGTGGATTCATGTGATACGACCACAGGGTCGTATCATCAAGAATATCAGTCGTTTACATGGAACATCGCTGGAAAACCAGCGATGTTCCATGGAAAAGGAGCGCTATGCTGGAATATACATCGCCATGGCGCTAAGCGTTGTTAATACAACGCTAGCCTGGCGAAATATTCCAGCGATAGAAAGAAATGCGGTATACAAGGTCAGCGATAATTATCGCTGCCTGTTGCAAATATGCCCCGACGTTTTTTTATTCAGGCTGAGAAAAAGTTACTTCAAAAAATGCTGATTATGGACCTAATATTTTAAGTCACGTTTCTTGTTTTTATCACCGTTTAACGGATACAATTCCCGATGTTTATCAACTTTGTAGCTTTTAGATTAACCTCACAATCATATTTATGTAATGGTTTCTATTAACTGAGCATTAATAATAAATTTGAAATTGAATTACCATGAGGTGCACATTTGCATAACAACTTAACATTTTCCTATCTCCCAATATATTAAAATCCTATTCTCTACGTTCCCTAATCTTAATAGAGGTAGTGAAATTCATAATGCAAATATGTACTGCTCTGTTTATTCAGGAGGCATTTACAGACCTGGCTACACTGATAACATGCCTCTATTTTTAGATGATTGTTATATTTCTATAGTGCCTCCTGCACCTAATTCACCTCATTTAGTAATTTGACCATAAATATGTACCTTTTCTAATTTTGTTTTGTTCTATTTTATGCACGCATTAGAGAACTTATGTTCTTCCACCTTGCTCGATACACAGTGTGAAATCCTTAGGGAAAAACACATACTGTTTGTGAAGCAAAAATGCAAAACCTTTGATGAACATTAACAATTATAATTTTGTTTGTTGTGAAAAAATGTTATCAAACATTATGAATACTAAGCAGTTTCATTTATGCAGAATTCTTTTCCGGTATACTTGGATGCCTAAAAGATTACTGTCTCTCTAGCACTTCCATTTTTGCAATTAATAATTAACGAGAAAGACACAAAAATGTAGCATTCAATAAGCAGCTTGCGGTGGAATGAACATGTTGGAAGTCCGATAATGCAAGTCCTTTGTTCGCATTTAATGTTGTTTTCATTTCCACTGGAAAAATTTGAAAAGACTTGACATCCCATATGCAAAGATTTTCAATATCGTCAAAATGTAATTTTCTTTGAGAGGAGAAAGTAATTTCCTGTTGTAAGAAGACAAATTCCTCTCCTGATGTATCCAGCAACCATTTTATATTCTGTTGTGTAAACCGGAACTCTGTCCGGGACTATGATACAATTCCTAAACCTGATTTTCAATTTTCTCCATTAATTTCCAGTCAGATGAGCTTTACAAACATGCTTTGACTTGTCAAATCTGTTTCTGAAGTAGGCGGCCAACGCTACCCGTGAGCCTCTGCGTCTTTTGTGTTCACAAGAGTTCCAGTCCGTTCCTCCACAACTGGGCATGTTTACAAAACTGCCTGCATCACACACAAAGCCTTACACACGTCCTCCCCTCGTTACCTGGCGAATAAATTGAAATTGTCCGGTGGCTCTCGCCCTTCTCGCAATGCGGAAAAGCTTCTGCTTGAGCCCCCCGTCTTCAAAAGGGAAAGATCGATGGCGCAATCCTTCTCAGGCAATGCGGTGAGAATCTGGAACTCGCTTCCCCCATTGCTTCGTGCCACCTTCTCTACCCGGATCTTCAAAGCTGACCTCAAATCTCTTCTCTTCCAAAGACACTTTCAGAACTAATACTTTCACTCTCAGGCCCCTCTAGGAAGTTCGCTCTTCATTGTAAATTTGTACTTTTTCCTGTACATTCCTCACCCTTGCGTGCTGTGTTGGATTTTATGTTTGTGTACCCTTCATTTTAAGTCTCCTGTTTAATTCACGCCCTCTCTACTCCCTCAAGGAAGTTCTTCCACTATAGGAAATTCTGTACTCCATGCCTATAGAAGTGCCTTCCCAGTGTGTTCTGAGTGACTGCCACTTATTGCAGTATTATACCTCTATTTGTATTTTGTATCTCATGTATCATGCACACCTGTCACTTTTTCCTCTTGTAACGCATACCTCTTTTTGTATCTTGTTTGTTTTGTTATTTGCACAATTGTCACTTTTTCCTCATGTAATGTAACGCTTGCTTTTGTATTATGCTCACTTGTAACCTTCTCCTCATGTAATGTTACTGTCCTATTGTGAAGCGCTCTGACACCTTCGGGTAAAGTCCGCGCTATATAAAAACGCATTAAATAAATAAATAAATAAAAAAATACACGCTCTGCAGAAAGATTCGAATGTCCAGGAAGCCTCGGGCTCAGAAGCAATAATTATTACCTAGCCTGAAAAAAGTGTTGGTGGCATGCTGAAGGAAACTGAAAAATAAATCAAAGAGATGAGAGCGACACACGAGGGTTGCTGTTAAACGTAAATATATAAGTAATTCAAGGTATTTTACTGAATAGCACCTCGAGCGATGACATTGTACGCTATAAACCTAATATCACTGGCGGCCCCAACGGGTGCGTCACCGATACTGGGATGGCACAGCGTATAGTGCACGTGCACTCCAAGCCGTTTCATAGAGGTTGACACCTGTCTGCCTGTCTAGAGCATAGTTAGTTACTCTGTGGCGAGACTGCTCCAAATAGCAATGGCCTGCTAGGAGATGGCTACTCCTCAATACTTGGAACTCTAAAGAATCAACAGAAATAGCAGATCTAAAAATGGTAGTAGCAGCATGATTTTCAGTATGCGGACTTGAATTATCACCTAAAAGAGAATGGTGTCAGAATTCTTACATTCACTAACTCGTCCACCTATATATCCAGACGTGTCTGTAATCTACGTCACTCGTGCCTTAACTGTACATGACCTCCTCATCTGTCTTTCCGTCCCATTCCTTGTGCATGGGCAGTTCGACTGCTCCACAGAAACTATTACATAGCTGAGGTCAAAATACTTCCCCCAATATGGCGCTGCCTATCCAGCATGCACAAAGGGGGAGCACATCACCCGGACATCCTGTTCTTTTCTTTCTGCGCTGCAGAAATGTTGCCTAGTGAGGTCAGGTAAGATGATCATGTTTTTCATTTCATGCTTGACATTTTTACATATTTTTGCCTACGGTGAGACTTGCTTAAGCAGTCAGTATTTAGGGGACCAGGCCGCCCTGCACAGCGGGCGTTGGTCCTTTCTGGACTATGGCGCTGTGCGTCTTTTTGCCCGTTCTCGTCCCCTGCGGGATATGGTGCCGCCCGGGCATGGGGACTCTTGCCTGCGGCCTTGCAGCCTCCTTGCGGGCATGAGTATGGATCCCGCTCTGGTAGTCCAAAGCATTTATGCCATAAATTATTCTGTATTTGTGGCTCCTTTACTACCAGGGCTCCTGATTTCATGGTTTGGTGCAGCTGCACACTTGTCACATTTGCCTTTTCATGTACATTTCCGGTTGCCGTTTTTGGCATTCTTGTGTTCTATGTTGTGTGCTCTGCCCACCGCCAGGCTTACTTTGAGGAGTCCTTTGTGGACAGCTCTCACTCTCTGGGCTGTCTCTCCTGCCTGTGGCATCCTGCTTCAGCGGGTGGGGCTGGCAGGGCCCCCACATTTTAGCATGGTATTGTGCGGCTGGTTTTGGTGTCCTCAGCCTGTTTGCGCTGCATTAGGAAGCAGGGCCATGGGAGTCCACATTTGGAATATTGGAGTCCCTCGCGTATTGTGCTCTGCGTTAGAGGGCGGGGCTTGGGGGATTTTGCGTACTATTTACCCTGTTGTTGTGGGTGTATTGGTTGTTTCCCTCTCACCAGGACTCGTAAAGCAGTCCTTATGGCGACGGGGCTGGGTGTGCTGTGGCTTGTTTTGTTTCCCCACGCACAGCGTTTGGGGGTACCAGTCAGTTGGCTATGCCACTCGTCCGGCCTCTCTGGATTTCATCATGTGGTATGTTGCAGGAGGTAGTATTCGCTTCCTCATGAATTTAGCATACAGGGTGATCAGAGTGGTTGGTGTTGTTGGATTGTGGCTGGTGTTACGTTGGGGCCACCGGAGGTGGTACCAGGTACTTCAGTGCACTGATCTTTGCCTTCCTTACTGGCCATGATTGGGCTACAGAGGAGGTAGCCTTTGCAGCCGGGCAACCTACCCTTGTAATCCCCAGGCTGGATGTGTTTTTGCCTGATATGGAGTGCCGGAGGGGTCATTATATTCAGAGTTCTGGTTTTGCAGACCTACTAGGGCATCTTAGTGAACTATAGTCTCCCCATATCTAGCAAATCAGATGTTGCAGTTGATTTTGACCATTTTTTGGCCTCATTTCGGCTGGTTAAGCCTGGGGCTGTATCCTCGCATCATGCTGTTTGGACTATGTCTGGTTCTGCCTGTGGTGGCACGGACTTCCCCAGGGCAAGGGATCGATTCCCCCCAATGCTGGCATTTGACCACTGTGGGGACCTATGTTTTCCCTCATGGTCACAAGTACTTTTCCCGGCAGGTCTCATCAGCCTTTCTTCCTTTTGAGGTGCCAATGAGTATCTGTTGTTCAGCGCCAATATGCCCTTCTGGGTAGATGTGCGCTTTCCATATATGTATGTTCTGTACAGCGAGTGTTGTCGCATGTATGGAAAGTGGTGGAAGATTCCTCTTTCCCTTGCTTTCTTTCAGGGCTTTTGTCCTGTATCCATGTTCGCAGCTGCTTTTCCATCTATGGCATTCTCCAACATTGGGGCCCAGTGGCTCAGGTTTCGGAACATGGGTTCCAATCTCTCGCCAAGTTTGGCGTGTCCTGTGGTGGCAGTTGTACACTGACGCTCTCACCAGGGGTCCTCCGCTGGGTCGGCCTCCTCCTGCGTGGGGTTCGGTTCTGGGGAGATTCCTCTTTTTCTGTCTGGTGGGCCTTGTTTTATTTCCTCTCATCAGTCGGGGTCATGGGGTGTGTATTCCAACAGATGCCCTGGTGTCAAGGTCTTATGCGTGTCATCAAGGGGGATGGTTCCCTTCCTTTTGTTCAATCCCGGGTATGGAGAATGGGCCTGCGGTTCTGCTCAGTCTCCAAGGAACACACACTCGCTGCTCCTGAGTTGTGCTTCCTCGCATCCTTCGACCTGATGAGCGTCTGGCTGCCTGTTCCCATCCATCTGGCTGGTCAGCAGTTTCTTCATTTTGCTGTGGGCTCACACTGCTGCCATTTCCAGGTGCTTCTTTTTTGGCTTTTCTTCGGCGTCAGGTGTTTTTCGGACCCTGTTGGCCCCTCTGATTCAGGGTATTTGATTCCACCCTTATCTTGCTGACTGTCTCTCCTTAGGCAACGAAGGAGGTGTGTATGGTCTATGATCTTCTGGATTCTGCTGGGTTTCTTTTCCCCCGCAAATTGTCCTCCCTGCTCCCTTCTTGGTCGCTGGTGTTCATCGGGGCCCTCTTCCATCTGTTCCACCTTATGTCCTGGGTTCTTTCCCGACCTTAGGTATCTGCCTGTCTCTGTCTGCAGAGCCTGGGTGAGATGGCCTCTACACAGCCCGTGCTTCCCTGTGCCCATCTCCATTTCTTTACTGGTTACAGACTTCGCATTGTTTTGTGGCTTTCATTCCTGGGACCCCAGAAGTTGGGGTCTCTCCAGTGATGGTCTTGATTCTTCTCCCTTGGCGGTCTTGAGGACTGATGTGTGCACCAGGGCGAGAGGGCACTGCTGGAGGATTCCTAGGCCCTGGGCAGATAGTCCCCTTTCTGGGATTTCCAGTCTTCGTACTGGTGGAAATTGATGGTAGTGTGACAGGCACTGTCTTTGCTTCCCTCCTGTCCTTCGGCACCGTGCTGTCTGTGTTCGTACTGCCAACCAGGTCGTTCGTGCCTCTGTCGACCAGCAGGGGGGGATGCGCAGGTCTCTGTTTACTATTTTCCCCAGGAGACTGGCCGATCTGTGGGCCTTGGGAAGTATCCTCTCTCTCTATCTCTCTCTCTCTCTCTCTCTCTCTCTCTCTCTCTCTGCAGTCTCTCTTCCGGGGGTGGTGAAGGGGCATGCATTTTCTTTGTGCTATTTCTCTCCAGGTTCCAGCTTCCCTGGCTGGGTCTGCTTGCCTCAGCAGTGTTGGCTCTCTCCCCTCAGTTTGAGGCCTGCTTCCCTCGAGTTTTGACTGGGGCAATATGTGCTTTCTCCCTCCCTTGACCCTTGCTTTCCCAGGTCCTTAGGGGGAGTCAGGTGGTGCAGACGGGGTTCTTCTGGCTGTTCAGTATTAGTCTCAATGCCGTGTTTTCCATTTCTTTAGGGTTTGCCAGTTTTTCTGCATAGGTGGGTTCCCATACACCCATCTCTACTGCTTGCTCCTCTTCTTCACATCCTCTCTCCTGTGCCTCCACCTTGGAGTTTGTTATGAAGAACAAGGGAACCCAAATAAGGTTGGTCAGGGACCTTGGGTAATCAATTATTTCTAAAGACAGTAGTCCCTAGACAAGGATTAATGAGAGCAAACAATAAATATAGACCCAATCAGTACTATATTTTACAGCTGTCCAGCCGGACAGGTGTTTTAATATATAGTTGCTTAAATATACACAAAATTCAGCAAGAAACAAATAAAGTGGGACTTCTACTCGGTCTTCGCCTGAAACAAACCTCCTCCAAGCCGCTCTGACCTGGATCTAGGCAAAATGTATACAGGCATACCATTGTTAATGTCCTGATGATGATCCTATATCTTTTGTAAGGATCGAAACGCCGTCGACTTGTTGTACGCCATATACACCTCTTTATTTAATACTTATTATGTGTAATGGTGTCTCCACTATAATTTGTTTGTCCTACCAAAATGTGTCTTACACAAACAATTTACTCTGCCTGAGCATTTTTGTTTCATGTTGTACGTCCTTCCCACTAAGTTGGATACAGGCTTGTGTCCCACTTTATTTGTTTCTTGCTGAATTTTGTGTATATTTAAGCAACTATATATTAAAAACACCTGTCCGGCTGGACAGCGGTAAAATATAGTACTGATTTAGTCTATATTTATTATTTGCTCTCATTAATCCTTGTCTAGGGACCACTGTCTTTAGAAATAATCCACCTTGGAGTTTGGCACTTGTGAGGTTGTCCCTGTTGGCTCTTCACCCCTGACATCTTGCGGTCGTCCTTGGAGGATCTTTGATTCTTGGTGTAGGGCGACGGGTCTGTCTCCTGTTTCCTGTCCTTTGGTCAGGTTGTCATTTTTGGGGGGGTGGTTTTGTGTTGGGTCTACTGATCTCCTTCCCTCTCCATGCCAAATGGGCCTCCATTATGGCCTTCAGGGGCTCAGTTACATCTTCTTTCTCTCTATTGTGGGCTCGTTTTTGTGGACTTTTTTGCTTCAGAGTCCTGTCTTTTGCTCTCTGGATCCCACCCGGGGTCTTCAATCGGTGCTTCTGGCATTTGTCTGCTCCTCTTTTGCACCCCCGGTTTCCGTTGGCCTTGGGGTTTTTCGTCCCTCCTGTGTCTTCCTTTGACATGTCTTCTCCGGAATGGAGGTTCTCCATTCTCTGGATATGTTCTGGGCCCTTTACATCTCCCTGGGCCTTTCCAGTGCTTTTGGGCTGGTGGCTCCCTTGTGTGTCGCCTATGGTCTCTCTGGGAGGGGTCTCAGGCCTTCTTTGTCCATTCTACCTCGAGGGGTGTTGTGCTCTGTTGTCTTGTCTCTCATGGTTGTTTACCGTCCTCTTCCTTCTTTTGGTCCAGTGGTGGTCGCCTCAGAGTGTTTCCTCATCCTTGGCAATGTTTTGGGGTGCGTCACTGCGTGAGGTTTGTAATGCTGCTCCGTGGGCTTTTTCCCACACCTTTGTTTCCCACTGCAGTAGTCTGTTGGGGATGGCTGCATCCACAGAGTTTGGCACTCATATTTTGGTGGCTGTACATGAACTGTGCTTTATGGATTTTTTTTGCATTTCCTATCATGCATGTTGCGTCATCCTTGGTTTCTGTGTATATCAATCACCAGACACTTGGGTATGGGCTCATGCATAAGGAATTGGACGGGAAGACGGATGAGGAGGTAATGCCCGGTTACTCACCAGTAATCTTCATTACTCCGCGTCCTGGTCTTCCCGTTTCATTCCTGAGCCCGTCCCTCCCTCCCTTGTTTCTGTTTATGGTGAAAGTGTTTTGTTTTTTCTTTCTTATGAGTTTCTTAGGCATTTTCAGGATGTCCTGATGACATGCTTGCCCCTTTGTGCATGCTGGGAAGGGGGTGCCATACTGGGGGAAGTATTTTGACCTCAGTTAGGTAATAGTTTCTGTGGAGCAGGCGAACTGCTTATGCGTAAGGAATGGAAAGGGAAGACCAGGACTTGGAAATGAAGGCTACCGGTGAGTAAGGGGCATTTTCTGTGAACAATAAAAGCTAGTACTAGTCTGCGCTGCCAGATCCATTGTGTGGGAAATGGAAGACTGAATCAATTGCCTTCCATGAGAGACAAGGAAGCCTGCTTTGCTACTGCCAAATTGGCCCGTTTATGTGAGGAAGTAAAGCTTGCACTGCTGCTGCCCAATTTGTACCTGTTCTGGGATGAGAAGGTGTTATGCTGATGCTACCCTACCTGTATCTGTCCTCTGAAGTTGGGGGTATTGCATTGATTCAGCCCAAGGTGTACCTGTTCTATGAATAGGGCTATTTCCAATGTGTTACCCTATCTAATTAAAATACAAAGGTTATTTTGAATTCACTTGCATAACAAGGCCAGTGCAGTCAGAAGCTTTTGTTGGACCAAGGGCAAACACTAGTTGAGGGGCCCTAATACAGAGACCCTTGTTTCAAGCCCAGCTACCCACCTTGACCAAACTGTGTGATCCTGGACAATTAATTGTCTTCCCTCCTTCTCCTTTCCTGTGATCATCACATTTGAGAGCACCTTAAAATAATACAGTTCAGGATTTGCACTGTACACAAATCTTGTCTTATGTATGGTTTACTTGACAATAATGCTACTGCATCTATAACAGCAATAAAGGCCTTGTACAAGTGGCATAAGACTACTGACTTTCCTCTTGGGTCACTAATAAAATTGTCATTAGGGCAGAAGGGGAAAAATGTGATATTCATCCAAGATCAGAATTGCACAATGTCTGTTCAGGAAGCCTGGTTTCAACCCTGCTTCCAAGCTTGAACAAATAGTGTGACCCTAGGCACTTACTTTTCTTCCCTGTACCTCAGGTTCCATGATCATCACATCTGAGAGCACCTTCAAATAATTCCGTTCAAGATGCACACTTGTTAGACCTAACATCCTTGGTTTGGTTTCCCCTGACTTCTTTGCTTTCTGACCTCCTGTTTTGCTGACTCCATTTTTGCTGGCTTTAGGATTCTGGACACTTTACTACTGCTGACCTGTGCTAATGTGCATGTGCTCTGTCCCTAAAACATGGTAACATTATCTTATCCCTAATTGGCATATTTAATTTACTTATAAGTCCCTATTAAAGTGCACTACATGTGCCCAGGGCCTGTAAATTAAATGATACTAGTGGGCCGGCAACACCAATTGTGCCACCCACTTCAGTAGCCCTTTAAACACACCGAAGGTGTGCCATTGCAGAGCCTGTGTGTGCAGTTTTAAACTGTCATGTCAACCTGGCAAGATAACCCGCTTGCCACACCCAAACCCTCCATTTTAATACATATACGCCGCCCATAAGGTGGGCCCTAGACAGCCCCAAGGGCAGGGTGCAGTGTATTTAAAAAAGTGGACATGTACATTTAAGTTTTACATGTCCAGGTAGTGAAAAACTGTTAAATTTCTTTTCACTACTGCAAAGCCTATCTAGCCCATAGGTTAACATTGAGATTACTGTGTTCCATCGTATAAGTGTAATTTCCAATTGGGACAAGATAGAAATTCTGAGTTGGTGTCTCTGGACTCACAATTTAAAACCACAACTTGTGGTGAAGTTGGATTTTAAATTGTAAATCTGAAAATGGCACTTTTAGAAAGTTGGCATTTTCTCATTTTAACCATTCTGTGCCTCTGTCTGTCTCTGAATACATCTGGGGTGAGTGACGGCTGGCCTTTTTGCATTCCCTTTAGACAGTCACACACAAAGGGGGTTGAGGTGTGACATTCACATCCTTATGGCCCATCACCAGGCTGATGGGTCTTCCTGGGCTAGGTGGGAGGGAGGAGGTGACACTTGTACCTGACTAGGGCTGTGCGTTTCCCCACACAAAGAGCTGCATACCCCCCTGTAGTGAGTCTGGTGCCAGGGCAGGAAGAGCAGGGACCTTTTGTATTTCAAAGGTCTCTTTGAAGTCTCCGACACTTCAAAGGCACAACTGGGTATAAGTACTGGACCCCTGACACTGTTGCACAGTTTCCACTTTTCAGTAAGAACTGTTTGTTTGGTGGGCAACATAAAAGTTGGGATGGTGCCAGACTGAGTCCGTGCACCCCCTCAGGATATATAGGCCTAAAGACCTGCTAGCTCACAGTGCCACCATAAACACACCTAAACCTAGTAAGGTAGCAAATGGTTTGGGCATACTCCAAATTTGACAACTCTGACCCCCAAGTAATCATGGTAACAGATCTAGAATCCTTTTGCTCAGTAACTTGTGCTCTCTCTGAGACATATACAAGAAATACACAAAGGGACATTTTCAATATTTATTGAACCATCGTGATTCTTGTTTAAAATATATGTGCTGCAATAATTAATAGACAGAAGCAGAAAATGTGGTTAGCAATATAAGGACAGTGAAAAGATTGAACAATTCCACCATCGTGCTAATGTAGTGTATGTATACTGAAATATAAGTACTGTGTATAGTGTATTCCCAATCAGTGGCGTAGCTAGAGCTTCTGGCGCCCGGGGCTATCCCTCAGATTGCCGCCCATGGCCAGTAGCGGGGAGGGGTGGGGCTGGGGAAAAAGGACGGCAAGCAGCGGGGGTGGATTGGCAGGGTTTAAGTTACGACACCACTCTCTACTCCACTGCAGGTGAAAGCAAAGGTCGGAGCGGAGTTTGCTGCGTGCGTCCACCCACTATTTTCACAGGCTGAACGCCGTCCACCCTGTCAAGAAGTTGGGCCACACAGAAATATGCTGAACTTGTCCCGGTGTCATTTTCAGACTCCTGGAAAAGTTACACTAATTTTGAGATCCTCCACTGGCTTCTTGTGAGGCATAAAAGACCCTAGTGATTGTACACCGTTCTATCTACTCTTTCTCTCCTCTTTGTATCAGGGATACACTTTAATAATACAGCCCAATATTAACTTTGCACGCTACAAATAAACATTTGCTGAATGTCCTCAGGAATAAAATAACTTCCTTTTGGGACAGGGCATTTTAATTTGCATTGGCTAGAGAATGACCTTCCCCTATTGTGCATAAAAAAAACTTAAGACTCTTGTTTGTAATCTGTATTTTGTCATTTTGATCTATAATTCTCTATGATTTTCCTTGTTTTTATTACACTGTTTTTTCCTATTATGTTGTTCTATAGTGCCAAGAATCCAAGGTGTACATGCTTGTATTAATAAACCATAGCATAACATCAAATGTGAACTGAGCTCTCGGAGAGCTGTCAGCTGCTATTTGCTCTCCCAATTCTCAGCTCACAGTTTTGAACTGAGCACAAAGAGAACTGTGAACACTTCACAGCTCACTGAGTGCTCAGTTCACCATTGCAATGTGCGTGTTGAAAGAGCTATGGGCTGTTCTCAGCTTTCCCAGTGCTCAGACTGTGAACTGAGAAGTAGGTGAGCTGTGATCTTCCTCACTTCTCTGAGGCCTGGAGCATATGGTGGGCCACAGAAGTGCTCCCAGATACCCAATCCTCTTCATTTTCACTGCCTCTCACCCCTGACTAAGGATGAGGAGAAAATTCCCCCCAACCTCCCGTTTGGCAAAGTGGTGGAAGTTGAACAAAATGCCCCACATACACTTTGACAATATGGGGTGGCTAGTACATACTCTTATACCTTTGCAAGGTGGGAGCTAATAAGTGTTAACCCCACCTTGCACTTGGGAATGGCAGGGGGAATATACCCATGCCGTGTGCAAGGAGAGTGTGGTCGGGTGTGCTGCCTCTGCCCTGCAGAACTGCCTTGCTGCTGGAAATGTGGCAAGAAGAATATCTATTTGTCTGTGACTGGGAGCTGGACAGCGCATGCCAGGAGGAAGCAGTGAACCCGCAGAAGAGAGCCAAGTCCCATCTGACTGGAATGACCTGCTTGAAGGACATCTTGACAGACTAAGACTGACCAGGAGCCCCTATGTCGCACCAGCCAAATGCATAAGATTATCACAATGTTTGAATTGCATCTTTATTAAACTCCCCTTGCTGTTCCGAAAGGTGGAGGATGAAGGGCATAAAATTCCCCATCCTTACATGTTGGAAATTTGGGGGACTCCATTGGCGACAGAGCAGCAAGCGACTGGCTAGTGCACATAAAAACCGCTCTTCCACCTTTTGGCAAGGTTTGAAGAAATGGGGTCGATGTTCCCCTCCACTGACGTTAGGGGAGGCCAGGGAGGAAATAAACAAAATCCTGCCACTCTTGGATGAGGAGGGAGTGTGTGTACCACTTGTGTTCACGACAGTTCCAATGAGGTGGTGGTAAAGGCCCTAAGAGTATATTTCGCCCCAGTCTCTCATACAGCCACGTGGTCGATCTATACATGTGTTCAGAAACACATTTGTGGTGGACAAGCTGCCACAGAACTGCCGGCTACATTGCGTCTGCTGAACCACCCTATCATGGCGGAGCTTCCAACACTGTTTTTTTCCCTTCCCAGGACTACAATGCAGAGAAAGGGGATTGCAACCACGGCGGACATTTCAGTGAGTCCCACATACTTTAGGGAATTTCTCAGCCCGGTGGAGACATTGATTATACGCGTTCTAACAGCAAACTAGTCTTTGAAATACGAATAGTAAAATGCAAATAAGCCACCACGTCACTGTGACATGGTTGCATGGTCAAACCTAAGCATTTTCATTGAAAGTACTCCAACCAGTTCAGTGGAGGACTCAAAACAACACTGCTGCTCATGTGGAAATCTATCAATTTGGCAAGTGGATTGCTGTATAATAAAGAGGTATAAAAATTCAAATAGAATTCATTTTCACTTACCTTAATTAGGCTGTCAGTGTCTCTCTTGACTCTCGAGTTGACTCGAGGCAGGGGTCGGGGCCACAGCAGCACAGGTGACAGGCCAGGCCCAGTGCACACATGCACCACCACCAGCAGGCCGGGTTTCTTCTGTTAGAGAGACTGAGTAGCGACAGTCCAGACAGTGTGTGACTGACTTGGTGTAAGTCAGAAGTCCGGTCAGACTGTCTGCAGCAAATCTGCATTGCCCAGCACGAGACTCCTCCACTCAAGAGAGCGCGCGTGGTGTTGTGCGCGACAGTGTGCATCACTGCTGCAGCGCGGGGCTGGCCAAAAATGATGCTCCGGGCCGTCATTGGTAGCACTTTACGCTCGCTACAAGATTGACGGCCCTGGGACCTACATACACATAACGCCGTGCGGCACGGCGCCGCACCACCACTATGTTAGGTGGTGCATTATTTGCAAGCAGGTGCGCTTGCACTTACAGTAACACGTGTGGTGTACTGGCTGCTCAGCGACAGCCACCACACGTTGTAGTGTCATCACTGTCCTGTCAACCTGCCCCCCCCCAATAAATCCTGGGCTGGCCACAGGCGGCGGGCCACCAGTGCTGCGCAGCTGCCGCTGGCCGCACCCAAAATAGTGCCGCCTGGGGCGGACCGCCACCCCCTAGCTACGCCACTGCGCTGGACTCCCACTTGTTTTTTTTAGTAGTAACTTACACTTGGAGTTTGAGAATACCGAAAAGTAGTAAATGAATTCAAAAGTGTAAACTTATTCAAAAGTGTATGCTACCTTTGTGAATCAGGCCCTAAGTGATCAAAAACAGGGATTACTACAAAAATAAAACAAAAGAAACAATCAACAGACCAAGAATCCTATTTGAAACAATTGAGGTTTGCTCTAACCCTATCCAACCACAAAAAAAAATTAAAACTCAAAAGCATTGAATTAACACTATTAGAAAACCACATCCTCCCACCACTCCAGCAAGCTGTGTGTCCACATGGTCTGCCTTCTGACCCCTGAATATGGAAGCCCTTTGCAAGATTTTAATAATCATCAATGCGTGCTCACATCTTCTAGAAGCTGAGTCAGGCAACCTAGTCAGAACATATTCAGACCAGTTTCTACCATTTCACCTTGAAATCCTACCCTCATCTCTAGCAGAAGGCTCTTTCCAGAATGTTCTGGAGTCAGGATACCTCACTTGTGAAGAAACCAAACTTAGAACCAGGAAAACTACGGAACTTACGGCCAATGACAACTTGACTGTTCATTGGCAAAATAATTGAAAAAGTACATCCCTTCAAATTGCCAAGGTGGAACTTGCAGAGTTTAGCTCAGCGGAATTAAAAGAAATCTCTGCGAGATTCCACGGGACGACTTCACCGTCGGAACACGAATAAACTTCAAAACCACATTTGTTACACAAATTTTTCACTCAGGCCTGCCACGTTACTTAAAAGAAAAATACAACGTACCTTTGAGGGACAAAGTGTAGATAGAGGCTGAACTTAGAAATCAACGCTTCAAAAAAACGAAAACCACTAATCAGCCTTTCTCATTTTTCGCCCCTAAACTCTGGAACTAAAGCTAGGAAAAAATAAGATAAATTCCTAACTTCTGAACGTTCGACGAAAAGCTCAAAACTGGCATGTTCAAAACTCATGGAGCTCTCAGTATGGCACTATCCTCTTAGAAATAGATTCTCATTCTTACCCCATGTGGAAGTGTCTTAACGTGCTGTCAAGGATACTGCAGACGTGACGCTCCGTGCTGCTTCCTCATATCCGTGTAATTATCTGTCGCCAAGCAACGCAAACACATTCAAAGGGCAGGAACTCTGTTATGTGAAATCCTCACAACCGGGTCCAGACAGTGTGTGACTGACTCGGTGTAAGTCAGAAGTCCGGTCAGACTGTATGCACCAAATCTGCATTGCCCTCCACTGAAGAGAGCGCGCGTGGTGGTGTGCGCGACAGTGTGCATCACTGCTGCAGCGCGGGGCTGGCAAAAAATGATGCCCAGGGCCGTCATTGGTAGCGCTTTACGCTTGCTACAAGATTGACAGCCCTGGGACCCACATACACAGTACGCCGTGCGGCGTGGCGCCGCCCCACCACTATGTTAGGTGGTGCATTATTTGCTTTGAAGCAGGTGCGCTTGCACTTACAGTAACACGTGTGGTGTACTAGCTGCTCGGCGGGCCACCAGTGCGGCGCAGCTGCCCGCCCCCAAAATAGTGCCGCCTGGGGCGGACCGCCCCACCGCCCCCCCCTAGCTACGCCAGTGTTCCCAATTATGCATTCCCTGACCTAGATGTCCAGGGCAGGTGTTCTGACAAGAATCCCCTACTGGATGATCTAAATCCCCATTACCTGAAAGCAAGATATGTAGGTCCCTGTTTTGGTTACAGGTTTGACATCCCTCCTCGCAGAGGGTAAACAGGAATCAGCTGGGCTGAAGCGCCAACTATCACGATGACCTCGCAATGAAGGCAGAGTGCTCCTTTAATTAAAGTACAGAAAATGCATATGTATTTATAACAAAAGCATTCATGCTTCCTTGTCGAGGCTTCAGATGAGCTGACATTGTTTATTGTTTCTGTGATAGCGCCGTCACCTTATGGACGAATAATAAATAAAATTTACACAAAGTATGTTCAGGCCTTGTACTAAATATTCAAGATGTCGTGATAGTGTACTTACAATTTGGAATTGTAAGCAAAGTGGTTTCAGAGAAGCTAATCCTGCACTGTCAGGTAAGCAAATGTTGGTCAAAAGTCAGTGTGTGGAAAAAGAAGGCAACTTTAGAAACTTGTGCATATAAAATGGCATTGTTTCTTCCTGTGCCTGACCTAGCCATGTGACATCCACTCCTTGGACATAAGTCGACTAAAAGCTATGTTATTGTGAGAATGCGATCCATAGTGATTCTATAGCATGCATTTATGTAAAAAGGTGCTAAAAGTGTAAAAAAGTTTAAAAAAGGGCAATCATACAATTTGAGAACCAAAGCATACAGAGAGCCAATATTACAACTAGTAAAGCTATTAATAAAAAATCAATTAAAAAAAATAATTTAAGATGGAAAAAACAGGACTCATTAGAAATTCCCACCAAACAGAAGAGGCCAATTGTTTATGTGTTCTGAGTGGTAGACAAAACATTTCTGTTCCCAGCAGCCGCAGACAATGATCTCATAGGCACACCTCGGAGCAGGTTTATTGAGCAAATGTGTTCCCATTCAGCCCCCACAGCAGCCACTGCAGGAGTGATCACAACCAGTGGAACGTCTACAGAGCCAAAATCCAATTCACCAGAAGGCAGAAGCATCCCAGGAAAGCTCATAGAATGTGTTCGGAAGCAATGGAACATACAGAGGACAGCAATACAAATGGGACTATAAAGGGTCCACCAGTACATTTAAGTCCAGAGGCTAAGCCGATTGTGTTCCTAGGCACAAATCCATGGCTCACTCGAAAGTGCACAGCAGACAGCGGAATACCACCTGCATGCAGTGAAGCCACACATGCCGAAACGATAAGAACCAATGCTCATTCAATTCCTGAAGCAAGTGTGCATTGAAACATTGTACCATGCATCAGAGCACAGTAACAAATGTGGTAGTGCCAGTTCCCTTTGATTTTGAAATGGGACATCCATTGCAGTGCAGAAAAATTAAAATCACAGTCCCGACAATGAGGAACAGGACCAACTAATGACCTCCAAAAATGCTTCAGAGCACATAGTGAAAAAATGATGGATTGACTCCAAAAACTGTCTGGAAGGTGCTAATCAAACCAGAGCCTAAACTCTTAAAAAAGTTTGCTACCCCAACTGTATGAGCCATGTTAAATATATGGTACACCATATATATATATATATGCTGTGGGAAATTGGTGTGGAGTGGCGACTGTATTTCAGAAGAAGACTTTGCAACTTGAACATCAAACATCTCCTTTGCTGATGTTAAGGCCACATCATTCTGAAACAATAAGGCTTTCAGTTTGCGCATGGCATCAAAATGCACATTCGTAAGCTTTATGGAAGGCCACAGTGGTACCTCCCTAACTGGACGGGCAGGTGGAAACAGTACTTGTTTACAACAAGTAACCACAGAAGAAACTGTGACAAGATAAGCGATGCCCAGTCGCATTCCACAGTAACCCTGATCTTTCAGCATCAAGTAACTCCAGTTCAAGAGCAATCTGAAAGCTGGACGAATCATGGCCACTGAGGAACCTTTGAAGTAGCAAGATAAGTTAGCTACAGAAGCATTGCAAGCCCTGTGGAGCAAAACTACCTTGCACACTAAAGAACCACTTAAAGCCATCTCACAGTGGAACCTCTGAGAAAGATTTCTGTTTCCTTATTCTGACACCTGTATATGAAAGGTAACTCCCAATTCTCATGTACATACCTGTCCCCTAACGCTTGATGTCTGCCCACTTGATTGTGTTCTAAGCAGTGTTGGAAATAAAAGATCAAAATTGGAAGAGTAATGAACCCACCGATTATCCAATTCGCGGACGGTGTTTCAGCAACAATGAATGGCAGCCTCTCTAATTTCTCTATATGTCAAAGGCATCTTTGCGTGCCATGAGTATCGGCTGTTTCATTAGTTGGTAAGGTGAAAACATGCTTGTGGCAATGATGTGTCACTAAGGTACGCATCCAGATCGAAGAGTCTGAAGCATCCAACTCAATAGCAGTATTGATCGAAGTTGTGATTGCCCATGTTGTAATGCGGACATGTTGTGTTGTATGATGTATATAGCTGACAACACTATGTTACCCAGGGAGTACATTCTAGAGGACAGGTTGGTCAAGCCATTGTCAACTACTGCTAAAGCTTTCTCTAAGTTAGCCCTGTCAATCTCATGCATTCTTTCAGCAGCTTCCTGCTGAGAAATTTTCCATATTTCAATGTATATTGCATACTAGAATAGTTTTTGATGTGGTTTTCGAGGACCTAACAAGAAGTCCCATAGTTCTAGGTCATCAGAAAGAAGGGTCAAGTGTTGTTTCACCTGGGTCAGCGTTGAGGTTTTTAGTCAATCAAGTCACAACTTCCCAGCATTTTACGTTGTAATCACCCCAAGTGTTCTGTCTGCACATTTCGCTGGTCAGGCCTGCTGATCTTAAAGCCCTCTGTGTTACCCAGGAATCGTGCTTGACATCCGTTAGTACCTAACAGCCACACAAACCATCCCCTCCAATTGGTGTCTGATGTATTGTATGTTCCATTACGCAGCATTATGTCAAGTGTTTCCTCCCTGTATTTTGTAAACCGCTGCTAGTTGTCAAAACGTGTGAATGTGGGAATGCATGGTGTGTTAAAATCTTTTATCTTAGCTAATCCAAGACAAGACGCTTGTTGCACAGTTGCGTTCAGGATAATCATTTGTTGTGGTATTAGGCATGCTCTATAGACGGCCTTGTTGCCCAGAACCTGCCAATCTTTTGTCCCTCGAATCGACTTTACATCAATAGTGTCTCTCCAAAAGTCAACCCCTTGTGTAGACAGCTGGAAAAGAAGCAGAATATATCAGCTTGGTGTTTGTCAGCATATTTTTCTTTGCAAGTGATGGTGCAGGTTTATAAGAATAAGACTCTGGGTCAAATGTATCATAACCAGAAAAATAAGCACACTTTTTTTGCAAATATTTTTCAACTATCCTTTGGTGGTGTAGGGCAATGTTCCCATTGTGTGTAATTGAGAACAGCACTTGGAGTACTTGCTTTATGCAGGAAATGATGGTGTAATGTTGAGAACAAAACATTTCATCATAATTAGATGTGCCTTCATACATTTCATCAGATAAAAAAATAGTATATTGCTCTAGATCTTCTAGCATTTCATGGACTATGTTTACATACCAATCATCACACATAGCATTAGGGGTGACAATGTCATTTAAAAATAGTTTAAACAAGTATGGGATTTGCAAAAGTTCAGTGGGGCTTTACACATTATACAATACCCTATCCCAAAATATCCAATCAGAAACTTCTGAAATGTACACCAGGGAAAGGCCTCTTCGTTCTTTGTGTGATGACGAGTGTGGTTTGAGAACCAAATTCACCAGTTGTACAGCAGAGCGTTCAGGGAGATAGTGTTCATTGAGAAGCAGGAAGAAGACTGTCACAAAATGAATCCAAAGGACCAGGAAAAGTAAAGCAATTGAAATCCAAAGGTGTAACCATGGAGGCACAAAGTAAGTTTTTTCAGCCAAAGATAGAAAACATGCAGTCTTAGCCGAAAGGGTAGAGGTGGTGGTTCAATTGGATCAGATGAATCCAATGAAAAGTCATCAAAGTCAATGAAATAACCAGAAGCAGGCCGGTCTATTTTTAGTAACGCTGCTGGTTTTTTAGAAATGGGAGATAAGTGACTCGATCGATGATACATTGACGTAAACAGGAGTAGTGTCTGTATTCTGAATTGAAATCTGTTTCTGTGTTAGTTGAGTTTACAGTTGTTGTAGTAACTGGTAGAAGGGATACTTCAGTGTTAGTTACTGTGATCTCCCGTCAGAGAGAGGATGCTTCATCAGTTATCAAAGCTTCCATCTGAACTTCCTGTATGGTAGCAAGAGGAGGCAGGTAACTACCCTGGAGTCCACGTGGCCTACTGTTGAGAATCGGCCACATAGTGTGGTTTGATCAGATCAATGGAGACAAATCTCTTGTTTTTGCAGCCAGCAAGTGGCGGTAGAAGTACAGTTCTGCTACCTTCAACAACCAGGACAGGTACAGGCACTCTTAAGATGGCCTAGATTGTTTCCTGTACACAATTTTCTCCCTGATCAGATCCCCAACCTTCGGGATCCAGCCAGGTCTCGCAAGTTTTACCTTTGCTTCTATTGTGGTAGTGCATTTTACTTGGACGTTGGTTTGCTCGTCCCGGAAGCTATTCAGTTCTGTAAAACAGCTAGACGTTCTTGTAAGTCAAATGGTATTTCTGCCGCCACTATTTTGGGATTGTTGAAGTCTGAGACCCATATCTTTACCCCAAACAGGATATCATAGAGAGTCTGACCACCCAGTGATTTTCTAGGCAGATTGTTGAGTGCCCTTTGGATCTCATGTAGATGATGGACCCAAATGCGATCTGAGCCTAATACCCTAGCTGTTTAAGACTGCCTTAAGTCCCTTTTTTTTCTCTCCATGACCAAATTTGCCTTGGGATGGTGTAAGAAACTGGCTCTATATATACTACACCAAAATGAGGTATAGTCTGTATAGGGTCCAGGTGACTCCAAAGGTAGGCAGGGGTTAAAGTTAGATAGAACTGATCCAGCGCAATATTAGCCAACAACATTCATACACCATATACTCACTTGGGCCCATACATTCACACTACACTAATACTTACGCTGGGTGTCAGATGTACTCTTTTATCAAAGTCCCTGCTACCAATTACCTTCTGATTGAAGAGTAATAACTTACCAATGGATCCTTTGCTAATTGGGAAGTTTAAAATGAGTGACATTTATTATAGTACATAATCCTGAAATAACCACTGAGTCAGGAAGTTTTAAAATGTTTATCTAAAGTTTTTAGCAGAGTAAAATACAGAAAACACGGTACTTGATTGAAATACCCAAGAAAAAGCATAGAAATGATTTTGCTAATAAATGACAGTGTTTAAGGAAGAGGAGAAGATAGAGACAGCAGCGCAACTAAAGGTTGCAGTATAGTTACCTAAATGCGAGAACCAAGCCCCTTGGCCAAGGAGTTGAAAAAGATAGGACCCAGGAAGGATGAAGAGCAAAGACTTCTTCCAGGATCAGGACAGGACCGGTAACCTCTCTACAATGACGCCTGCGCCGTTCCCCTCTCTGATACTCGACTTCTCTCGATTCTCCTGTGCCTTCCTTCCAATGGACTCCGCCGCCCCCTCCTCAGGACCTCTTCTGGACAGGGATTCAGTCAGCAACCGATCAGCATGGCAGTCTGGAGCTCTTCTGCGTGTTCTGAGAGTCAGCTCTCGCAGCATGGACGCCTGTTCTTCGTGAAAGTATGCTCTGACTAATTAACTAATGCTATATTCTATTATACCCTTCTACGCCCATGTACCTCCCCTTAATGTTGCTAAAATATGGGACCACTACTTCTGATTGGACAGGGACCGGGGGTGGATTCTCGCACCATATCGATTTGGCCTAAATTGTAAAGCCTATTGTCTTTACGTTCCCGCCCCTTCAAATTAATACATTCGCTTTATTTCCCACCCGTCTCACGACAAATGTTATACAATTTACAGGGGAAAAGTATCATTTTTGTCCTCCGGAAACATGAAGTACAGCATCTTCGGCCAATGGGTCATGGCCTTGGAAGACGTCCAAGTTGACTTCACTTGGCAGGCACACAGGACACATACGCAGAACCATCTGTCTCTCGAGTTTCAAGTCACCACACCAGGCCCACGTTTATGAATTACTAAAAGTGCAAGAAGAAAATATTAAAATCACAAATAAAAAGTTTCACTGTATGCCCACTTTCCTTACTCTATTCCCAATTAATTGTAATACTATCCTGCATTAGTAGCATTAAGAAAACGACAATTTAATAATGACATGAGAGCAAGCTGAAGCATGTGAAAACATTTAGCGGCCATTTTAGTGCACACTGCGCAGAAGCAGAAGTTTCCCACCAAGCAAAGAAAGACGTCACACCATGTGATCAGGTTGCGACATGCGCATTGAGGTTCCCGCGCTTTAGCGGACATTTTGGATTACAGACAGGCGTTATTCATTAGTAAAACACATAAGCAAGCTTCTGTCCCTCTTGTGTTTGTGAATGCAAAGTTTAGTTTTGACAATACAAGTTTAATAAATTAATACTATGAGGAAGATTGCGTACAAGCAAGTTTCATTTTTGAAACCTTGCTCCATCAATCCCCTCTCTGATGGCGTTTCTGAGCCATCAAAAATACTACCCTCAATCAGATGCCAACTTCTAGCAATTCGTTTCATTCACATTTTTACATTTTCTGTTTTTCACATCCCCTTTCAACTTTTTGTATAAATCACTTCTCCATTCTTCAAGTTCTATTTCATCTAGTTTTCTCTTCTTTCCTTTTCCTGTCACTTTATATGTTCCATTCTTTCTACAGTATTTGCACCATATTGTTATTGCCAATATTATTATTGCTATCCCTGCTAGGGGTACTAATATTTGACCTATAAGTCCTTTCCCTATATTAGCAAACCAGGTTCCAATTGACGAGATACTATTTGTCAATCTTTCCCATACACTATCAACTTCCAGTGGTTTAAGTTCTTTCTCAAGTTTAGTTATGTTCTGTATATACGTTCCAATTTCTGCACTCTTATCAGGAATATAAGTGTAACAATGTTTCGTCTTCAATAATTTACAGACTCCTCCCTCTTTTGCCAATAGAATGTCAAGAGCAAGTCGATTTTGCATTACCATAGATCTAATTGCAACCATCTCCGTATTAATCATTAGAAAACCTCCAGCAGTATCCGTTGATAAACGATCAACCACTGTAGACAATTTACATATTTTCCTTGAGTTCAGAATTATTCCCACTGAAGGTATCAATGCACCAAATATATCACCTACAATTTCTGAAAAACTAGCTCTTTTACTACGTATTAATTCATTATTGTTTTCATTGCTTCCAGTGTTTCTTTTTACGTGGTATATCTTTGGAAAAACTATTCCAATATAACAACTTCCATACCACCGTGCAGGAAGACTAAAGTAAGCCTTATTCCCGCATACATAATAAATTCCAGGAAAAACTGAATCTGTTCCTCCTTTTAGTCCCCAACCTCCAAGAATTAAAAAATTGTGTTCAAATTCACTGGTACCGATGAAAACATTGTTAAAATCAGTCTTTAACCTATGAAGACAAATTTTCCCTTTCTTCTCGAAATCCAGAGCCATTGCAGCTTGAGCTTTACCAGGTGTATAACTCCCTTCTTTCTCCGCCCAAGGTGGCAACTGAGCCTTATGCTCTGAAGCTTTCCTTTGAAAATCATGTCTTCTATCTTCTACTAAATTCAAAAATATCTTTTCTTCTTCTAGTAAAGAACATGTTAGATTGTTTCTATGTGCATGTGTTATATCTATCGATTTCATTGTTAAGAAAAACTCTCCCATAAACTGTGCGTCTTGACTACTAAGCACTGGGTTCATACTCTTGCGAATCGGAACCTCAGAAAATATCACATCTAAGTTTGAATAATAATACTGTAGCCTACCTGTTCTATAAAATAAACTTGTTAATACACTACATGAGATGCCATATGTCAGTGGTAAATGATGGTATGTTAATCCTTCTGCTACTGATTCAGGTAACTTCATACAGACATAACAATTACTAACTTCCATTGTGTCTACATACTGAAACAATAACTTTGTGAAAACATTTAAACTAGTGTCGTTATCAGCTATTTCATGATGAATTTCTGCCTCATCTTCTGCCATTAATTCTACTCTATTGCCCTTCATGTTTGCTGTCCTCCTTTTGTTTCATTATTAATCTTCTTATCTATTATCATAAGGTAAGGAACTGCTACAATCAGGACTAACCATACTAAAAAGCACCAATACTAGACTACACATGCATATTGCACAGCATCTCCTACAACAATTTCGTTTTGGTCTCCCAGTAACTCTATCGTCAGGCATTTTTCGACAAGGAAGATTGCTCTTCTTATCTCTTCTTCTTTTCTTTAGATGATTCTTTTGTTTAGTCAGGTGGTCTTGTTTCTTCTTCGTATGTTAGTTCTGCACTTGTTCCTTCGCCACCACTGTCACTTGACTCTGAGCTTTCAAAATCTTCAAGAATGATATAAGTCCAGTCAGGACCCTTGAATTTGTTATTCACAAGTCTCAGTCTTTTACTTTTTCTTTTTCCTGACTTTTTCTCTTGTTCAGTTTGACTTGTCACTTCAGGTACTTGTTCTGGATCTTCACTTCTGGTTGTTATGTGGTATTTTACTCTTTTAATGACACTTGGCCAATGATCTCCTTTTCTTGTTTTCTTGGTTGGCACTGTTTCTCTGTTTACGTCTTCAAAGATCTCGTTATTTTCACTGCTCAATACTGTTTTGTTTTCTTTGATTACTGCCTCTTTTGTTTGTTCTTTTTCAGGTCTGATTGGTTTCTCTTCAGTAGCTCCACAATGACTTTCAAGATGTTGACCTTGTTCCTTTTTTATTTCTTTATGTTCATTTGTATCAACCCCTTTTTCTTTAGTGAATTCTTCTTGATCTAACTGCTTCTGATCAGGGCTTATTGCACTGTGAACTTCTGCAGCCTGACCGGATTCTTCTAAACCTGTCTTTCCCTGGGTAAAATCTATTAAATCTTCACTGTTTTGAGTCCAATTTTCTTTCCCTATCTGACCTTGGTCAGGTTCTCTTATTGTCTTTTCTTCTTGTACCTGAGCTGCTTCTTCTTCACCTATCTGATTGTGGCGGGGTCGAAATAACGGGTCTGAGGCCAGGTCTAGGTATAGAGGCTTTTATTTTGCCAAACACACGCCTTTGAGTGAGGGTGAGTCTATCCGGAGTATATGAGGTTGATTCCGTGTGCTGTCCTCTTGCTCGGATTCTTTCCGGCTTGGTCCACTCTTCCTCGCGGTGCCCCGGTCTCTGGCGGTATGTCTTCTCTGTGGTGAGAGGGGTGGGTCGTAATGAAGGGTTAAAACTCAGGAAGGAAGGAAAAGAAAAGAACACTCGTATGAGGGTTCCGGTCCGGAACGATGTTAAGGATAGGGTAGTGAGGGGACACCTTCAAACAACCCGTGAAACACTCTTGGCGGCGCAGGTGATAGTGAAAGGGGCAAGGTGCAAGCGGGAATGGCTAAGAATGTCTTCCCTTGTCCCCGTCTAGTTAGAGGAGCCCCTCCTCCCTAACCACCCTGTAAACCGGTCTCGTACCTGGTTTAGCCACGCTCCTCCAGGAGCGTGGCTCAGCGAATCGAGGTGTCGTTGGCCTCCTGGCGTGTCCTGAAGTCCTCGGGGTCCGCTACCGTCCCTCGTCCTCCGGTCTCCTACTTCCCGTCTCACTCTGCTCTCCGTCTCTCCTCGCAAAACTCCTTCTTCCTCTCCGGTGTCGAAGCACACTTCCATCTGTGTATTCTCGCTCCTTATTGCAGGGAAACCTGTGACGTCAGGAGGAGGGGGAGGAGTCCCGTCATCAAGCCATCCCCAATTAAAGGAGCCGTTCTTTTCGTCCGTATTGTTTATGCTTGTGGCGTTCCACTCGTCCTGTTTCGAGGAGATAAGAGGGGGTGATAGAGGCATTTGCAGACCACCAGCCTATGTTATTCTCCTGTTCGGCCCCTGCCGCCCCTACCCTGTCACACTCCCCCTCCACAGGATTCTCCCGATCGGGGAGAGGAAAGACACGGGACAGATAGTCAGCACTCCCATTGTCTATCCCCTTTCTGTGACGAACCTCAAAGGAAAATGGCTGTAATGACAGAAACCAGCGGAGAACCCTTGGGTTTTGTGACTTGGATCTGCACATCCACTGTAAGGGAGCATGATCTGTGTATAGTATGAAGGGGCGTCCCTCTAGATATTACCGCAACTTATCCACCGCCCACTTTACTGCCAAGCATTCACGCTCTATGGTGGGGTACCTAGTCTCCCTTGGGAACAGTTTCCTGCTAACGTATAACACAGGATGTTCAACCCCGTCGTCAGCGATCTGGGACAACACCGCTCCCAACCCATGATTAGAGGCATCTGTGTGTAGGATAAATGTCTTGTCGAAGTCAGGGGAGGCCAGAACAGGGCTTGTGGTGATGGTGTTCTTGAGTTTCAGGAATGCCTCCTGCATTTCACTGGTGGGATGTGCTAGTCGTTGAGGTCTGACCTCCTTTCGCAGAACGTCTGTCAAAGGGGCGGCTACTTCCGAAAACTGGGGGACAAAACGTCTATATACCCCAGTAATCCAAGAAATGCACGCAGGTCCCTTTTTGTGGAATGAAAGGGAGTTTCAGCGATAGCCCGCACTTTTTCTGCCTGCGGGGCTATCATGCCTTGTCCCAAAACATATCCCAGGTACTTCACCTTCTGGTAAGCCGCTCGAGACTTCCTGGCGTTGATATGTAGTCCTGCCTGTCCAAGGGCTTGGAGGATCGTTCGCAGGTGTTTTAAGTGTTCTTTCCAAGTGGCACTGAAGACCACAATGTCGTCAAGATAGGCTGAACAAAAAGAAGGGAATTCATGGAGTACAGTGTTCATGAGTCGCTGGAAGGTGGCCAGGGCGCCGTGTAGTCCAAAGGGGAGGACATTAAATTCATACAGGCCTTCATCCGTTGCAAAGGCGGTCTTTTTCCGGTCTTCTTCTCGCAAAGGGACCTGCCAATATCCCTTTGTCAGGTCGAACGTTGTAATGTATTTGGCATCACCTAACTTCTCGATAAGCTCATCGACTCTGGGGATAGAATATGCATCGAAAGTGGAAATGGTATTCAATGCTCGAAAGTCCATACAAAAGCGAGTAGACCCATCCGGTTTAGGGACCATCACTATCGGGGACGACCAGTCACTAGTAGAGGGGCGTACACCCCTAACCGTAACATCTCTTGTACCTCTTGTTTTACTGCGGCCCTTTTTGCGGCTGGTATCCTATAGGGCCTCTGTTTGATTGTCTTCCCGGGTTGGGTCTCAATCCGATGTTCTGCTAATGTAGTTTTACCTGGGAGGTCCGAAAAAATAGGTGAGAAGGGTAGCAACGTCTCGAACAGGTCGGCTCTTTCTGTGTTGGACAACTCCTCGTTTATCACTAGGTGGTTTAGGGTGGTACCTCCTGGCTCGGCGGTTGGTATTGTCAAGTGAGTATTCCTGGGCAAGGGTCCCAACAATTTCTTTAACAAATTAATGTGATATGTCTGTTTCTTCTTGGGGGACATCTGGTATGTGGTCTTGCCAAAGACCCCCACCACTTTGTAGGGACCCAGCCACTCGGCTTGAAACTTTTTCGTGTTGGAAGGGAGTAGTACCAGCACCCAGTCTCCAATAGACAAACTCCTCCATTTCTTCCCTTTATCGTAGCACCTCTTTTGTCGGTCTCTGCTTTTCTCAAGATTCGAATAAGCCAGGTCCCTTAGTTTTCCTATTCGGGACCTCAGTCGCTGTGTGTAGTCTAGGAGAGAATTCCTTTCCTCTTCTTCCTCCTTCTCCCAGGCTTCTTTGGTCATTTCCAATAATGTTCTGGGCTGTCTCCCATACACCATCTTGAACGGAGAACAACCCAGACTACTTTGGACTTGGGCCCTCAGGACATATAACGCCAATGGTAGTAGTCGATCCCATTCTTTCCCCTCGAGAGCCAACATCTTCTTTAGGGTGGTCTTCAACGTTCTGTTATATCTCTCGACAAGACCGTCTGTTTGTGGGTGGTAGACTGAGGTTCGGAGTTGGTGGAGGTCCAGAGAGCAGCAGACCTCTTTCATCAGTCATGACATGAACGGTGTGCCTTGATCCGTTAGGATTTCTTTTGGGAATCCCACCCTAGATAAGAATTCTAAGAGCTTGTCTGCTATGTTCTTGGTAGTGGGGGCTCTGAGCGGAAAAGCCTCAGGGAATCTTGTAGCGTAGTCTACCATAACCAGGGCATACAGGTTCCCTTTTTGGGTTTTGGGAAGGGGTCCGATCAGATCCATACCTACTGCGTTCAAACGGACTCCTACCACTGGTAAAGGTTGGAGGGAACGGCTGGAGGACGATACAGGTTCTTCTTTTGGCATATCGCACACTCTTGGCAATGTTCTTTTACATCCTTATATATACCTGTCCAATAAAAATGCCGTAGGACATTTTGGGTAGTCTTTTCTGCACCCATGTGTCCAGCTGTGAGGTGAGCATGCGAAAAGAAGAGCACCTGTTCCCTGAAGGATAGTGGGACGAGAAGTTGGGGAGAATCGTCGGCTGCTCCCTTTCGGTACAGCAGCCCCTCTTTAATCAAGAAACCGGGGTAGGAACCTGAGGGGGTATCGAGATTTACGTGGGCTGCTTCCCAGGCGTTGAACAAGGTGGCATCATTGGCCTGTGCAAACTTAAAACTCCTGTCGAGTACCCAGGGATCCGGGGTGATAAGGGCGGCCTGAGGGGGGTTCTGGTTTTGTGCTTTTCTCCCTACATTTGCGAAAAAAAGGTCTAGAAAGTCGGTGTTATCTGTCCCTAGAATAAGTTCTTCAGGCAGGGTTTCCAACACCCCCACTCGTACCTTGCAGGGAGACCCAGGTATCGGGGAGATGGTGACTCTCGCTAGAGGGTACGGCCTAATGTCCCCATGGACGCATCTTATGTGTACTATGGTGTATGGGATGTATTGAGAAGGCCGGATGAGGGCTTTCTGGATAACCGATTGTCTGCAGCCGGAGTCTAATAGAGCCCTTATCACCCTCCCATTTACTCGGACACTTACGTAGAATGAGGAGCCCATCTCAGCCGTGTATAGGACCGAACTAGGGATGTAACCCACTTCCATAGGTTCCTCCGCTGGTTTACGTTTAGGGCACAGCCGGGAGATGTGGCCCCAGTCCCCACACTCAAAATATTGCGGTCCCCTGAAGGTGGGGATGTCCGGTCTGAAAGTTCGGGGTTTTGTATGATCGATCAGGGGTTTTTGGTATTTCTTGTCTGGCTTAGGGGGGGGCTGCTTATGTGGTTTTTCAGGGTCCCATACTGTATTCTTGGGCTGTGCTCGGGAATACGTCGTGGCCATCTCGATGGCTTGCTCGGGGGACAGGTGAGTGTGCTGTTTTAGCCATCTCTGCGTTCCATAGGGGAGGGCTTCCATGAATTGTTCCAAATACACACGGTTCATGATATCTTCTTTGGAGCTGGTGGACGGCTTCAACCACTTATCTGCGGCCATCTTGAGGTGAAAGAAAAGGGTTTTTGGGTTTTCTCCGGGTAGCCCCCTCTCCTTTCTGAAGCGCACCCTATAGGCTTCAGCGTCTAGGCCTAAGTGGTCCAGGATAACGTCTTTTATATCTTGATATGGTGTAGTGCCCGTAGCGTTGGCTACTTGGTAGGCTGCTTGTGCTTCGCCTGTTAATAGGGGGGCCAGAAAGAAAGGCCACTTTTCTTCCGGCCATCCGCATGCTCTAGCTGCGCGCTCGAAATTTAGTAGGAACGCATCCGGGTCTTCTCCGGACACGTATTTCTGTAGGGCTATCCCAGACGGCCCGGGTGCTGGAGCTCTTCGGTCTCCAGATGCTGGACTTCCGGGGTCCTGTACTATCTTCTGTAGCCCCCCCATCTGAGCCGTGATGGTATTTTTAAATACGTCCCTATCAGCCTGGGCGGATGACATCTGTCGTTCGATTGCCCATTCGAGTTTCTCCTGGCCTTTTATCAGGTGTTGAATGACCTCGTCCATCCCGGGGGTGCTGACGGACTGAGGTGGCGGTGGCGGTGGAGGTGGCCCATGCCGCCCCTACCCTGTCACACTGATCTTCTTCTTCTATTTCTTCCAATTTCGCTTGACTTCTTGTTCTGTGGTATACTTCAGGAATTTCTACCACTGGTATCCAATCCTGACTTGTGCTCGGTTGTTCTCCGTCAGCTTCTCTCGAACCTCGATCCTGAGATTCCTCTGCTGGGCAACCTTCAGCTTCTTCAGTGATTGGTGTTGTCTGTGAATTCTCCTCTTCAGGGTCTGGTACTCTCTTTGTGTGGCTTACGTGAATCCAATTAGGAAATCTTGCACATTTCACTGCTGTATTGGTAGTCAATATAACCTGACAAGGTCTGCTCCACCTGGGTGATAGACACGTTTCTCTGGTGTGATTCTTCACTACCACCCAATCACCAGGATTCAGATCATGTTCTAGTTCAGGCTGCCTGGAAACTGCGTCTTCTCCAACCTGATGAGAGACAGAACGCACTAGGTCAGCTAATCCTTTGCAATAATCCAGAACCATATCATCAGATATATTTACTAATTTGTTTGTGGGAACATGTGTTTGTCTCATTGCTCTTCCCATCATTATTTCATGGGGGCTCAATCCTGTGTATCTGTCAGGTATGCTTCTGATTCCCATCAAGACAAGTGGCAATGCGTCTGGCCACTCTAATGACGTTGATGCACACATTTTTCCCAATCTTGACTTTATAGTGCCATTCAATTGTTCAACCACTCCAGAAGCCTCTGGGCGATATGCACAGTGCAATTTCTGTTTGATTTGAAATGCTTCACAGATTATCTGGATCACTTCGCTATTAAAGTGTTTTCCTCTATCTGATTCCAAAGATACTGGGAAACCAAACCTAGGTATGAGCTCACGTAACAACAGTTTTGCAACTGTAATACTGTCATTTCTCCTAGTAGGGTAAGCCTCCACCCACTTTGAAAACAGACACACTATGACTAGAACATATTTTAGTCCTCTGCATGGTGGTAACTGTATGAAGTCGAACTGGAGTCTTATAAATGGGCCCTCTGCCTTTCCAATCTTTCCAAACCCAATTATCGTTTTCCTGCCTGGATTATGCATTTGGCAAGTTAGACATCTCTGGCAAAGACTCTCTGCAACAGCCCTGAATTTGGGATTGTACCAATTTTGTCTGAACAGCCTAATCATTGCATCTCTCCCTATGTGTGTGTCTCCATGATGCATTCTAGCCATTTGTGAGAGTAAACAGTCTGGCATGACTGGTCTGCCATCTGCACTGATCCACACTTCATCTTCTCCTCTTTGGGAGCAACCCACTTTGATCCACAAATTTTTCTCACTTTCATCAACCTCATCTTGCAATTTCTTCACCTCATTCCAAGTTTCAGGTGGCATATACAGCATAAGTTGGCAGCTGATTCCCATTCTTTCCACCCTCTTATTGACTGACGTTCTGGTTTTGGCACAATGTTGAGCCACCAGGTCTGCATATCTGTTGCCGACTACCACCCAGTCATCTCCTGACTGGTGTGCGGCACATTTCACCACAGCCAATTCTTTTGGTGATTGTATTGCTTCTAGCAATTCCCTTACAAATTGTCCAATTTTAATGGGGGATCCTAAAGAAGTCATGAAATCCCTCTGCATCCACAGTTGGCCAAAATCATGCACAACCCCGTAACCATATTGACTATCTGTAAATATGGTCACTCTCTGATTCCTCCCAATTTTGCAAGCTTTTATCAAAGCAATCAATTCAGCTACTTGTGCAGATTTGACTCCTGGTAAATAGGATGCTTCAACTATTCCAGTTAATTCACATACCGCATAGGCAGTAGTTAGTTTACCATCTTCATGTCTTTGACATGAACCATCGACAAATAGCTCCCTGTCTGGCTTTTTAAGAGGCTGTTCCTCTATGTCTGGGCGTGGTTTTGTACATAATTCTGTAATTTGTACACAATCATGTTCATCTTCTTCGTCATCTTTATTTGTTTCATGATATGGGTCCGGCAATAAAGTTGCTGGATTTATTATTGTACACCTTACCATGGTCACATTTTCAGCACCCATTATTATCCTCTCATATTTAGTCAGCCGACTAGGAGTAAGATGCTGAGTTCGGGTACTTGTCAACAGAATCACAACTGCATGTGGAACATATACTTTTACAGGATGTCCCATCACAATTGACTCGCTTTGTTCAATGCTCAAACAAGTTGCTGCCACTGCTTTTAAGCATCCTGGCAACGCGGCTGCTACTGGGTCCAATGTAGCAGAAAAGTACGCTATAGGACGTCTGTCTAGTCCATGTCTCTGAGTTAGGACAGAAAGTGCACAATTTTCTCTCTCTTGACAGAATAATGCGAATTCTCTTTTATAATCAGGCATGCCTAAGGCAGGTGCTGAACAAAGTGCGTTTCTCAATTTTACAAAAGCTTCTACACTTTCATCCTCCCACTCAACAGGGTCCTTTGCTTTCTTTTTCGTCATGTTAATTAAGGGCTTAGCTAACATGGAAAAATTTGGTATCCATTGTCGACAGTAGCCTACTATTCCTAGGAACATTCGCACTTGTCTTTGGGTTACAGGCATTTGCATTCTCTTTATTAATTCTACTCTTTCAGAGGTTATTCTTCTTTTTCCCCTCTCAATTTGATGTCCCAGATATTTAACAGCTGTCCTGCAAAACTGTAACTTTTCAGGTGAGACTTTATGCCCTTCCTCAGCCAAAAGATTTAATAATGCTATGGAGTCAACAACACAGTCTTCTCTGGTGGTCGACGCCACCAATAAGTCGTCGATATATTGGACTAAGACTGAGCTTCCTGGCATCACTAGTTTTTCCAGGCATTTTTTCAGTATCTGGTTGAAGATGGAAGGACTTTCTGTGTACCCCTGAGAAACACGATTCCACACATAGACTTTGTTCTCAAATTTAAATGAGAAAAGATACTGGCTGTCTGGATGCAATGGTTTTGAAAAGAATGCTTGACACAAATCAATTACTGTGAACCATCCTGCATTCCAAGGGATCTGGTATAGAATTACTGCAGGATTTGGTACTATGGGACAACATGGTTCCACAATCTTGTTTATTTTACGCAGGTCCTGAACAATCCTATATTTTCCACTAGGTTTCTTTAGTCCCATGATTGGTGAATTACATGGGCTACTCATTACTTCTTTTAGGATGTTTTGTTCTACCATTCGTTTTATTTCTTCAATGACTCCTGCCTTTACTTCTGCACTCATTTTGTACTGTCTGGTATTTGGGAAAATTGCACCTTCTTTTACCGTAATTTGAACTGGATCTATTTTTGCCATAAGTCCTACTTCTTTTCCGGTGAAATCCCATACTATTGGGTTTACTGTACCTTTTAATTCTTCTGGTAACTCATCTCTTGTTATTAACGAAAACATTTCGTCTATTTCTGTACCTTGTTTTGCAACCATAATTGTATATACATGGTCCTCATCTGGTGTCTGAACTGCCACACCATCTGGCGTGCAGAAAATTGTACAGTTCATTTTGCACAATAAATCCCTACCTAATAAATTTACTGCGCTAGAATCGCACACTACAAATTGGTGCATTTCTCTGAAGTTTCCTATCTTGACTTCCATTGGTTCTGTAAGAGGCGTTCTAATTCTTTGATTAGCTACCCCTACTACTTGGATATCTTCACCAGAGAGAGGAAGGTCTGGGATGTCTGCTGATCTCACCGTAGACCTGGTAGCACCAGTGTCTAAAAGGAAAGTAATATCATTACCTTTCACATTTCCTTCAACATTTGGACCAGACTGATCTACCTGTAAGGATGCGCCAAGTACGCACTCCTTCTTCCCCTCTCCTAGGCACCGTCATGAGTTGAATTCACAGTAATTGTCCTGCAAAAGAAATTGTGATGTCATATAATCATTCTTACCACTCCCTCCTGGGTATCCAATGTCTGTACCATGCTTTGCTCTGCTTACATTACCCTGAACAGGTGGAGGTGGTAATTGACTCTGGGGATTTACACCCTGCTGTGAGTCATTCTGTGTCTGTGGATTTAAGTTTTGATTTGGGCCATTATTATTCCGAATCTTTTTACATTCGTCCTTCCAATGCCCCAATTTTCCGCATCCATGACAAGGAAATTTCTTTTTAGCTTCTTCTCTACTCATTCTTCCTCTAAATTTTCCACCATTTCCCGTATCACCACTCGTTCCAGAATCTTTTCCTTGATTTTCACTCGGATTTTCCAAATTAATTCCCTGCTTTTCTGCCATTTTCACCTGTGCCCACATCACCTTTTCTTGTAATTTCTTGTGTCTATCCTCAACATCGTCTCCACAATATTTTGCATACTTCAGAATTTCATCTATGGGCTTTCCCTGCCAACACAGCATGTGTGGTTTAATCATCTGGCAAATCTCTGGCTTCAGACCATAAACAAACCGATACACAAACTGACTCATGTTTTTGTCTCCAATGTCCTCGAATCCACTATACTGTTTAAACACCTGCAATAAACGCTCATAATAGGAATGTACTGTTTCACTGGCTTCTTGGGTGGTTCGATCTATTTTCACCCAATCTGTTTCTTTCGGGGGTATTTTCCCTTTCAGGTATGTTATCACCTGCTGATACTTTTTCATTACATCATTTGACGGGGCACCTGTCTTCGGATCTCTAGGATATTCATCACTAGGCCAATCGACTGTGATCTTACAATCTGTCCATAAATCGGCAGGTACCACTATGTCAAACAGACCCATCTAAATCCTTCAACAATACCTTTGACACCTTCACAAACCTTTCAACCTGCTTGTACCATTCTATTGGTTTTTCTCTCAATTTTGGAAAATCATTCGTAAATGATCAAATATCCTGTCTGCTCCATGGGACATGTACATATCCTCCTCCCGCAACTTCTCGCATTGGATACATTTGATCTGCTTTTCCTGCTTCCTTCATCACATATTCAGATGCTGTTCTACTTGTTCGTGCCTCTTCCTTTTTCTTGGCCCACCTAGTTCTCCATTTATCTAGGTCTCCCCATTTTTGTAAAACTAACTTTAATTCTCTTATTTGTAATCTTCTTCCAGAGGCATTCATATTTTCTAAATCTTTGTCTGAAAATTCTGCTCTTTAGGGTTTCTGTAGTACCTTTGATCTCCCTATTTCTATTCCCATCTGTAATGCTAAATTGGACAATTTTTCATGAAATAACCTTACATTTCTGGTGATACTCCTGCATAGGAACAATAATTCTTCTTCATCATAGGTATTTAAGTGTTCTAGTCCTACATTTCCTGCTATTATTTCTTCTAATTCGACTTTTAATTTATGAATGTCCATTATTTTCGGAGGTGTGCACTGTTTAACTGACCCTTTCACCCATCTTTCTAGATCTTCAGGTGTTACTATGGTAGCACTTTTTGCTCCTGATGAAGTTACTAAACTTACATCTTTTGAACCTCCAGGTACATCTTTTCTTGGAGTACTATTTACAGAACCTCGAATAGGCAAGTCCATAAGTGATATTGTGGATTCACAGTCACTAAATTGATACTCAATTATAACTGGAGCTTCAGGTTTGGGATTATTCACAGGAGTAGGTGTAAGTATCGGTGGTGGACAATTTCCCTGAGTACCATATAATGGAACCACTGGACCAATTGTTACAGGTATGGTCAACGAATCAGGATGTACTTTTATCTGAGTTATTTTCTGTATTAATTCTGCTCTGGTCTTTTCTAGGGCTTCTTTTTCTTTGTCATGAAGTATTCTAGTCGGGGTAAATTCATGCATTACTTGTGGTACCATTGGAGTTTTTGGTGGTGCACTTGGAGTGCATCCACTTGTCCCTTCCTGATATGGTGGGGGATTTCTTAACATTTCTTCCATAAATTCGTCTTCAGACTCCTCATTTCTCATTAAATGTTTTGTCTTTTCTGTACATTTGCCTCCTGATTTCTCTCCTTCTGTGAATAATGGATACAGTCCCTCTGTAATCATTGCCCTTCTCCATTGTTTCATCTGACCTTCCCTAGACTCACGTTGATATCTGGGGAAAAATCCTGGATAACTTCTATTACTCCGAGGTCGATCCCGCTCAAATGCCTCGGTTTCCCATTCTTCTAGAGCTTCGTACTGAGTTAATCTAGGTCTGGGTTCTAAGTCATTCATCCTCAATCTCAAGTTCTGAAGAATTCGCCCATTGAACGTGCCATTCTGGGGAAATGCTAATATTCCATCATTTTTGGTATATTCTATCCAATTCTCCATCCATACACAAGTATGATAACCTCTCTCCATCATCATAAATGATGCTGGCGTTTTAGCTGGTGGAATAATAATTCCTTCTCTAGTTTTGATTGGTTTGTCCTTTTTAAAATAATTCTTAATCTTTTGTAAGAATGACATTTTTCTCCTTTCTCCGTACATTCTATCTAATCTTCTGTGTACAAAATTATATTCTGCAAAACCTAGGAATCTCCTATCCGGACGAGTTCCTGTTAAAGTCGGATCACGTTTTAACATGCAATCCTTATCCACTAAGAATTTTGCTTCTATATTTTCGACCAATCAAATGTCTGCTATCTTTTATTTCCGAGCCAATCCTTGCGCGGCCTTTTGATGACGTTTCTCTGTCAACCCCTCCTTTACAATCTGCTCTTTTCTGTCCTCGCTGGTTTAACCAATCCCATCGCGGCACCTGTGACGTCAGTACTACTCCTGACTACTAACCCCTCCTTTACAAGGGTTTTTCCACACCCGCTGATTCAACCAATCTCAGCGCGGCGTTTTGTGACGTCAGCTCCCTCTCCGGCAACTGACCCTCCCTTTACAAAAATTTACGTAAACTTATTTTCTCTATAAATCTTAATTAAATTTCAGTAACAACATAAAACATTCGCTATCGTGCCAGTTTCTCTAAAATAGAAAAGATAGTTTTCTCTCACACTTAGAAAACCTTTCCGTTTACTAAACATATACTATTAGTAAAACACTTCCGTCTACTCTTCACACAAGCTCCAGAAGTACCTGTTACTTCTCCAATGTTACCCTTACTAGGTGATATAACATCACATTTTTATCAGCATACCCTTTTTGCTATTACTCACACGCATAGAGTCCCTAACGAGTACTTGAAGTCCTGCTTAACTTCTCAGTACTATTTCTGCCTGACAGATAACCTCACTGCAGTATGGCTTCCACTTGCCACCCGCTATTCTTTTTACCTCCCCCGGGGTATTCTGGACAACATATAACAAAACTCAAAATTTAAGCAGATGTTAGTTCATAAAAATACAAATAAAATTCTCATTACCCAATTAACAAAGAGTAACCATAACCATCCTCTGCTACCAGAAAACTGATCCAGCGCAATATTAGCCAACAACATTCATACACCATATACTCACTTGGGCCCATACATTCACACTACACTAATACTTACGCTGGGTGTCAGATGTACTCTTTTATCAAAGTCCCTGCTACCAATTACCTTCTGATTGAAGAGTAATAACTTACCAAGGGATCCTTTGCTAATTGGGAAGTTTAAAATGAGTGACATTCATTATAGTACATAATCCTGAAATAACCACTGAGTCAGGAAGTTTTAAAATGTTTATCTAAAGTTTTTTGTAAAAGGATTAGACCTGCACACCTAGTGAAACTTGTATTAACTGAATTTATGACGAAAAATAGAGGAAAGTTTAGGAAAGTTTAAAACTATGTTGCGTGCCACTGCGTAATGGGATGTAGCCCTAACCCCAGTGTACAAATTGCCTCTGTGACGACACGGAATGATCCGTGCCTGAGCAGTGCACAGCTGATGTCCCTAAGGTTTCAACATGTATAAATTCTCTTTATGCAATTTATATGATGACAATTAAATTTCTTACACAAAATTAATTCCTCAATGTATATTTGTTATTACATCCTTGTGTATAACATCATTGTTTAAACAAAAGCATTAACATAACTCGTAACTGAACATCAATACAATCTTTGTATTCAATGTATTTTTTAACAAATGAGAATTGAAAAGACGATCCAATGCATTTCGGGTTTTGAAAAACCCTTCCTCAGGGGTACATGTGTGAGAATAACAATATATCGAACATTAGTCGAATAACTGATAGCTGCCGCCGTTCGGAACTACAATAAATGAAGATTAAAAGCAGAATCAGATTCATATATTCATCATAAGCAATTACAGGAGAACAGTTAGGATCTGCACACTCCATAACTAAAACCCAATTAGTAGCATACCTAAAGCATATAAGAATCAAAGGAAATACAAGGTTATTCAGAAAGTGAGAGAAACACTGAAAGTATAAATGATAGATGAAATGCCGCTACATGCCACTGTCACCATGGTGTTGTGACTAATACATGCTGTGAAATGACCCAAACGAATAACGGTGGACCCGTATATTTACCAGCAGCCACTGTGATGTATCTAATGACCACATGTATCCATACATGTCTAAAAACTAAAAAGCTATTGTGTCATGCAGAGATGTAAATACTAAAAGATATATGAACAATAAGTAACCATGCGCTTACCACGGTTGTTTAGACGTACGAGCTTAGAACTCTATGCAAATACAAACAAACTCAGAGTTACACTACAGTAATCTCAACAGATAGATCCACCCAGTGTGCTTCATATACAATAACATCTTACCGAGAGCAGAGAATACGCGTTCCGTATCTACAAAAGTAACAAGACAGTTTCAGAATAACCCTGTTAACCGATACATTTCCGAAAGAAGTGTTACAAACGCCCAAGACTCACCAGTGAAAAGCTACGTGTTTTCGAAAAGTGAAAGGAAACCTCGTGACCGCTGACGAGAATACGTGCGCCATGACGTGTGCCGTTTAAAAAGGAAGGCTATTCAAAGATGACTTTATTGACTACTTTCAGTGCGAACACGGGTACTCAAGATACAAAACCCGTCATTGTAAGCGAATGGGAAACCCAAAGTATCACTACCCGTTTGCGTATAAAGTAACCATACTTAATAAGATGCCCTGTACCACCTTAACCATAAAAATTACGGATCACGATATATACACCAACATAAACGGTACCAAGAAACCACGTGGAACAGAAATTCTCCCCCCATGACAAGATAATATTGAGTCTTGGGCGTTTGTAACACTTCTTTCGGAAATGTATCGGTTAACAGGGTTATTCTGAAACTGTCTTGTTACTTTTGTAGATACGAACGCGTATTCTCTGCTCTCGGTAAGATGTTATTGTATATGAAGCACACTGGGTGGATCTATCTGTTGAGATTACTTTAGTGTAACTCTGAGTTTGTTTGTATTTGCATAGAGTTCTAAGCTCGTACGTCTAAACAACCGTGGTA
Source organism: Calotriton arnoldi (assembly GCA_963921515.1). Taxonomy (NCBI): domain Eukaryota; kingdom Metazoa; phylum Chordata; class Amphibia; order Caudata; family Salamandridae; genus Calotriton; species Calotriton arnoldi. Next base: position 1,366,802 of record CAWUFW010003689.1, on the reverse strand, counting down.
AGCGCATGGTTACTTATTGTTCATATATCTTTTAGTATTTACATCTCTGCATGACACAATAGCTTTTTAGTTTTTAGACATGTATGGATACATGTGGTCATTAGATACATCACGGTGGCTGCTGGTAAATATACGGGTCCACCGTTATTCGTTTGGGTCATTTCACAGCATGTATTAGTCACAACACCATGGTGACAGTGGCATGTAGCGGCATTTCATCTATCATTTATACTTTCAGTGTTTCTCTCACTTTCTGAATAACCTTGTATTTCCTTTGATTCTTATATGCTTTAGGTATGCTACTAATTGGGTTTTAGTTATGGAGTGTGCAGATCCTAACTGTTCTCCTGTAATTGTTTATGATGAATATATGAATCTGATTCTGCTTTTAATCTTCATTTATTGTAGTTCCGAACGGCGGCAGCTATCAGTTATTCGACTAATGTTCGATATATTGTTATTCTCACACATGTACCCCTGAGGAAGGGTTTTTCAAAACCCGAAATGCATTGGGTCGTCTTTTCAATTCTCATTTGTTAAAAAATACATTGAATACAAAGATTGTATTGATGTTCAGTTACGAGTTATGTTAATGCTTTTGTTTAAACAATGATGTTATACACAAGGATGTAATAACAAATATACATTGAGGAATTCATTTTGTGTAAGAAATTTAATTGTCATCATATAAATTGCATAAAGAGAATTTATACATGTTGAAACCTTAGGGACATCAGCTGTGCACTGCTCAGGCACGGATCATTCCGTGTCGTCACAGAGGCTATCTAAAGTTTTTAGCAGAGTAAAATACAGAAAACACGGTACTTGATTGAAATACCCAAGAAAAAGCATAGAAATGATTTTGCTAATAAATAACGGTGTTTAAGGAAGAGGAGAAGATAGAGACAGCAGCGCAACTAAAGGTTGCAGTATAGTTACCTAAATGCGAGAACCAAGCCCCTTGGCCAAGGAGTTGAAAAAGATAGGACCCAGGAAGGATGAAGAGCAAAGACTTCTTCCAGGATCAGGACAGGACCGGTAACCTCTCTACAACGACGCCTGCGCCGTTCCCCTCTCTGATACTCGACTTCTCTCGATTCTCCCGTGCCTTCCTTCCAATGGACTCCGCCGCCCCCTCCTCAGGACCTCTTCTGGACAGGGATTCAGTCAGCAACCGATCAGCATGGCAGCCTGGAGCTCTTCTGCGTGTTCTGAGAGTCAGCTCTCGCAGCATGGACGCCTGTTCTTCGTGAAAGTATGCTCTGACTAATTAACTAATGCTATATTCTATTATACCCTTCTACGCCTATGTACCTCCCCTTAATGTTGCTAAAATATGGGACCACTACTTCTGATTGGACAGGGATCGGGGGTGGATTCTCGCACCATATTGATTTGGCCTAAATTGTAAAGCCTATTGTCTTTACGTTCCCGCCCCTTCAAATTAATACATTCGCTTTATTTCCCACCCATCTCACGACAAATGTTATACAATTTACAGGGGAAAAGTATCATTTTTGTCCTCCGGAAACATGAAGTACAGCATCTTCGGCCAATGGGTCATGGCCTTGGAAGACGTCCAAGTTGACTTCACTTGGCAGGCACACAGGACACATGCGCAGAACCATCTGTCTCTCGAGCTTCAAGTCACCAACCCTGGCCCAAGTTTACGAATTACTAAAAGTGCAAGAAGAAAATATTAAAATCACAAATAAAACGTTTCACTGTATGCCCACTTTCCCTACTCTATTCCCAATTAATTGTAATACTATCCTGCATTAGTAGCATTAAGAAAACAAACGACAATTTAATAATGACATGAGAGCAAGCTGAAGCATGTGAAAACATTTAGCGGGCATTTTAGTGCACACTGCGCAGAAGTTTCCCACCAAGCAAAGAAAGACGTCACACCATGTGATCAGGTTGCGACATGCGCATTGAGGTTCCCGCGCTTTAGCGGACATTTTGGATTACAGACAAGCGTTATTCATTAGTAAAACACATAAGCAAGCTTCTGTCCCTCTTGTGTTTGTGAATGCAAAGTTTAGTTTTGACAATACAAGTTTAATAAATTAATACTATGAGGAAGATTGCGTACAAGCAAGTTTCATTTTTGAAACCTTGCTCCATCAGAACCTTACCCTCTACTTGTGGTAGCTTGGTCGAGCAGTAAGGCAGTATCAGAGGACAGTGTTAAGAATTTGATGTACACACGCAGTCAGCAAATGAATTCACACACTCAAGAACTGAACTCTAGGCCAATTGTTTTGTATAAAAAAATATACTGTTGTTTTATTTTAGAACCAAGCAGGCTTGGCACAGGTAAGCATGAAATACTTTACAGTGATAAGATGCTATATGTTGCACAGTTTTAAAAAACAATAGAAATTGTACTTGATTTGATTTACAGGGGATGCAGTAGGTTGCAACACTTAGCAAATGCAGTACATTGGAATGAATAGGCTTTTTCAGTAAATCACAGGTAAGTTACTTTTCAAGTTACTTTTCTAACTCAGTGCTGGATACCTAGATTCAGCACTGGGACATTTCCTGCAAACAGGTAAGTAAATACGTTTTGGTTAATAATATGATTTTTAAAGAATATTCTTAGATTTCAAAACTCCACAAAGTCGTTTTTGGAAGAAAAACAGTGCATTGAAATGAATAGGCTTTTTCTGTAAATTGCAGGTAAGTTACTTTTCAAGTTACTTTTCTAACTCAGTGCTGGATACCTAGATTCAGCACTGGGACATTTCCTGCAAACAGGTAAGCAATTACGTTTTGGTTATTTGTATGATTTTTAAAGAATATTCTTAGATTTAAAACTCCACACAGTCGTTTTTGGAAGAAAAACAGTGCATTGAAATGAATGAGCTTTTTCTGTAAATTGCAGGTCAGTTACTTTTTACATTACTTTTCTAACTCAGTGCTGGATACCTAGATTCAGCACTGGGACATTTCCTGCAAACAGGTAAGTAATTACGTTTTGGTTACTTGTATGATTTTTAGAGAATATCTTTAGTTTTCAAAACTCCACACTTAGTCGTTTTTTGGAAGAAAAAGTGTCAATGTTATCCTATGGAGGAAAAGTAGGTTATCGGTTCATAGGTAAGTTATCGACTGTGGGAGGTAAGGTTCTGGGGTTAGACTCAGGGGTCCCCCAGGGTCAGTGAAGCACTTTTGTTACACCCTCAGCAGCACTAGGGCGGCCGGGTGCAGAGTGTTCAGGCCCAATGTTATCCTATAGGGGACCTCCGGTTGGTGGCTGCTGGTGAGCACGCCACAAGGTTGTGGGTGCCAAGCTCCTGGTGTTAGGCTCATGGCAAAAGGGGATCCTGTTTAGCACAAAAAGTGCCCCCGCAGCGGCGCAGGGGCGGCTGGGTGCACGGTGCTGGTTTGGCGTCGGGTGCCCTGTTGTTTTCAATGGGGATTTTCGGTTTTGGTTTTCAGCTGCAGGCTCGGTCCAGGAAGACTTCCAGGAGGAACCAACAGCTGGGCAGGTAAGTTGGAGGGCTCGGGGATGTAGGTGCACCTCTGGTTCTCTTCTCCAGGGCGGCTGGATGCAGGGGTGTCTTTTGAGGTCGAATTTCACCTTACCGGGCCACTCGAGGTTGGGGGGTCTCCGTGCAGAGGCTGCAGACGACGTCGGGGAGTCCTGGAGGGGTCAACCCATGGTGGACTCGGACTCTAGAGCATGGGGCGACCTCGCTGGGACCGGTGGGCCACTTGAACTCGGGCTGTAGGCGACGGGTGCAGTGGTGGTTCCAGGCGTCGGGTTTCTTTTTCCTCAGCAGGCTCAGAGTCTTTGTTTGGTGTTTCTTTTGAACAGAACTGCTGTTCACAGGAGATCCGGTCTTTGTTGAAGGCAGTCAGTCCTCCCCGGGGTTCTGGAGGTCGCTGGCTGCAGGACAAGACGATTTTTGGCGCAGGATCTCTGGAAACTGCAGACGGGCCGGTAGGGCTGGGGCCAAGTCAGTTGTTCTCTGCAGTCTCCTCTGCTGGGCGTCTTCTTTCGTCCTTTTTCTTCTTAGGTTGCGTGAATATGATCTCTTGGTTCAGGGCTGCCCCCTAAATACTGTATTTAGGGGCGTTTTAGGGGTCTTGAGGTCAGTAGCCAATGGGCTACTGACCTTAGGGTGACTACACCCTTGGTGTGCTCACCTCACATGGGGAGTGAGCACAATCCCTAGTCCTGATTGGGGAGTGCCTGCCATCTGCAAGATGGCGAGCACTGGAGAGTGGGCTTCACCTCACCTCCCCACCTGAGGGGTGGAGTTGGCAGAGGTGGGCACACCTCCTGGGCTGGCTAGTTTTCCCGCCTGTCTTCCCGCCGAAAGGGAGGGGAGACAGGAAGAGAGCCTGCTCCTGATAGCAGGAGAGGCTGGGGGTCGCATTACAAAGGCTGCCAGGCCTTTGAAGCTCCCCTGCCACAGATGGCTCTTCCTGGCCTGGGGGAGTTGTGAACACCTCCGCCCAGGAAAGGCTTTGTTTCTGGGCTCAGGGAGCGTAGGCTCCCACCCTAGGGGTCCAGAAACATGTCTCGTGGTGGCAGGCTGGTGTGTACCAGTCAGGGAACCCACCAGAGGCTGAGTCGTTTTCAGGGGGCATCTCAAAGATGCCCTCTGTGTGCATTTTTCATTAAATCCCACACTGGCATCAGTGTGGGTTTAATGTGCTGAGAAGTTTGATACCAACCTTCTCAGTATTCAGTGCAGCTATTATGGTGCTGTGGAGTTCGTAATGACAAACTCACAGCACCATATACTCTTAATGGCAGCACTGCACTTACAATCTCTAAGAATGGACTTAGACACTGTAGGGGTACAGGACTCGTGCACCTGTACCCTCACCACTGGTATAGTGCACCCAGCTAGAGGGGTGACTGACCTATGCCAGGGCAGTGGGTTGTAGGCATTGCACACAGAGATGTGTGCCATGTCGACTCTTCACTTTGTTCTGCACCAAAACACGCAGCCTGCAAAGGCAGTCTGTGTGTTTGTGTGTGTAAAGGTACAGGGCCTCTAAGGGTGGCACAATAAGTACTGCAGCCCTTAGAGGTCTTCCCTGGTCACAGTGCCCTGGGTACCTGTGGTACCATTTACCAGGGGCTGACCTGTGGCCAGCGATGCCAATTGGGTACCGTTTTGGGGAAAGAACACAGGCCCTAGGAACCTGATTGGCAGGGACCCAGGGCACATCAAGTCAAAGGGCATCAGTAGTCTGGCAAAAAGTGGGGGGGTTACTGCAACAGAAACCCACTTCCTTACACAATCCCCCCCAGCCCAAAGGCCAGGAGACTCAGCCACAGCTGGGAGAGTCTTCCTAGTCTTTCAGGCGAGGAAGAGCAGAGGAAGTGGTTTGGGAGTTGCAGGGCCTACTCTGCCTTACATCCTTCTGTCCAGGTCAGCCCCTTTAGGGAGCTGGCCTGCCTCAACAGTTTCAGGACCTAATTCCCAATGCTCCTTTCCTATCTCTTTAGTGCCGTCACCCCATCTTTTTAGTTTGGGTTCAGAGGTGCCTACCTCTGCAATTTCTAACTTAGCTAGGGCAAAGCCCAGCTTACCCACAGAGGTTACCCACAGCTTGAGCAACCCCCCATGACCAATAAGGTCAGGGGGCCTAACTTGCTGTTTGGCAGGGGGCTAGGCCACCATGCCAAGGACAGTGCTGCCATGAAGGCTAACACCCAGCAGAGGCTACTGACAGCTGTCAGTGCCCAGAACCACACCTTTAGCTCCTCACTGGTAGGTGAAGGGGCTACCTTACAGGCTTCTTTGGATTCTGGTTGCCTGTTTGCTGTTTTAGAGTGGGGGGTCACTACACTTGGTAGGTAACACCCTTCTTCCACCCTCTGTTCTGCCAGCTGAGGAGCCACCAACTCAGGCTGGACAGTTGCCTGACTAGTCAGGGCTTTTTGTTGGCATGGGGGGAATTCACCAGTGCCAATTTTGGAGTTCTCCCTTACTGGGATGGAATCTCCCTGGCCCACTGGAACTGTGGCTAACAGTTGCCCACCTTTCCTACACTGTTTCTTCTTCATCTTTTGGGGCTTAGCTGCACTAGCTGCAGGTTGAGCCCCCCCAGGTTTCTTGAGTGAGGTCTGGCATTGGACCAGTACCTCTCTTTGGCTCAGACCAACCTCTGGGTGGTCATTCCCAAGGAGACAATCAAGGGGGAGGTCTTTACTGACTACCACATTTCTCCATCTAAGGGACCCAGCTACTTCTAGGGGCACTACAGCCACAGGCCTAACAGTGACACCCCCTGGGACAGTCCTTACTCTTTTTGTTTCCCCTGGGACATACTGGTTTGAGAGAACCAACCTGTCATGCACCACAGTGTAACTGGCACAGGTATCTCTCAGGGCAAGGGCTGGGATTCCATTCACCAGTAGGTGGTGGAAGTGTCTACTCCCCTCTGGAATCTCCAGCTTACCTTGTGGCCCCATTTTCCAGTTGAAGGCTATGAGGGTTTCCTCATCTGAGGAATCGTCCTCTAAAGCTACACTGGCAACCCCTGGAGCTACACTAGTCACCCATGGAGCTGTACTAGGGGCTTTGTTTTTAGGACAGCTAGGGTCCTTGGTGTGGTGTCCTGCCTTTTGACAGTTGTGACACCATACTCTGTTAGGATCCCAATTCTTACTTTGGTACCCTGTTTTAGTTTGTGAGGTGTCTTTGGGCCCACCCTCCTGGACAGGTTTTTGGGGGGCTACCTGGGACTCCTTACTTTTATCTTTCAGGGGATCACTGTCTTTCCTCTGGGGAGGCTTTGTAACCCCTTTCTTTTGGTCACCCCCAGTGGACATCCTAGTTACCCTTGTTTTGACCCAGTGGTCTGCCTTCTTTCTCAATTCCTGGGGAGAAAGTGGACCTAGGTCTACCAGGTACTGATACAAAAGGGGATGATGGACGGAACGTTTGAGCCAATCAAACACTCACCCCCAGTCAACTGATCTGGGTTTAATCCATCATCATTCTTTAGCTCACTCCACCACCCCAGTTCAGACATGGCCATATGCAAATCAGTCTGACCCTGTGCCTCATGGGAACAGTCCAGCCCGAACTGCCAAGCCATGTCTTCCCTGGACCGGAAACAAGCATCCTAGGACCGGTTTCTGGCATTTCAGCCGTCATCAGCCAGGCTTGCTTGAATCCAGTGGCAAAGTGAGCAAGGGACCCACGTCTGGGCATACCCCCGCCAACTTAGGGCGACCAAAGCGATACAAAAGGGGATGATGGACGGAACGTTTGAGCCAATCAAACACTCACCCCCAGTCAACTGATCTGGGTTTAATCCATCATCATTCTTTAGCTCACTCCACCACCCCAGTTCAGACATGGCCATATGCAAATCAGTCTGACCCTGTGCCTCATGGGAACAGTCCAGCCCGAACTGCCAAGCCATGTCTTCCCTGGACCGGAAACAAGCATCCTAGGACCGGTTTCTGGCATTTCAGCCGTCATCAGCCAGGCTTGCTTGAATCCAGTGGCAAAGTGAGCAAGGGACCCACGTCTGGGCATACCCCCGCCAACTTAGGGCGACCAAAGCGATACAAAAGGGGATGATGGACGGAACGTTTGAGCCAATCAAACACTCACCCCCAGTCAACTGATCTGGGTTTAATCCATCATCATTCTTTAGCTCACTCCACCACCCCAGTTCAGACATGGCCATATGCAAATCAGTCTGACCCTGTGCCTCATGGGAACAGTCCAGCCCTAACTGCCAAGCCATGTCTTCCCTGGACCGGAAACAAGCATCCTAGGACCGGTTTCTGGCATTTCAGCCGTCATCAGCCAGGCTTGCTTGAATCCAGTGGCAAAGTGAGCAAGGGACCCACGTCTGGGCATACCCCCGCCAACTTAGGGCGACCAAAGCGATACAAAAGGGGATGATGGACGGAACGTTTGAGCCAATCAAACACTCACCCCCAGTCAACTGATCTGGGTTTAATCCATCATCATTCTTTAGCTCACTCCACCACCCCAGTTCAGACATGGCCATATGCAAATCAGTCTGACCCTGTGCCTCATGGGAACAGTCCAGCCCGAACTGCCAAGCCATGTCTTCCCTGGACCGGAAACAAGCATCCTAGGACCGGTTTCTGGCATTTCAGCCATCATCAGCCAGGCTTGCTTGAATCCAGTGGCAAAGTGAGCAAGGGACCCACGTCTGGGCATACCCCCGCCAACTTAGGGCGACCAAAGCGATACAAAGGGGATGATGGACGGAACGTTTGAGCCAATCAAACACTCACCCCCAGTCAACTGATCTGGGTTTAATCCATCATCATTCTTTAGCTCACTCCACCACCCCAGTTCAGACATGGCCATATGCAAATCAGTCTGACCCTGTGCCTCATGGGAACAGTCCAGCCCGAACTGCCAAGCCATGTCTTCCCTGGACCGGAAACAAGCATCCTAGGACCGGTTTCTGGCAATTCAGCCGTCATCAGCCAGGCTTGCTTGAATCCAGTGGCAAAGTGAGCAAGGGACCCACGTCTGGGCATACCCCCGCCAACTTAGGGCGACCAAAGCGATACAAAAGGGGATGATGGACGGAACGTTTGAGCCAATCAAACACTCACCCCCAGTCAACTGATCTGGGTTTAATCCATCATCATTCTTTAGCTCACTCCACCACCCCAGTTCAGACATGGCCATATGCAAATCAGTCTGACCCTGTGCCTCATGGGAACAGTCCAGCCCGAACTGCCAAGCCATGTCTTCCCTGGACCGGAAACAAGCATCCTAGGACCGGTTTCTGGCATTTCAGCCGTCATCAGCCAGGCTTGCTTGAATCCAGTGGCAAAGTGAGCAAGGGACCCACGTCTGGGCATACCCCCGCCAACTTAGGGCGACCAAAGCGATACAAAAGGGGATGATGGACGGAACGTTTGAGCCAATCAAACACTCACCCCCAGTCAACTGATCTGGGTTTAATCCATCATCATTCTTTAGCTCACTCCACCACCCCAGTTCAGACATGGCCATATGCAAATCAGTCTGACCCTGTGCCTCATGGGAACAGTCCAGCCCGAACTGCCAAGCCATGTCTTCCCTGGACCGGAAACAAGCATCCTAGGACCGGTTTCTGGCATTTCAGCCGTCATCAGCCAGGCTTGCTTGAATCCAGTGACAAAGTGAGCAAGGGACCCACGTCTGGGCATACCCCGCCAACTTAGGGCGACCAAAGCGATACAAAAGGGGATGATGGACGGAACGTTTGAGCCAATCAAACACTCACCCCCAGTCAACTGATCTGGGTTTAATCCATCATCATTCTTTAGCTCACTCCACCACCCCAGTTCAGACATGGCCATATGCAAATCAGTCTGACCCTGTGCCTCATGGGAACAGTCCAGCCCGAACTGCCAAGCCATGTCTTCCCTGGACCGGAAACAAGCATCCTAGGACCGGTTTCTGGCATTTCAGCCGTCATCAGCCAGGCTTGCTTGAATCCAGTGGCAAAGTGAGCAAGGGACCCACGTCTGGGCATACCCCCGCCAACTTAGGGCGACCAAAGCGATACAAAAGGGGATGATGGACGGAACGTTTGAGCCAATCAAACACTCACCCCCAGTCAACTGATCTGGGTTTAATCCATCATCATTCTTTAGCTCACTCCACCACCCCAGTTCAGACATGGCCATATGCAAATCAGTCTGACCCTGTGCCTCATGGGAACAGTCCAGCCCGAACTGCCAAGCCATGTCTTCCCTGGACCGGAAACAAGCATCCTAGGACCGGTTTCTGGCATTTCAGCCGTCATCAGCCAGGCTTGCTTGAATCCAGTGGCAAAGTGAGCAAGGGACCCACGTCTGGGCATACCCCCGCCAACTTAGGGCGACCAAAGCGATACAAAAGGGGATGATGGACGGAACGTTTGAGCCAATCAAACACTCACCCCCAGTCAACTGATCTGGGTTTAATCCATCATCATTCTTTAGCTCACTCCACCACCCCAGTTCAGACATGGCCATATGCAAATCAGTCTGACCCTGTGCCTCATGGGAACAGTCCAGCCCGAACTGCCAAGCCATGTCTTCCCTGGACCGGAAAAAAGCATCCTAGGACCGGTTTCTGGCATTTCAGCCGTCATCAGCCAGGCTTGCTTGAATCCAGTGGCAAAGTGAGCAAGGGACCCACGTCTGGGCATACCCCGCCAACTTAGGGCGACCAAAGCGATACAAAAGGGGATGATGGACGGAACGTTTGAGCCAATCAAACACTCACCCCCAGTCAACTGATCTGGGTTTAATCCATCATCATTCTTTAGCTCACTCCACCACCCCAGTTCAGACATGGCCATATGCAAATCAGTCTGACCCTGTGCCTCATGGGAACAGTCCAGCCCGAACTGCCAAGCCATGTCTTCCCTGGACCGGAAACAAGCATCCTAGGACCGGTTTCTGGCATTTCAGCCGTCATCAGCCAGGCTTGCTTGAATCCAGTGGCAAAGTGAGCAAGGGACCCATGTCTGGGCATACCCCCGCCAACTTAGGGCGACCAAAGCGATACAAAAGGGGATGATGGACGGAACGTTTGAGCCAATCAAACACTCACCCCCAGTCAACTGATCTGGGTTTAATCCATCATCATTCTTTAGCTCACTCCACCACCCCAGTTCAGACATGGCCATATGCAAATCAGTCTGACCCTGTGCCTCATGGGAACAGTCCAGCCCGAACTGCCAAGCCATGTCTTCCCTGGACCGGAAACAAGCATCCTAGGACCGGTTTCTGGCATTTCAGCCGTCATCAGCCAGGCTTGCTTGAATCCAGTGGCAAAGTGAGCAAGGGACCCACGTCTGGGCATACCCCCGCCAACTTAGGGCGACCAAAGCGATACAAAAGGGGATGATGGACGGAACGTTTGAGCCAATCAAACACTCACCCCCAGTCAACTGATCTGGGTTTAATCCATCATCATTCTTTAGCTCACTCCACCACCCCAGTTCAGACATGGCCATATGCAAATCAGTCTGACCCTGTGCCTCATGGGAACAGTCCAGCCCGAACTGCCAAGCCATGTCTTCCCTGGACCGGAAACAAGCATCCTAGGACCGGTTTCTGGCATTTCAGCCGTCATCAGCCAGGCTTGCTTGAATCCAGTGGCAAAGTGAGCAAGGGACCCACGTCTGGGCATACCCCCGCCAACTTAGGGCGACCAAAGCGATACAAAAGGGGATGATGGACGGAACGTTTGAGCCAATCAAACACTCACCCCCAGTCAACTGATCTGGGTTTAATCCATCATCATTCTTTAGCTCACTCCACCACCCCAGTTCAGACATGGCCATATGCAAATCAGTCTGACCCTGTGCCTCATGGGAACAGTCCAGCCCGAACTGCCAAGCCATGTCTTCCCTGGACCGGAAACAAGCATCCTAGGACCGGTTTCTGGCATTTCAGCCGTCATCAGCCAGGCTTGCTTGAATCCAGTGGCAAAGTGAGCAAGGGACCCACGTCTGGGCATACCCCCGCCAACTTAGGGCGACCAAAGCGATACAAAAGGGGATGATGGACGGAACGTTTGAGCCAATCAAACACTCACCCCCAGTCAACTGATCTGGGTTTAATCCATCATCATTCTTTAGCTCACTCCACCACCCCAGTTCAGACATGGCCATATGCAAATCAGTCTGACCCTGTGCCTCATGGGAACAGTCCAGCCCGGACTGCCAAGCCATGTCTTCCCTGGACCGGAAACAAGCATCCTAGGACCGGTTTCTGGCATTTCAGCCGTCATCAGCCAGGCTTGCTTGTATCCAGTGGCAAAGTGAGCAAGGGACCCACGTCTGGGCATACCCCCGCCAACTTAGGGCGACCAAAGCGATACAAAAGGGGATGATGGACGGAACATTTGAGCCAATCAAACACTCACCCCCAGTCAACTGATCTGGGTTTAATCCATCATCATTCTTTAGCTCACTCCACCACCCCAGTTCAGACATGGCCATATGCAAATCAGTCTGACCCTGTGCCTCATGGGAACAGTCCAGCCCGAACTGCCAAGCCATGTCTTCCCTGGACCGGAAACAAGCATCCTAGGACCGGTTTCTGGCATTTCAGCCGTCATCAGCCAGGCTTGCTTGAATCCAGTGGCAAAGTGAGCAAGGGACCCACGTCTGGGCATACCCCCGCCAACTTAGGGCGACCAAAGCGATACAAAAGGGGATGATGGACGGAACGTTTGAGCCAATCAAACACTCACCCCCAGTCAACTGATCTGGGTTTAATCCATCATCATTCTTTAGCTCACTCCACCACCCCAGTTCAGACATGGCCATATGCAAATCAGTCTGACCCTGTGCCTCATGGGAACAGTCCAGCCCGAACTGCCAAGCCATGTCTTCCCTGGACCGGAAACAAGCATCCTAGGACCGGTTTCTGGCATTTCAGCCGTCATCAGCCAGGCTTGCTTGAATCCAGTGGCAAAGTGAGCAAGGGACCCACGTCTGGGCATACCCCCGCCAACTTAGGGCGACCAAAGCGATACAAAAGGGGATGATGGACGGAACGTTTGAGCCAATCAAACACTCACCCCCAGTCAACTGATCTGGGTTTAATCCATCATCATTCTTTAGCTCACTCCACCACCCCAGTTCAGACATGGCCATATGCAAATCAGTCTGACCCTGTGCCTCATGGGAACAGTCCAGCCCGAACTGCCAAGCCATGTCTTCCCTGGACCGGAAACAAGCATCCTAGGACCGGTTTCTGGCATTTCAGCCGTCATCAGCCAGGCTTGCTTGAATCCAGTGGCAAAGTGAGCAAGGGACCCACGTCTGGGCATACCCCCGCCAACTTAGGGCGACCAAAGCGATACAAAAGGGGATGATGGACGGAACGTTTGAGCCAATCAAACACTCACCCCCAGTCAACTGATCTGGGTTTAATCCATCATCATTCTTTAGCTCACTCCACCACCCCAGTTCAGACATGGCCATATGCAAATCAGTCTGACCCTGTGCCTCATGGGAACAGTCCAGCCCGAACTGCCAAGCCATGTCTTCCCTGGACCGGAAACAAGCATCCTAGGACCGGTTTCTGGCATTTCAGCCGTCATCAGCCAGGCTTGCTTGAATCCAGTGGCAAAGTGAGCAAGGGACCCACGTCTGGGCATACCCCGCCAACTTAGGGCGACCAAAGCGATACAAAAGGGGATGATGGACGGAACGTTTGAGCCAATCAAACACTCACCCCCAGTCAACTGATCTGGGTTTAATCCATCATCATTCTTTAGCTCACTCCACCACCCCAGTTCAGACATGGCCATATGCAAATCAGTCTGACCCTGTGCCTCATGGGAACAGTCCAGCCCGAACTGCCAAGCCATGTCTTCCCTGGACCGGAAACAAGCATCCTAGGACCGGTTTCTGGCATTTCAGCCGTCATCAGCCAGGCTTGCTTGAATCCAGTGGCAAAGTGAGCAAGGGACCCACGTCTGGGCATACCCCCGCCAACTTAGGGCGACCAAAGCGATACAAAAGGGGATGATGGACGGAACGTTTGAGCCAATCAAACACTCACCCCCAGTCAACTGATCTGGGTTTAATCCATCATCATTCTTTAGCTCACTCCACCACCCCAGTTCAGACATGGCCATATGCAAATCAGTCTGACCCTGTGCCTCATGGGAACAGTCCAGCCCGAACTGCCAAGCCATGTCTTCCCTGGACCGGAAACAAGCATCCTAGGACCGGTTTCTGGCATTTCAGCCGTCATCAGCCAGGCTTGCTTGAATCCAGTGGCAAAGTGAGCAAGGGACCCACGTCTGGGCATACCCCCGCCAACTTAGGGCGACCAAAGCGATACAAAAGGGGATGATGGACGGAACGTTTGAGCCAATCAAACACTCACCCCCAGTCAACTGATCTGGGTTTAATCCATCATCATTCTTTAGCTCACTCCACCACCCCAGTTCAGACATGGCCATATGCAAATCAGTCTGACCCTGTGCCTCATGGGAACAGTCCAGCCCGAACTGCCAAGCCATGTCTTCCCTGGACCGGAAACAAGCATCCTAGGACCGGTTTCTGGCATTTCAGCCGTCATCAGCCAGGCTTGCTTGAATCCAGTGGCAAAGTGAGCAAGGGACCCACGTCTGGGCATACCCCCGCCAACTTAGGGCGACCAAAGCGATACAAAAGGGGATGATGGACGGAACGTTTGAGCCAATCAAACACTCACCCCCAGTCAACTGATCTGGGTTTAATCCATCATCATTCTTTAGCTCACTCCACCACCCCAGTTCAGACATGGCCATATGCAAATCAGTCTGACCCTGTGCCTCATGGGAACAGTCCAGCCCGAACTGCCAAGCCATGTCTTCCCTGGACCGGAAACAAGCATCCTAGGACCGGTTTCTGGCATTTCAGCCGTCATCAGCCAGGCTTGCTTGAATCCAGTGGCAAAGTGAGCAAGGGACCCACGTCTGGGCATACCCCCGCCAACTTAGGGCGACCAAAGCGATACAAAAGGGGATGATGGACGGAACGTTTGAGCCAATCAAACACTCACCCCCAGTCAACTGATCTGGGTTTAATCCATCATCATTCTTTAGCTCACTCCACCACCCCAGTTCAGACATGGCCATATGCAAATCAGTCTGACCCTGTGCCTCATGGGAACAGTCCAGCCCGAACTGCCAAGCCATGTCTTCCCTGGACCGGAAACAAGCATCCTAGGACCGGTTTCTGGCATTTCAGCCGTCATCAGCCAGGCTTGCTTGAATCCAGTGGCAAAGTGAGCAAGGGACCCACGTCTGGGCATACCCCCGCCAACTTAGGGCGACTGATGCCACTTTTCATCAATGCAATTACTTAATATGTGTTCCTTCATAAACAGGTTGTAAATTCCATTAAAGTCATGCACATTGTTTCCAGTTAACCAGCCACCTAGTGTTTTTACTGAGTAGTCTACAAAATCAATCCAGGACTGGTTTTGGGTTTTGTGAGCCCCCTTGAATCTAATTCTGTACTACTCAGTTGTGAGTCCAAATCCCTCAATCAGAGTTCTCTTCATGAGGTCATAAGACCCAGCATCTGCCTCAGAAAGGGTCAGGAGTCTGTCTCTGTAGTTACCAGAGACCAGTTCCCAAAGGAGTGCCCCCCAGAAAGTCTTCTTCACCCTTCTGGCTTCACAAGCCCTCTCAAAAGCTGTGAACCACTTGGTGATATCATCACCCTCCTCATATTTAGGGACAATCCCTTTGGGGATTTTAGGATCATAAGATTGCTCTCTATCCTTATTATTTTGATTGCTGCCACCATTGATGGGTGCTAAACCATCTCCTTTCTTTCTTTCTCTAGAGCCAGGAGTCTGGACTCCAGATCCAGTCTTTTGGCCAGCCTTGCTAAAAGGCTGTCCTCCTCATTGAGGCTGTCCTCAATGTCCTCACCAGAGTCTGAGCCACCTGTGTGGCCTCTAGGTCCCCAGAGGTTGATTCTTGGAAGTAAGGGAACAGGGTTCCCTTCTTCCCTAAGAAGTGGTGGAGGTGGGCACTTTTCTCCATCCTCCTCACCTCCTTCTCCCTCTGACTGGTCATCACCATTTTCAGAGGGGTGGGCCTTTGAATACTCAGCCAACAGCTCCTGGAGATTTTGTTTGGTTGGGTGAGGGCCCATTGGTATATTTTTAAGTTTACATAAGGACCTTACTTCCTTGAAAGACAAGTGAAGGTAAGGGGTGAGATCAAGCTCCTCAACCATGTCCTGTATGTCATTATTATCTTCACTAATAGCTGGGTTCTGTTTTAGAGACATTCTAACAAAAAGTTCTAACCCCTCTACCCTTGACTACAGTGACGTTTTATTTTCTAAAATTCTAAAGGGACTTAAGCAAGGCCCTAACAAGACTTTTAGTAGTTTGGTAAAAATGCCAATTTGAAAAAATCAGAATTCTAAAGGCAATTTAAGAGTTCTGTCGTGTGATCAGGTGGTAACCAAGTAGTCCAACAACTGCAAGTTGTATATCCCACCGCTGAACCACCAATGTAAGAAACTGGCTCTATATATACTACACCAAAATGAGGTATAGTGTGTATAGGTTCCAGGTGACTCCAAAGGTAGGCAGAGGTTAAAGTTAGATAGAACCTTACCCTCTACTTGTGGTAGCTTAGTCGAGCAGTAAGGCAGTATCAGAGGACAGTGTTAAGCATTTGATGTACACACTCAGTCAGCAAATGAATTCACACACTCAAGAACTGAACTCTAGGCCAATTGTTTTGTATAAAAAAATATACTGTTGTTTTATTTTAGAACCAAGCAGGCTTGGCACAGGTAAGCATGAAATACTTTACAGTGATAAGATGCTATATGTTGAACAGTTTTAAAAAGCAATAGAAATTGTACTTGATTTGATTTACAGGGGATGCAGTAGGTTGCAACACTTAGCAAATGCAGTACATTGGTATGAATAGGCTTTTTCAGTAAATCACAGGTAAGTTACTTTTCAAGTTACTTTTCTAACTCAGTGCTGGATACCTAGATTCAGCACTGGGGCATTTCCTGCAAACAGGTAAATAAATACGTTTTGGTTAATAATATGATTTTTAAAGAATATTCTTAGATTTCAAAACTCCACACTTAGTCGTTTTTTGGAAGAAAAACAGTGCATTGAAATGAATAGGCTTTTTCTGTAAATTGCAGGTAAGTTACTTTTTACATTACTTTTCTAACTCAGTGCTGGATACCTAGATTCAGCACTGGTACATTTCCTGCAAACAGGTAAGTAATTACGTTTTGGTTACTTGTATGATTATTAAAGAATATCTTTAGTTTTCAAAACTCCACACTTAGTCGTTTTTTGGAAGAAAAAGTGTCAATGTTATCCTATGGAGGAAAAGTAGGTTATCGGTTCATAGGTAAGTTATTGACTGTGGGAGTTAAGGTTCTGGAGTTAGACTCAGGGGTCCCCCAGGGTCAGTGAAGCACTTTTGTTACACCCTCAGCGGCACTAGGGTGGCCGGGTGCAGAGTGTTCAGGCCCAATGTTATCCTATAGGGGACCTCCGGTTGGTGGCTGCTGGTGAACACGCCACAAGGTTGTGGGAGCCAAGCTCCTGGTGTTAGGCTCAGGACAAAAGGGGATCCTGTTTAGCACAAAAAGTGCACCCGCAGCGGCGCAGGGGCGGCTGGGTGCAGGGTGCTGGTTTGGCGTCGGGTGCCCTGTTGTTTTCAATGGGGATTTTCGGTTTTGGTTTTCAGCTGCAGGCTCGGTCCAGGAAGACTTCCAGGAGGAACCAACAGCTGGGCAGGTAAGTTGGAGGGCTCGGGGACGTAGGTGCACCTCTGGTTCTCTTCTCCAGGGCGCAGGGCGGCTGGATGCAGGGGTGTCTTTTGAGGTCGGATTTCACCTTACCGGGCCACTCGCGGTTGGGCGGGTCTCCGTGCAGAGTCTGCAGGCGACGTCGGGGAGACCTGGAGGGGTCAACCCACGGTGGACTTGGACTCTGGAGTGCTGAGGGACCTCGCTGGGACCGGTGGGCCACTTGAACTCGGGCTGTAGGCGACGGGTGCAGCGGTGGTTCCAGGCATCAGGTTTCTTTTTCCTCAGCAGGCTCGGAGTCTTTGTTTGGTGTTTCTTTTGAACAGAGCTGCTGTTCACAGGAGATCCGGTCTTTGTTGAAGGCAGTCAGTCCTCCCCGGGGTTCTGGCGGTCGCTGGCAGCAGGACAAGACGATTTTTGGCACAGGTTCTCTGGAAACTGCAGATGGGCCGGTAGGGCTTGGGCCAAGTCAGTTGTTCTCTGCAGTCTCCTCTGCTGGGCGTCTTCTTTCGTCCTTTTTCTTGTTAGGTTGCGGGAATCTGATCTCTTGGTTCAGGGCTGCCCCCTAAATACTGTATTTAGGGGCGTTTTAGGGTCTTGAGGTCAGTAGCCAATGGGCTACTGACCTTAGGGTGACTACACCCTTGGTGTGCTCACCCCACATGGGGGAGTGAGCACAATCCCTAGTCCTGATTGGGGAGTGCCTGCCATCTGCAAGATGGCGAGCACTGGAGAGTGGGCTTCACCTCGCCTCCCCCACCTGAGGGGTGGAGTTGGCAGAGGTGGGCACACCTCCTGGGCTGGCTAGTTTTTCCCGCCTGTCTTCCCGCCGAAAGGGAGGGGAGACAGGAAGGGGGCCTGCTCCTGATAGCAGGAGAGGCTGGGGGTCACATTACAAATGCTGCCAGGCCTTTGAAGCTCCCCTGCCACAGATGGCTTTTCCTGGCCTGGGGGAGGTGTGAACACCTCCGCCCAGGAAAGGCTTTGTTTCTGGGCTCAGGGAGCGTAGGCTCCCACCCTAGGGGTCCAGAAACATGTCTTGTGGTGGCAGGCTGGTGTGTACCAGTCAGGGAACCCACCAGAGGCTGGTCGTTTTTCAGGGGGCATCTCAAAGATGCCCTCTGTGTGCATTTTTCATTAAATCCCACACTGGCATCAGTGTGGGTTTAATGTGCTGAGAAGTTTGATACCAAACTTCTCCGTTTTCAGTGCAGCTATTATGGTGCTGTGGAGTTCGTAATGACAAACTCCCAGCACCATATACTCTTAATGGCAGCACTGCACTTACAATCTCTAAGAATGGACTTAGACACTGTAGGGGTACAGGGCTCATGCACCTGTACCCTCACCACTGGTATAGTGCACCCAGCTAGAGGGGTGACTGACCTATGCCAGGGCAGTGGGTTGTAGGCTTGGCACACAGAGGTGTGTGCCATGTCGACTCTTCACTTTGTTCTGCACCAAAACACGCAGCCTGCAAAGGCAGTCTGTGTGTGTGTAAAGGTACAGGGCCTCTAAGGGTGGCACAATAAGTGCTGCAGTCCTTAGAGGTCTTCCCTGGTCACAGTGCCCTGGGTACCTGTGGTACCATTTACCAGGGGCTGACCTGTGGCCAGAGATGCCAATTGGGTACAGTTTTGGGGAAAGAACACAGGCCCTGGGAAGCTGATTGGCAGGGACCCAGGGCACATCAAGTCAAAGGGCATCAGTAGTCTGGCAAAAAGTAGGGGGGTTACTGCAACAGAAACCCACTTCCTTACAGATGGTATGAGGAGGAATACCGCGTGGTCACCCCCAAACTTCCCATTACCTCTCTGTAAGCCCTGGAGGCGAACGCCGGACCCTAGTCAGATGGTAGTGGGCCAACTGTGTATGTCTCAGTAAAGACTCACAGATCCTTTATAACAGTTCAGGCGTCAGCCGATTGCTGTGGCCATACCCATAGCAATCAAGAGCATGAATCCACTGCCACCAAGGTACACTTGTAGGTCCAATCCAATGACAGAGTAACACACTGGTCCAGATAGACACAGTCAAGTGGCTTGTTTGAAATCAACAGAGGTATCTGTGGTGGTTGCATCACAGTGGAGCCCTTCATCTGCTGGCAAATGTAGCACTTAAGCACAAAGTCCTTGGTCTGTTGATAGAGACCTGGCCACCAGTAGCGTTGCTGCAATAGTGAAAATGTAGTAGCCACTCCAGAGTATGCGGATGCAAGACCCTCATGTGCAGCTAGGATTAATCCTAACCTGTGGTCAGAATTTGGTATTACTATATCCCCGAATACAGGAATGTGGGAAAATGGAACGTTTTCTGCATCTAACTTGGAGCACTTGAGTGGAAAACCTTTCAGCAGATGGGTGTCATTGCGTGCACCATCGACAGCCATCATAATGCAATTGTCTATTCTCATGCTGAAACGAGTTATTGCAGCGACTGCAGCAGTTTGCACTGTTCCTTTAGAGGCTTCATCAGCCATTGAATTACCCTGCAATAAGTATGCCAACACGCTGGTGACTCAATGTGTGTATTACATAAGTCTGTGACAAGCAATACTTCAGCTTTGCCTCCTATTCCCAAGGCATTTTGTGCTTTATAGTGCACCCTTTTGAATCTCTGTATCCATTCTGGTTCCAGTAGTGTAAATATTCCTTGCAAGACTGGACACAGAAATACGAATCACACACTATGAGTGTAGGGAATCCATGATCCGCATTTTCCAGTGCCAGTATCAGAGCCCTCTGTTCTGCCAACTATGCTGTGCAGTCACCAAGTGACTGTGTGTAGGTTTTATCAGGACGGAAATCTCCATCTTGCATGCGCCCCTTTATGATAGTGCATGCCACTGAGTATTGATGCTTTGTCCCTACAGCAGTTTGTGCAGAACCATCATTATATATGATGTAATCATACTGTTCTAAATGCATAATTTCATTAGGCAGAGGATACTCTTGCTCATAATGCAGAAAGGCTTGTGTTTGTAGTGTAGAATCGAATCTGTAGTCTTCATCTGTTGTGGTGAGTGAGTTAGCCCATTGTATTCAACGTGGGTGCAATGCTTTTGAGTTTGGAACGCTTGCTTGTGTGACGGCCTTTAAGGTCGGCACCGGAGTCACAACTATAATTTGTTTGCCCTAAGCCACTGCTCTCTCTCTCACCACAGCTGTCAGTATATTGTTTCAGTAGGTGCAAAACGCATTTCTGCATTAGTATATAAATGCAATTTATGTGCAATCGGTACAGTGTCACCTTCATTGAATGTTACGTAGGTGTACCCTGATGTCCAGGCAATGACACAGATCACCTGGTTTGCTGCGTTCACATGTGTGTGTAAATATTTCGAAGCTATCATGTCAGCTTGTACTGAATGTAATATTTCTGTGTGTTCAGTAGTCCAGTGTGTACTTGAAAAGTCTGGATGGATCAGGTCGTAGAATGGTTTAGCCAGTTCTGTGTAATTTGGAATGTAAGTTCTGCCAAAATGTAGGACTCCTAATATGGATTGTAACCTCTTTAATGTTGTTAGAGGCTGTAGAAGCGCACACTTCTCTAAGAAGTGCATCGCTAGGCTTTTGCCTTCACTTGACAGCTCATATGCCAGAAACAGGACATTGAGGTGGGCAATTTTTGATTTTTTAAAGTCACATTTGTATCCCATATGAGCAAATCCCAGAATAATGCGATCTACTCTTGTCAAGTGTACAGAAAGGTCACCATCCGTCAAATAGATGTCATCGACATAGGACAATGCCTGGTCATCAAAATTTTCTAGCAGTTCTGTTACCCTGACTGAAAACAGCCCAGGGCTATTGTTGTACCCATGTGGCAAACAACAGAACTGTTTTTGAGGACCTAGCGCACTGAATGCATCAATTATCTGCTTCCATTCGCAATATCTGGTGTTGTTTTGTATTTTTTAAGCACTATGTTGTTCATTAGTGCTGCACTGTTTGCGTTTTGTACTACAAATGTGTGGATATCTGTGTCTAAGTGTCTGTAATCTAAAACTAGACAATATGAGTGGTCTGCTTTCATAACGGGAAATAAGAGAATATTCATGAGACATGCAACTTTGTATTACACCTTGGTATTCGGGTTGTCCTAGAATCTCACTAACTTGTTTTTTGGCTTCATTTGTAATGGGGTATTGTCTTTCAGGTTGTGGAGTAGACCTCATTGGAATTTCATGATAAAGGGAACCATCATCCCACCTCACATGGTTGCGGTTTAACGCGAGAGCCAGTGCTAACGCCCACTCCTTGGTGTATGAATGTTTCAATGATTCTGGAATGAGGTCGGAAAAAGCAGGTAAAATTACTGTTTCTTTATTGGGGCAATCCATTATGAAATCAGGTGGCCAATCCTTTTCGGTCAAGAGAATATTAAAACAATATTTTAAATCCTCCCAAAAAAGTCCATAAATATTTCTAGATACATCCCCCTCGAATTGGAGTTGTATTTCATATAATCGATGTGGGACCCTTACCCTAGTATAGGTACCTCCACCTGGATATACTCACTCAGCGCTAATCCCACCAAACAATCCATCAGGTTCAGGCAAACTATTGTGACTTCTGTTGTGCTATCGATCATAGTCACTGCCCACTCCCCGATCAGAAGCAGTGTCCTCAAAATCCCCAGCATGCCTGACCATAAGTCCAGCTACCTTCTTCTTTTGAATTGAGGATTTGATGTTTTATGTTTGTCTTCCTGTTTAATGATGTAGCCAGATGAGCGTTATGAGTCCTTCTTTGGTTTCATGTGCTTCTCCGATCTGCCCTCTGGCCGTCCTCCTCTCTCCAAACGTTTATCAGATGACTCTTGAAAGGAACAAGAGAAACGTGTATCAGTATCCTGATGCCTGTCAGGTGGCCTAATATTATCACAGTTACGCAGATCATAGCGTTTCTCAGTGGCTTCCTGTGAGGGAGACCCACCCTGTGATTTAGTTTTGTCTTTGTTGTTCTTCTTTTCTCTTTTCAGTGGAAGAGTCGGGTGCTTATTTAGAGTTATCCTTTTCAGAATTACTCTTTAGTTGTGGTTTCCTAGGTCCACCTCCCACATTACCTCTACCCAGCGTAGCATAGGCTCCTGTTGTCCTGGAGCTAAACCCCATAGGTACTGGCATGTAGACAACACTGCTGCCTCCCCCTTTATGTTGCTTAACATAATGGTGGATACCACGGCAAAATTGCCCATCAATTTCATCCCCACATCCAGGGAAGTTGCTGCCCCATACTCATTCTGAATCTGTTTAAGTACTTCTGGCAAAACAGCTAATGAAGGGGTACCTTGTGTTCTGGTATGTACTGAAGCAAAGACTGTACCTCATGCGGTGTAGTCTTCCACAGGGGGGGAGCCATCCCTATCAGCAAGCACATTTTTAATATTCTGTTTTTCCTGGGGTTCCGTATGAGGAAACACTGCTTTGAGCTGACTTGTTTTTTGTGCAATCCAAAACAGAATTTCCTCCCGTTTAATGGAAACTTACCCATTACTGCATTCAATGTTTGTGGGCTATTGCCAGGGCTAGCCAATTGAGGTTGTCAGTGTGGGAAGCTGGCTCTGTATATTCTATACCAAAAGGAGGTACTGTGTGCACAGAGTCCAGTGGATCCCCAGAGGCTCAAGTAGATAATACTAAGGCTCTCTTTTGTGGTAATGTGGACAAGCAGTTAGGCTTATCAAAGGGCAGTGCTAAGCACTTGTTATACACACACGGGCAGTAAATGATGCACACACTCAATGGCTAACTCCAAGAACAATGGTTTGTACAACTAATACTTTTAGTATATTTATTTTATAGAACCAAAGATACTTTGTTGCATGTAACTACGTTTTGCAATATCAACGCTTTTTAATGTAAAAAATAGATTTTTCAACAATAAAATGTTATCCTGTGGGAAGAAACACAATCAGCAATATGCAGATAGGTAAACAGTTTACGATATTGACTTTCTGGAGAAAGAATCAGTACCAGGTAAGTGACAAAACTGCACCACCAGCAGCACTGGGGTGGCCGGGTGCAGAGATCAAACTTGGTATCTGGTGAAAATGTTATCCAATGGAGAAAGGGGGCAAACAATTAAGGTAAGTAAGGTAAGGTAAGTAAGGTAAGTAGCACAGTTTGTTAACCCAATATCTGGGGTTTAAGCTAAGCACAGGGGGGTACAAGGCAGCACCAGACTTACACCTCCAGCGGCACTGGGGTGGCCGGGTGCAGAGTGCTAACACAGCATCGGGCACCCAATGCAGACCAATAGGGAATCTCGAAGTTGGAAAAATGCTGCAGGCTCTGGCCAGGAGGCTGCTCGAACGAGACCTACAGCTGCACAGGTAAGTTACGATGTGCTGGTGTGTCAGGACACCACCGGTTGATCTCCCCCAAGGCCCACGGGCTCCAGATGCAGGAGTGTCCTTTGGTGTCCGAAAACAGCTTACTGGTGAAGGTTGCGATTGGAGGGGTTGTCGTGCAGAGGCTGCAGGTGTCAATGTGAAGTCTGGCAGAGGTCAGCCCACAGTGGACTCTTGCTCAGAATCGCTGGGGAACCTTTGCTGGACTGGTAGGCCATTGCGACTCAGGCCGTGAGAGTTGGGTGCAGAGGTAGTCAGTTTTGCGGTACCGCAGGCAGTGCTTTGGTACTTTTAAGTTGTTTTTCTTTGGACAAGTCCACTGTCCACAGGAGAGCAGGAGTCTTTATGGAAGGCAGGCAGTCCTCCCAGGGATTTGGAGGAACTTGGTCTGCAGGAAGCTTGTAAAGTTTGAAGCTTGCAGGCAGGCTGGCAGAGCTGGGACCAAGTCAGTGGCTGGAGCTTCTTTTTGTGCAGGGATCGGCTCTTCTTTGTCCTCTTCTTCATAGGTCATTGGTTATCTGAAAATTAAGGTTCAGGGGTTCCCGTAAATACTAACTTTAGGGCTGTTTCAGGGATCAAAAGGTAGTAGCCAATAAGCTACTTATCTTTAGGGTGCCTACACCCTTTGAATGTCCACTCCCTCTGGGGAGGGGGCATATCTCTAACCCTATTGGCTAGAGTCCTCCAAACAGTATGGAGGATTCTGAAAGGAGGGGGTCACCTCAACTCAGGGCACCTTAGGAGTAGTCCTAGCTGAGACGGTCACACCTCTCTTGCTTACTAATTTTCCTGCTGACCTTGCTGCCAAAAATGGGGCTTGGTCAGGGGGGCAGGCATCTCCACTAGCTGGAGAGGCCCTTGTCAGCATAGCAAAGGATGGAAAGCCTTTGAAGCTCACCGCCTTTATCTGCTATTCCTACTTGGGGGTAGGTGTGAAGCACCTCCACCCAGAGCAGGCTTTATTTCTGACCCTCGAGAGCAAAAGGCTCCCACCTCAGGGGGTCAGAAACACATCTAGAGGTAGCAGGCTGGTGGGGACCAGTCAGGCACACACTAGCGAGATGGTAGGATTTCAGGGGGAACCTCTGAGGCACCCTCTAGATGCATTTCTTAATAAATCCAACATAGGCATCAGTGTGGGTTTAGTAAGCTGAGATGTTTGGTACCAAACATCTTGGAATTTGGTGAAGCCATCATGGAGATGTGGAACTTGTATTGACAAGATCCCAGGCCATGTACTCAGTATGGCTTCATTGTGCACTTTTAATGTCTAAGAATGGACTTAGACACTATAGGGGCATGTCTGCTCATGCTCTTATGCCCTCACATGAGTTATAGTGCACCCTGCTTTAGGGCTGTAAGGCCTGCTGTAGGGGTGAATTACCTATGCCTCTTGCATTGCTGGTAGGGATGGCACACAGGGATGTGTGCCAGGTCAACTCTTCACTTTTATCTGGACCAAAACATGCAGGCTGCTATGGCAGTATACCTGTGTATGGTGGGGCATCTCTTAGGGTGGCATAATACATGCTGCAGCCCTTAGAGACCCTCTCTGGTCACAAAGCCCTTGGTACCACTTATACCTTTTACAAGGGACTTATTTGTGAGCCAAAGGTGTGCCAAGTGTGGAAACAAAGGTACAGTTTTGGGAAAGACCACTGGGAACCTGGTTAGCAGGAAGCCAGTGCACACTCAGTCAAAGATGCATCAGAGTCAAGAAAACAATTTGGGGGTAACCATGCCAAAAAGGGAACTTTCCAAAAAGTAGCTTGAACAGTCCATGCAGGGTTAATCAATCAATCAATCACAGAATTTGTAGAGCGCACTACTTACCGGCGAGGGTCTCAAGGCGCTGGGGAGAGGGAAGGGGGGGTGCTGCTACTGGTCGAACAGCCAGGTCTTGAGTAGCCTCCTGAAGGTCAGCAGGTCTTGGGTCTGTCGTAGGCTTAGTGGAAGGGTGTTCCAGGTCTTGGTGGCGAGGTGTGAGAAGGATCTGCCGCCGGTGGTTGTTCTTCGAATGCGAGGGACGGTGGCGAGGAGAGGTCGGCGGAGCGGAGCTGGCGGTTGGGGACGTAGAAGAAGAGTCGTCTGTTGAGGTAGGCTGGGCCAGTTTTGTGGAGTGCCTTGTGTGCGTGGATGAGGAGTTTGAAGGTGATCCTCCTGTCGACGGGGAGCCAGTGCAGGTTCCTCAGGTGGGGGGTGATGTGGCTGTGGCGTGGTACGTTGAGGATCAGGCGTGCGGAGGCGTTTTGTATGCGTTGCAGTCGCTTGATGAGCTTGGCCGGGGCTCCCGCGTAGAGGGCGTTCCCATAGTCAAGTCTGCTACTGACGAGGGCCTGGGTGACTGTTCTTCTTGTGTCTGTCGGGATCCACCTGTAGATCTTGCGAAGCATGCGGAGGGTGTTGAAGCAGGAGGAGGAGACTGCGTTGACTTGCTTGGCCATGGAGAGCGTTGAGTCGAGGATGACTCCCAGGTTGCGTGCGTGGTCGGTGGGTGTCGGGGCTGCTCCCAGCGTCGTTGGCCACCAGGAGTCGTCCCAGGCTGAAGGGTTGGAGCCGAGGATGAGGACCTCCGTCTTGTCCGTGTTCAGCTTTAGTCGGCTGATCTTCATCCAATCGGCGACGGCCTTCATTCCTTCATGGAGATTGGCTTTGGCGGCGAGGGGTCCTTGGTGAGGGAGAGGATCAGTTGAGTGTCGTCGGCGTAGGAGATAATGTTGAGGTCGTGCTGTCTGGCGATGCGTGCGAGCGGGGCCATGTAGATGTTGAACAGTGTTGGGCTGAGGGAAGATCCCTGGGGACGCCGCAGATGATCTCGGAGGCTTCGGATCGGAAAGGTGGGAGGCAGACTCTCTGGGTTCTGCCATCGAGGAAGGAGGTGGTCCATTCCAGGGCCTTGTCTCGGATCCCTGCGTCGTGGAGGCGTGCGCGTAGAGTGCGGTGGCAGACAGTGTCGAAGGCGGCGGAGAGGTCCAGCAGGATGAGGGCTGCGGTCTCACCGTTGTCCAGCAGGGTCCTGATGTCGTCGGTGGCGGCGATGAGGGCAGTCTCAGTGCTGTGGTTGCTGCGGAACCCCGATTGGGATGGGTCCAGGATGCTGTTTTCTTCTAGGTATCGGGTTAGCTGTTTGTTGACGATCTTCTCGATGACCTTGGCTGGGACGGAAGCAGGGAGATGGGCCGGAAGTTCTTGAGGTCTCTTGGGTCCGCATTGGGTTTTTTGAGTAGGGCGTTGATCTCTGCGTGTTTCCAGCTCTCTGGGAAGGTCGCGGTCTAGAAGGAGAGATTGATAACGTTTCACAGGTGGGGTGCGATGGAGCTGCTGGCTTTGTTGAAGATGTGGTGCGGGAAAGGGTCTGACGGGGAACCGGAGTGTATTGTGCCCATGGTCTTGATGGTGTCATCGATGTTCACGCTGGCCCAGGCTGGCAAGGGGTCATGGTCGATGGTGTGCGGCGGTTCTGGAGTATCTATCTTGGTGGGGGCTGTCTGGGTGTTGAAGCTGTCGTGGATGTCGGCGATCTTGCGGTGGAAGAAGGTGGCGAGGGAATCACACAGGGTTTGCGACGGCGGGATGTCGTTGGTGTTGGAGCTGGGGTTGGAGAGTTCCTTCACGATGTTGAAGAGCTCCTTGCTGTTGTGTGCGTTGTTGTCGAGGCGGTCTTTGAAGGAGATTCTCTTGGCGGACCTGATGAGGTGGTGGTGGTTACGGATGGCGTCTTTATGGGCTGCGTGGCTGTCCGGTGTCTTATCACTGTGCCATTTCTTCTCAAGTTTCCGGCAGGTACGCTTGGAGGCTAGGAGTTCTGGGTTGGACCAGCTGGCTCTTTTGGTGGTGTCGCTGTAGGTGAGTTTTTTCAGCGGAGCGAGGGTGTTGGCACAGTCGTCTATCCATCGTCTGAGGCTGCAGGCAGCGTCGTCGGTGTTGGATGGGTCGTCGGGAGGGCTGAGAGCGAGGTTTGCCCATAGTTGGTCTTCGGTGACTTTGCTCCAGCAGCGGCGTGGGATCTGCTGGGTGCGGTGGTGTGTGGTGGGTTTCTGGAAGGTGAAGTGGATGCAGCGGTGGTCGGTCCAGAGGAGTTCCGTGGTGTGGGTGAAGGAGACGTGGGAGCTTGAGGAGAAGACGGGGTCGAGCGTGTGGCCGACGGAATGTGTCGGTGTTGTGACAAGCTGTCTCAGTCCGAGGTTGGCGAGGTTGTCGATCAGGGTGGTGGAGTTGCTGTCGTTGTTGTTCTCCAGGTGGAAGTTCAGGTCTCCGAGGAGGATGTAGTCGGTAGAAGTCAGGGCGTACGTGCTGATGAAGTCAGCGATGGAGTCGCTGAACTGGGGTCGGGCCCAGGGGGTCTGTAGACAAGGGTGCCTCTGAGGGTGGTGTTGGGGTCCGTGTGGATCTGGAAGTGCATGTGTTCGGCGGTGCAGAGAACGTCGTCGGTGCTGGTCGAGACCCTGATGGAGTTCTTGTGGACGATGGCGATTCCTCCTCCTACTCCATTGACGCGGTCTCTGCGGGTGATCTTATAGCCGTCTGGGATGGCTATGGCGATGTCGGGTGCGGAGGAGTCGTTCATCCAGGTCTCTGTCAGGAAGGCGACGTCTGGTGATGATGAGTCGAGCAGGTCCCAGAGCTCGACGGCGTGTTTGCGTGCGGAGCGGGTGTTCAGTAGGATGCATCGGAGGTGGTTGAGGTCCTTCTTGGCGGGCGCTTCGGTGGCCCTGAGGCTGGTGTATCTGCAGTTCCGGCAGGTGAAGGGGCCATGTGTGCGTTTCGGGGCGGCCTTGAAGCAGTTGTGTCTCCGTCCGGGGTTGAGAGCGTGGAGTGTGGTGGCATCGTAACGGCGTCGGTCCTCGAGGCTGGAGCGGGGGGCGCGCGGCCCAGGGGTTCTGGCGCTGGGCGCGGTCCAGGCGCGGACGGGCGCAGACGGGCTTGCCTTCGGCGCGCCTTCGGCGCGCCAGCGGTGCGCCCGCTGCGCACGTCCGCTGCGTGGCCGCATAGCGGCCGCCATATATGGGGAGCTGGGAGGGAGGAGCACCTGGGAGGCGGGAGGCAGGGGCAGCAAATGGGCAGTCAGGGGGGCGGGGACGCAGGGGACGCAGCGGCGGGGGTACAGAAGGCAAAGTTGGGCACAGCAGAATGGGGGCACGAGGGGAAACAGAAAGCAAGAATGGACACAATCAACGGGGGCACGAGGGGAGACAGAAAGCAAAAATGGACACAATCAACGGGGGCACGAGGGGAGACAGAGAGCAAAAATGGACACAATCAACGGGGGCACGAGGGGAGACAGAAAGCAAAAATGGACACAATCAACGGGGGCACAAGGGGAGACAGAAAGCAAAAATGGACACAATCAACGGGGGCACGAGGGGAGACAGAAAGCAAAAATGGACACAATCAACGGGGGCACGAGGGGAGACAGAAAGCAAAAATGGACACAATCAACGGGGGCACGAGGGGAGACAAAAAGCAAAAATGGACACAATCAACGGGGGCACGAGGGGAGACAGAAAGCAAAAATGGACACAATCAACGGGGGCACGAAGGGAGACAGAAAGCAAAAGGACACAAGCAATGGGGGCACGAGGGGAAACAGAAGCGAAACGGGCACACAAAATGGGGGCACGAGGGGGACAGAGGCAAAACGGGCACCAAGGCAATGGCAGAGGGGCGAGCTTACCAGCAGCAGCAGCGGGCAGGACAACACAGACGGAGCTGTGTGGCGGGGGAGCGACCTACCTGGCAAGGTCAAGGGTCGCTCTCCTCACCGCGCAGCGGCCGCCATATATGGGGAGCTGGGAGGGAGGAGCAGCTGGGAGGCGGGAGGCAGGGGCAGCGAATGGGCAGTCAGGGGGCGGGGCCGCAGGGACGCAGCGGCGGGGGTACAGAAGGCAAAGTTGGGCACAGCAGAATGGGGGCACGAGGGGAAACAGAAAGCAAGAATGGACACAATCAACGGGGGCACGAGGGGAGACAGAAAGCAAAAATGGACACAATTAACGGGGGCACGAGGGGAGACAGAAAGCAAAAATGGACACAATCAACGGGGGCACGAGGGGAGACAGAAAGCAAAAATGGACACAATCAACGGGGGCACGAGGGGAGACAGAAAGCAAAAATGGACACAATCAACGGGGGCACGAGGGGAGACAGAAAGCAAAAATGGACACAATCAACGGGGGCACGAGGGGAGACAGAAAGCAAAAATGGACACAATCAACGGGGGCACGAGGGGAGACAGAAAGCAAAAATGGACACAATCAACGGGGGCACGAGGGGAGACAGAAAGCAAAAATGGACACAATCAACGGGGGCACGAGGGGAGACAGAAAGCAAAAATGGACACAATCAACGGGGGCACGAAGGGAGACAGAAAGCAAAAGGACACAAGCAATGGGGGCACGAGGGGAAACAGAAGCGAAACGGGCACACAAAATGGGGGCACGAGGGGGACAGAGGCAAAACGGGCACCAAGGCAACGGCAGAGGGGCGAGCTTACCAGCAGCAGCAGCGGGCAGGACACACAGGTGGAGCTGTGTGGCGGGGGAGCGACCTACCTGGCAAGGTCAAGGGTCGCTCTCCTCACCGCGCAGCGGCCGCCATATATGGGGAGCTGGGAGGGAGGAGCAGCTGGGAGGCGGGAGGCAGGGGCAGCGAATGGGCAGTCAGGGGGGCGGGGCCGCAGGGGACGCAGCGGCGGGGGTACAGAAGGCAAAGTTGGGCACAGCAGAATGGGGGCACGAGGGGAAACAGAAAGCAAGAATAGACACAATCAACGGGGGCACAAGGGGAGACAGAAAGCAAAAATGGACACAATCAACGGGGGCACGAGGGGAGACAGAAAGCAAAAATGGACACAATCAACGGGGGCACGAGGGGAGACAGAAAGCAAAAATGGACACAATCAACGGGGGCACGAGGGGAGACAGAAAGCAAAAGTGGACACAATCAACGGGGGCACGAGGGGAGACAGAAAGCAAAAATGGACACAATCAACGGGGGCACGAGGGGAGACAGAAAGCAAAAATGGACACAATCAACGGGGGCACGAAGGGAGACAGAAAGCAAAAGGACACAAGCAATGGGGGCACGAGGGGAAACAGAAGCGAAACGGGCACACAAAATGGGGGCACGAGGGGGACAGAGGCAAAACGGGCACCAAGGCAACGGCAGAGGGGCGAGCTTACCAGCAGCAGCAGCGGGCAGGACAACACAGGCGGAGCTGTGTGGCGGGGGAGCGACCTACCTGGCAAGGTCAAGGGTCAATGTTTGCATAACGAACTGTGTCAAACATCTGTATATTGTAACTAAGTGTTTATATAGTCTATGCAATTGTACTGCTGACAGAGTATCAGCATTAGGATGCAGTGTGTAGCTGGCCATGTTGCTCCCTCATTACTGAGGGGACCTAGTCTAATGTCTTCTGTTGTGTGTGATCGGGCGCCATTAAACCAATTTCTGGGTTCCTGGTATGTTAAATGTATCTCTAATTCTTCACAGCGCTGTGTAGTTGTCCGAAACTTCATCTTGTTTGTATTTGTGAAATAGCCCTGCTGTGTTGTCTTCTGCCAGGAATGTAACCCATGAATAGAACACCTCTGTTGTATATGCTTCGGGAGCCTCAACCACGAAAGTAACATCTTCACCTGTAAGTGAGAGACTGTGTTGTGATACTTTCTGAGTAACCGCATGTCTTCAGTTTTCATCAATGTTAATTGCGTCAGCGTCGTCTTCTCCTGACGTAATGAATTACAGAGAGGGTAAAACAATGGGAATTAATCATTCGAATTGTTTAAGCTTAAACAACCTGCAGCCAAAATATATGTGAGTTACCGACTCAGTTGAGGAGGATAGTCCCTACCACCATGGACGTGTCTGGTTAGGAGGTGTGTAGGGGTCTCTACATATGCACGAGAGAACTACTCAGGCGATCCATCAAATACAAACCCAATCTATCACATTAGAGGCGCAATGTCTCACAGTTTCCACTTTTCAGTAGGAGCTGTTCGTTTCGTGGACAAAATAAATGTTGGGATGGTGCCAGGCTGATTACGTGCACCCCCTCAGGATATGTTGGCCATGTGTGCGTTTCGGGCGGCCTTGAAGCAGTTGTGTCTCCGTCCGGGGTTGAGAGAGTGGAGTGTGGTGGCATCGTAACAGCGTCGGTCCTCGAGGCTGGAGCGGGGGGCGCGCGGCCCAGGGGTTCTGGCGCTGGGC
Source organism: Calotriton arnoldi (assembly GCA_963921515.1). NCBI lineage: Eukaryota > Metazoa > Chordata > Amphibia > Caudata > Salamandridae > Calotriton > Calotriton arnoldi. Next base: position 1,334,963 of record CAWUFW010003689.1, on the reverse strand, counting down.
GCGGTCCAGGCGCGGACGGGCGCAGACGGGCTTGCCTTCGGCGCGCTTTTGGCGCGCCAGCGGTGCGCCCGCTGCGCACGGCCGCCATATATGGGGAGCTGGGAGGGAGGAGCACCTGGGAGGCAGGGGCAGCGAATGGGCAGTCAGGGGTGCGGGGCCGCAGGGGACGCAGCGGCGGGGGTACAGAAGGCAAAGTTGGGCACAGCAGAATGGGGGCACGAGGGGAAACAGAAAGCAAGAATGGACACAATCAACGGGGGCACGAGGGGAGACAGAAAGCAAAAATGGACACAATCAACGGGGGCACGAGGGGAGACAGAGAGCAAAAATGGACACAATCAACGGGGGCACGAGGGGAGACAGAAAGCAAAAATGGACACAATCAACGGGGGCACAAGGGGAGACAGAAAGCAAAAATGGACACAATCAACGGGGGCACGAGGGGAGACAGAAAGCAAAAATGGACACAATCAACGGGGGCACGAGGGGAGACAGAAAGCAAAAATGGACACAATCAACGGGGGCACGAGGGGAGACAAAAAGCAAAAATGGACACAATCAACGGGGGCACGAGGGGAGACAGAAAGCAAAAATGGACACAATCAACGGGGGCACGAAGGGAGACAGAAAGCAAAAGGACACAAGCAATGGGGGCACGAGGGGAAACAGAAGCGAAACGGGCACACAAAATGGGGGCACGAGGGGGACAGAGGCAAAACGGGCACCAAGGCAACGGCAGAGGGGCGAGCTTACCAGCAGCAGCAGCGGGCAGGACAACACAGGCGGAGCTGTGTGGCGGGGGAGCGACCTACCTGGCAAGGTCAAGGGTCGCTCTCCTCACCGCGCAGCGGCCGGCCTATATGGGGAGCTGGGAGGGAGGAGCAGCTGGGAGGCGGGAGGCAGGGGCAGCGAATGGGCAGTCAGGGGGGCGGGGCCGCAGGGGACGCAGCGGCGGGGGTACAGAAGGCAAAGTTGGGCACAGCAGAATGGGGGCACGAGGGGAAACAGAAAGCAAGAATGGACACAATCAACGGGGGCACGAGGGGAGACAGAAAGCAAAAATGGACACAATCAACGGGGGCACGAGGGGAGACAGAGAGCAAAAATGGACACAATCAACGGGGGCACGAGGGGAGACAGAAAGCAAAAATGGACACAATCAACGGGGGCACAAGGGGAGACAGAAAGCAAAAATGGACACAATCAACGGGGGCACGAGGGAGACAGAAAGCAAAAATGGACACAATCAACGGGGGCACGAGGGGAGACAGAAAGCAAAAATGGACACAATCAACGGGGGCACGAGGGGAGACAAAAAGCAAAAATGGACACAATCAACGGGGCACGAGGGGAGACAGAAAGCAAAAATGGACACAATCAACGGGGGCACGAAGGAGACAGAAAGCAAAAGGACACAAGCAATGGGGGCACGAGGGGAAACAGAAGCGAAACGGGCACACAAAATGGGGGCACGAGGGGGACAGAGGCAAAACGGGCACCAAGTCAACGGCAGAGGGGCGAGCTTACCAGCAGCAGCAGCGGGCAGGACAACACAGGCGGAGCTGTGTGGCGGGGGAGCGACCTACCTGGCAAGGTCAAGGGTCGCTCTCCTCACGCGCAGCGGCCGCAATATATGGGGAGCTGGGAGGGAGGAGCAGCTGGGAGGCGGGAGGCAGGGGCAGCGAATGGGCAGTCAGGGGGCGGTGCCGCAGGGACGCAGCGGCGGGGGTACAGAAGGCAAAGTTGGGCACAGCAGAATGGGGGCACGAGGGGAAACAGAAAGCAAGAATGGACACAATCAACGGGGGCACGAGGGGAGACAGAAAGCAAAAATGGACACAATCAACGGGGGCTCGAGGGGAGACAGAAAGCAAAAATGGACACAATCAACGGGGGCACGAGGGGAGACAGAAAGCAAAAATGGACACAATCAACGGGGGCACGAGGGGAGACAGAAAGCAAAAATGGACACAATCAACGGGGGCACGAGGGGAGACAGAAAGCAAAAATGGACACAATCAACGGGGGCACGAGGGGAGACAGAAAGCAAAAATGGACACAATCAACGGGGGCACGAGGGGAGACAGAAAGCAAAAATGGACACAATCAACGGGGGCACGAGGGGAGACAGAAAGCAAAAATGGACACAATCAACGGGGGCACGAAGGGAGACAGAAAGCAAAAGGACACAAGCAATGGGGGCACGAGGGGAAACAGAAGCGAAACGGGCACACAAAATGGGGGCACGAGGGGGACAGAGGCAAAACGGGCACCAAGGCAACGGCAGAGGGGCGAGCTTACCAGCAGCAGCAGCGGGCAGGACACACAGGTGGAGCTGTGTGGCGGGGGAGCGACCTACCTGGCAAGGTCAAGGGTCGCTCTCCTCACCGCGCAGCGGCCGCCATATATGGGGAGCTGGGAGGGAGGAGCAGCTGGGAGGCGGGAGGCAGGGGCAGCGAATGGGCAGTCAGGGGGCGGGGCCGCAGGGACGCAGCGGCGGGGGTACAGAAGGCAAAGTTGGGCACAGCAGAATGGGGGCACGAGGGGAAACAGAAAGCAAGAATGGACACAATCAACGGGGGCACGAGGGGAGACAGAAAGCAAAAATGGACACAATCAACGGGGGCACGAGGGGAGACAGAAAGCAAAAATGGACACAATCAAAGGGGGCACGAGGGGAGACAGAAAGCAAAAATGGACACAATCAACGGGGGCACGAGGGGAGACAGAAAGCAAAAGTGGACACAATCAACGGGGGCACGAGGGGAGACAGAAAGCAAAAATGGACACAATCAACGGGGGCATGAGGGGAGACAGAAAGCAAAAATGGACACAATCAACGGGGGCACGAAGGGAGACAGAAAGCAAAAGGACACAAGCAATGGGGGCACGAGGGGAAACAGAAGCGAAACGGGCACACAAAATGGGGGCACGAGGGGGACAGATGCAAAACGGGCACCAAGGCAACGGCAGAGGGGCGAGCTTACCAGCAGCAGCAGCGGGCAGGACAACACAGGCGGAGCTGTGTGGCGGGGGAGCGACCTACCTGGCAAGGTCAAGGGTCAATGTTTGCATAACGAACTGTGTCAAACATCTGTATATTGTAACTAAGTGTTTATATAGTCTATGCAATTGTACTGCTGACAGAGTATCAGCATTAGGATGCAGTGTGTAGCTGGCCATGTTGCTCCCTCATTACTGAGGGGACCTAGTCTAATGTCTTCTGTTGTGTGTGATCGGGCGCCATTAAACCAATTTCTGGGTTCCTGGTATGTTAAATGTATCTCTAATTCTTCACAGCGCTGTGTAGTTGTCCGAAACTTCATCTTGTTTGTATTTGTGAAATAGCCCTGCTGTGTTGTCTTCTGCCAGGAATGTAACCCATGAATAGAACACCTCTGTTGTATATGCTTCGGGAGCCTCAACCACGAAAGTAACATCTTCACCTGTAAGTGAGAGACTGTGTTGTGATACTTTCTGAGTAACCGCATGTCTTCAGTTTTCATCAATGTTAATTGCGTCAGCGTCGTCTTCTCCTGACGTAATGAATTACAGAGAGGGTAAAACAATGGGAATTAATCATTCGAATTGTTTAAGCTTAAACAACCTGCAGCCAAAATATATGTGAGTTACCGACTCAGTTGAGGAGGATAGTCCCTACCACCATGGACGTGTCTGGTTAGGAGGTGTGTAGGGGTCTCTACATATGCACGAGAGAACTACTCAGGCGATCCATCAAATACAAACCCAATCTATCACATTAGAGGCGCAATGTCTCACAGTTTCCACTTTTCAGTAGGAGCTGTTCGTTTCGTGGACAAAATAAATGTTGGGATGGTGCCAGGCTGATTACGTGCACCCCCTCAGGATATGTTGGCCATGTGTGCGTTTCGGGCGGCCTTGAAGCAGTTGTGTCTCCGTCCGGGGTTGAGAGAGTGGAGTGTGGTGGCATCGTAACAGCGTCGGTCCTCGAGGCTGGAGCGGGGGGCGCGCGGCCCAGGGGTTCTGGCGCTGGGCGCGGTCCAGGCGCGGACGGGCGCAGACGGGCTTGCCTTCGGCGCGCCTTCGGCGCGCCAGCGGTGCGCCCGCTGCGCACGGCCGCCATATATGGGGAGCTGGGAGGGAGGAGCACCTGGGAGGCAGGGGCAGCGAATGGGCAGTCAGGGTGCGGGGCCGCAGGGACGCAGCGGCGGGGGTACAGAAGGCAAAGTTGGGCACAGCAGAATGGGGGCACGAGGGGAAACAGAAAGCAAGAATGGACACAATCAACGGGGGCACGAGGGGAGACAGAAAGCAAAAATGGACACAATCAACGGGGGCACGAGGGGAGACAGAGAGCAAAAATGGACACAATCAACGGGGGCACGAGGGGAGACAGAAAGCAAAAATGGACACAATCAACGGGGGCACAAGGGGAGACAGAAAGCAAAAATGGACACAATCAACGGGGGCACGAGGGGAGACAGAAAGCAAAAATGGACACAATCAACGGGGGCACGAGGGGAGACAGAAAGCAAAAATGGACACAATCAACGGGGGCACGAGGGGAGACAAAAAGCAAAAATGGACACAATCAACGGGGGCACGAGGGGAGACAGAAAGCAAAAATGGACACAATCAACGGGGGCACGAAGGGAGACAGAAAGCAAAAGGACACAAGCAATGGGGGCACGAGGGGAAACAGAAGCGAAACGGGCACACAAAATGGGGGCACGAGGGGGACAGAGGCAAAACGGGCACCAAGGCAACGGCAGAGGGGCGAGCTTACCAGCAGCAGCAGCGGGCAGGACAACACAGGCGGAGCTGTGTGGCGGGGGAGCGACCTACCTGGCAAGGTCAAGGGTCGCTCTCCTCACCGCGCAGCGGCCGCCATATATGGGGAGCTGGGAGGGAGGAGCAGCTGGGAGGCGGGAGGCAGGGGCAGCGAATGGGCAGTCAGGGGGCGGGGCCGCAGGACGCAGCGGCGGGGGTACAGAAGGCAAAGTTGGGCACAGCAGAATGGGGGCACGAGGGGAAACAGAAAGCAAGAATGGACACAATCAACGGGGGCACGAGGGGATACAGAAAGCAAAAATGGACACAATCAACGGGGGCACGAGGGGAGACAGAGAGCAAAAATGGACACAATCAACGGGGGCACGAGGGGAGACAGAAAGCAAAAATGGACACAATCAACGGGGGCACAAGGGGAGACAGAAAGCAAAAATGGACACAATCAACGGGGGCACGAGGGGAGACAGAAAGCAAAAATGGACACAATCAACGGGGGCACGAGGGGAGACAGAAAGCAAAAATGGACACAATCAACGGGGGCACGAGGGGAGACAAAAAGCAAAAATGGACACAATCAACGGGGGCACGAGGGGAGACAGAAAGCAAAAATGGACACAATCAACGGGGGCACGAAGGGAGACAGAAAGCAAAAGGACACAAGCAATGGGGGCACGAGGGGAAACAGAAGCGAAACGGGCACACAAAATGGGGGCACGAGGGGGACAGAGGCAAAACGGGCACCAAGTCAACGGCAGAGGGGCGAGCTTACCAGCAGCAGCAGCGGGCAGGACAACACAGGCGGAGCTGTGTGGCGGGGGAGCGACCTACCTGGCAAGGTCAAGGGTCGCTCTCCTCACCGCGCAGCGGCCGCAATATATGGGGAGCTGGGAGGGAGGAGCAGCTGGGAGGCGGGAGGCAGGGGCAGCGAATGGGCAGTCAGGGGGCGGTGCCGCAGGGACGCAGCGGCGGGGGTACAGAAGGCAAAGTTGGGCACAGCAGAATGGGGGCACGAGGGGAAACAGAAAGCAAGAATGGACACAATCAACGGGGGCACGAGGGGAGACAGAAAGCAAAAATGGACACAATCAACGGGGGCTCGAGGGGAGACAGAAAGCAAAAATGGACACAATCAACGGGGGCACGAGGGGAGACAGAAAGCAAAAATGGACACAATCAACGGGGGCACGAGGGGAGACAGAAAGCAAAAATGGACACAATCAACGGGGGCACGAGGGGAGACAGAAAGCAAAAATGGACACAATCAACGGGGGCACGAGGGGAGACAGAAAGCAAAAATGGACACAATCAACGGGGGCACGAGGGAGACAGAAAGCAAAAATGGACACAATCAACGGGGGCACGAGGGGAGACAGAAAGCAAAAATGGACACAATCAACGGGGGCACGAAGGGAGACAGAAAGCAAAAGGACACAAGCAATGGGGGCACGAGGGGAAACAGAAGCGAAACGGGCACACAAAATGGGGGCACGAGGGGGACAGAGGCAAAACGGGCACCAAGGCAACGGCAGAGGGGCGAGCTTACCAGCAGCAGCAGCGGGCAGGACACACAGGTGGAGCTGTGTGGCGGGGGAGCGACCTACCTGGCAAGGTCAAGGGTCGCTCTCCTCACCGCGCAGCGGCCGCCATATATGGGGAGCTGGGAGGGAGGAGCAGCTGGGAGGCGGGAGGCAGGGGCAGCGAATGGGCAGTCAGGGGGCGGGGCCGCAGGGACGCAGCGGCGGGGGTACAGAAGGCAAAGTTGGGCACAGCAGAATGGGGGCACGAGGGGAAACAGAAAGCAAGAATGGACACAATCAACGGGGGCACGAGGGGAGACAGAAAGCAAAAATGGACACAATCAACGGGGGCACGAGGGGAGACAGAAAGCAAAAATGGACACAATCAAAGGGGGCACGAGGGGAGACAGAAAGCAAAAATGGACACAATCAACGGGGGCACGAGGGGAGACAGAAAGCAAAAGTGGACACAATCAACGGGGGCACGAGGGGAGACAGAAAGCAAAAATGGACACAATCAACGGGGGCACGAGGGGAGACAGAAAGCAAAAATGGACACAATCAACGGGGGCACGAAGGGAGACAGAAAGCAAAAGGACACAAGCAATGGGGGCACGAGGGGAAACAGAAGCGAAACGGGCACACAAAATGGGGGCACGAGGGGGACAGATGCAAAACGGGCACCAAGGCAACGGCAGAGGGGCGAGCTTACCAGCAGCAGCAGCGGGCAGGACAACACAGGCGGAGCTGTGTGGCGGGGGAGCGACCTACCTGGCAAGGTCAAGGGTCAATGTTTGCATAACGAACTGTGTCAAACATCTGTATATTGTAACTAAGTGTTTATATAGTCTATGCAATTGTACTGCTGACAGAGTATCAGCATTAGGATGCAGTGTGTAGCTGGCCATGTTGCTCCCTCATTACTGAGGGGACCTAGTCTAATGTCTTCTGTTGTGTGTGATCGGGCGCCATTAAACCAATTTCTGGGTTCCTGGTATGTTAAATGTATCTCTAATTCTTCACAGCGCTGTGTAGTTGTCCGAAACTTCATCTTGTTTGTATTTGTGAAATAGCCCTGCTGTGTTGTCTTCTGCCAGGAATGTAACCCATGAATAGAACACCTCTGTTGTATATGCTTCGGGAGCCTCAACCACGAAAGTAACATCTTCACCTGTAAGTGAGAGACTGTGTTGTGATACTTTCTGAGTAACCGCATGTCTTCAGTTTTCATCAATGTTAATTGCGTCAGCGTCGTCTTCTCCTGACGTAATGAATTACAGAGAGGGTAAAACAATGGGAATTAATCATTCGAATTGTTTAAGCTTAAACAACCTGCAGCCAAAATATATGTGAGTTACCGACTCAGTTGAGGAGGATAGTCCCTACCACCATGGACGTGTCTGGTTAGGAGGTGTGTAGGGGTCTCTACATATGCACGAGAGAACTACTCAGGCGATCCATCAAATACAAACCCAATCTATCACATTAGAGGCGCAATGTCTCACAGTTTCCACTTTTCAGTAGGAGCTGTTCGTTTCGTGGACAAAATAAATGTTGGGATGGTGCCAGGCTGATTACGTGCACCCCCTCAGGATATGTTGGCCATGTGTGCGTTTCGGGGCGGCCTTGAAGCAGTTGTGTCTCCGTCCGGGGTTGAGAGAGTGGAGTGTGGTGGCATCGTAACAGCGTCGGTCCTCGAGGCTGGAGCGGGGGGCGCGCGGCCCAGGGGTTCTGGCGCTGGGCGCGGTCCAGGCGCGGACGGGCGCAGACGGGCTTAGCCTTCGGCGCGCCTTCGGCGCGCCAGCGGTGCGCCCGCTGCGCACGGCCGCCATATATGGGGAGCTGGGAGGGAGGAGCACCTGGGAGGCAGGGGCAGCGAATGGGCAGTCAGGGGGGCGGGCCGCAGGGGACGCAGCGGCGGGGGTACAGAAGGCAAAGTTGGGCACAGCAGAATGGGGGCACGAGGGGAAACAGAAAGCAAGAATGGACACAATCAACGGGGGCACGAGGGGAGACAGAAAGCAAAAATGGACACAATCAACGGGGGCACGAGGGGAGACAGAGAGCAAAAATGGACACAATCAACGGGGGCACGAGGGGAGACAGAAAGCAAAAATGGACACAATCAACGGGGGCACAAGGGGAGACAGAAAGCAAAAATGGACACAATCAACGGGGGCACGAGGGGAGACAGAAAGCAAAAATGGACACAATCAACGGGGGCACGAGGGGAGACAGAAAGCAAAAATGGACACAATCAACGGGGGCACGAGGGGAGACAAAAAGCAAAAATGGACACAATCAACGGGGGCACGAGGGGAGACAGAAAGCAAAAATGGACACAATCAACGGGGGCACGAAGGGAGACAGAAAGCAAAAGGACACAAGCAATGGGGGCACGAGGGGAAACAGAAGCGAAACGGGCACACAAAATGGGGGCACGAGGGGGACAGAGGCAAAACGGGCACCAAGGCAACGGCAGAGGGGCGAGCTTACCAGCAGCAGCAGCGGGCAGGACAACACAGGCGGAGCTGTGTGGCGGGGGAGCGACCTACCTGGCAAGGTCAAGGGTCGCTCTCCTCACCGCGCAGCGGCCGCCATATATGGGGAGCTGGGAGGGAGGAGCAGCTGGGAGGCGGGAGGCAGGGGCAGCGAATGGGCAGTCAGGGGGCGGGGCCGCAGGACGCAGCGGCGGGGGTACAGAAGGCAAAGTTGGGCACAGCAGAATGGGGGCACGAGGGGAAACAGAAAGCAAGAATGGACACAATCAACGGGGGCACGAGGGGAGACAGAAAGCAAAAATGGACACAATCAACGGGGGCTCGAGGGGAGACAGAAAGCAAAAATGCACACAATCAACGGGGGCACGAGGGGAGACAGAAAGCAAAAATGGACACAATCAACGGGGGCACGAGGGGAGACAGAAAGCAAAAATGGACACAATCAACGGGGGCACGAGGGGAGACAGAAAGCAAAAATGGACACAATCAACGGGGGCACGAGGGGAGACAGAAAGCAAAAATGGACACAATCAACGGGGGCACGAGGGGAGACAGAAAGCAATAAAGGACACAATCAACGGGGGCACGAGGGGAGACAGAAAGCAAAAATGGACACAATCAACGGGGGCACGAGGGGAGACAGAAAGCAAAAATGGACACAATCAACGGGGGCACGAGGGGAGACAGAAAGCAAAAATGGACACAATCAACGGGGGCACGAAGGGAGACAGAAAGCAAAAGGACACAAGCAATGGGGGCACGAGGGGAAACAGAAGCGAAACGGGCACACAAAATGGGGGCACGAGGGGGACAGAGGCAAAATGGGCACCAAGGCAATGGCAGAGGGGCGAGCTTACCAGCAGCAGCAGCGGGCAGGACACACAGGTGGAGCTGTGTGGCGGGGGAGCGACCTACCTGGCAAGGTCAAGGGTTGCTCTCCTCACCGCGCAGCGGCCGCCATATATGGGGAGCTGGGAGGGAGGAGCAGCTGGGAGGCGGGAGGCAGGGGCAGCGAATGGGCAGTCAGGGGGCGGGGCCGCAGGGACGCAGCGGCGGGGGTACAGAAGGCAAAGTTGGGCACAGCAGAATGGGGGCACGAGGGGAAACAGAAAGCAAGAATGGACACAATCAACGGGGGCACGAGGGGAGACAGAAAGCAAAAATGGACACAATCAACGGGGGCATGAGGGGAGACAGAAAGCAAAAATGGACACAATCAACGGGGGCACGAGGGGAGACAGAAAGCAAAAATGGACACAATCAACGGGGGCACGAGGGGAGACAGAAAGCAAAAGTGGACACAATCAACGGGGGCACGAGGGGAGACAGAAAGCAAAAATGGACACAATCAACGGGGGCACGAGGGGAGACAGAAAGCAAAAATGGACACAATCAACGGGGGCACGAAGGGAGACAGAAAGCAAAAGGACACAAGCAATGGGGGCACGAGGGGAAACAGAAGCGAAACGGGCACACAAAATGGGGGCACGAGGGGGACAGATGCAAAACGGGCACCAAGGCAACGGCAGAGGGGCGAGCTTACCAGCAGCAGCAGCGGGCAGGACAACACAGGCGGAGCTGTGTGGCGGGGGAGCGACCTACCTGGCAAGGTCAAGGGTCAATATTTGCATAATGAACTGTGTCAAACATCTGTATATTGTAACTAAGTGTTTATATAGTCTATGCAATTGTACTGCTGACAGAGTATCAGCATTAGGATGCAGTGTGTAGCTGGCCATGTTGCTCCCTCATTACTGAGGGGACCTAGTCTAATGTCTTCTGTTGTGTGTGATCGGGCGCCATTAAACCAATTTCTGGGTTCCTGGTATGTTAAATGTATCTCTAATTCTTCACAGCGCTGTGTAGTTGTCCGAAACTTCATCTTGTTTGTATTTGTGAAATAGCCCTGCTGTGTTGTCTTCTGCCAGGAATGTAACCCATGAATAGAACACCTCTGTTGTATATGCTTCGGGAGCCTCAACCACGAAAGTAACATCTTCACCTGTAAGTGAGAGACCGTGTTGTGATACTTTCTGAGTAACCGCATGTCTTCAGTTTTCATCAATGTTAATTGCGTCAGCGTCGTCTTCTCCTGACGTAATGAATTACAGAGAGGGTAAAACAATGGGAATTAATCATTCGAATTGTTTAAGCTTAAACAACCTGCAGCCAAAATATATGGGAGTTACCGACTCAGTTGAGGAGGATAGTCCCTACCACCATGGACGTGTCTGGTTAGGAGGTGTGTAGGGGTCTCTACATATGCACGAGAGAACTACTCAGGCGACCCATCAAATACAAACCCAATCTATCACATTAGAGGCGCAATGTCTCACAGTTTCCACTTTTCAGTAGGAGCTGTTCGTTTCGTGGACAAAATAAATGTTGGGATGGTGCCAGGCTGATTCCGTGCACCCCCTCAGGATATGTTGGCTTATAGACCTACTAGCTCACAGTGCCACCATAAGCACCCCTAAACCTAGTTAGGTAGCAAATGGTTTGGGCAACCTCTGAACAAGACAACTCTGACCGCCAAGGAATCGTGGTAACTGATCTAGAATCCTTTCGCTCAGTCACTTGCGCTCTCTCGGAGACATGTACAAGAAATACACAAAGGGGTATTTTCAATATTTATTGAGCCATTGCGATTCTTGTATAAAATATATGCGCTGCAATGATAATAGAGTGAATCAAACAAATGTGATTAGCAATATAAGGACAGTGAAAAGAATGAACGATTACACCATTGTGCTAATGCAGTGTATATATGATGCTAGCATATAAGTAATGTGTATAATGTACTCCTACTTATGGATTTCACAAAGTAGATGTCTAAGGCGGATGTTCTGCCAAGAATCCCCTACTGGATGATCTAAATCCCCATTACCTGAAGGCAAGGTATGTAACTTTCTGTCTTCTTCACAAGTTGGACATTCCTCTTCGCACAGGGTAAAGAGGAATCAGCTGTGCTGAAATGCCAATGATCATGATGACCTCGCAATAACAGCAGAGTGCTCCTCTATTTAGAGTAGGAAAATGCACATGTACAATAGCATTCATGCTTCTGTGTCGAGGCTTCAGCCGAGTTGACATTGTTTATTGTCTCTGTGATAGCGCTGTCACCTTATGGACGAATAATAGATGCCAACATTTACACAATGTATGTTCAGGCCTTGTACCAAATGTTCAAGGTGTCATGATAGTGTACTTATGAAGTGGAATTGTAAGCAAAGCGGATTAAGGGAAGCTAATCCTGCACTGTCACATAAGCAAATGAGTGTCAAAAGTCAGTGTGTGGAAAAAGAAGGTAACTTTAGAAACATGTACATGTAAAATGGCAGTGTTTCTTCCCGGGCCTAACCTAGCCACGTGACAACACCACAAACTCAGTACACTCTTGAGCTGAGAACACTCTGCCAGGAAGAAGGACTGCTGTGCTGCTGGAGGGACTGACACTTTGCTGAACTCTGCTGGATTTGCTGGACTCCTGCTGTCTGCTGCCCTTTGCCTGGTGGTGAGAAGGACTGAAACTGACTATCTACATCCCCAGAACCAAGTGACTCCAAGGGCTTGCTGACTTGCCTCCTGTTCTGAAGTCTCAGGGACATCAAAGACTTAATTCAGCTCTGCTTCAGCTGCTGGATTCTGTCAGCTGTGAGTCCTGCTCTTTCCAAGAGTTGCCAATCCAGTCCTGGGCCTTAAAGTGGGGTTCTGCAGCTGTTTTCTCCCAAAAGCCATGCATCACCTTCTTTGCACCGGTGAGAACCAACGCATTTGCCTTTGACGCTGACGCCGTGTTGCTTTGGAGACTCAACAGCCTGAACAGCATGGCTCGATGATGACGCAGCACCTTCATCGTAAGGGGTCCGACGATGATGTGGGACCCGACTGTGAGGCTTGTTGATGATGCAGTGCCTTCATCATAAAGGGGCTCGTCGCTGACGTGGGACCCGACTGCGTGACTGGGAACTGACCAAGTTGCACCTCAACGTCGACACACCCTCCAGAAAGGTACTGTTTTCAGAGGGGCCTGCATGGCTTCTGTATCTGACTCCCGCTCCATCGTGGTCGGCTTGACTTTTCAGATTTGTCCCGGTTCAGTGCAATCTCAAGTAACCCCTAAGTGCTATTGACCTTTCAGCACTCCATTTCAATGCAATCTTAAAAAATTCATAACTCCGGTTCTATTTAGTGGAACTTTGTCATTTTGGTCTTGCTTTGGTCATTAAATTAAGCTCGATTTTTCTAACCTGGTGTGGATTTTTGTTTTGGGGTGTTTTCACTGTTTTACTGTAATAAGTGTTGCACAAATACTTCACACATTGCCTCTTAAGTTAAGTATGACTTCTCTGTGCCAACCTACCAGAGGGTGAGCACAGATTAATTTAGGGTGTGTATCTGACCTACCCTGACTAGAGTGGTGGTCCCTACCTGGACAGGGTGCATACCTCTGCCAACTAAAAACTAATTTCTAACAACAATGCACAAAAATCTCTCTTGTGCGTGGTGTAAAAGGCCATAATGCTACTCCATCTATAAAAATAAAGGCTTATACAGGAGAAACAAGACAACTGGCTTGTCTCTTCAGTAATTAGTGAAACTGTCATAGCAGCAATTTTACAGTTCACAAATTCTAAGAAAGGCCAGTCAGTGCAATTGTATCCTTTAAGGTGCTAAACTGAAACAAATCAAAATAAACGTTTTATATAAATGTTTGTACCTCCGCTATAAATAAAGTGGCTGTCACCGAAACTTGCAGCAGGGCAGTATGTTAAGGATGAGCTAAGAGCTGTTCTCCACAACCTGCATGATGCTGCTTTTCCAGACAGGATGCAACAAAGTTGGGGTTGCTCAGAATTATGGGACTCTGCTTTCAGTGCCTCAATACAACTGTCCTATTGGCGCTGGTAGTCAGGCAGGACATGCTTTGGTGTTGGGCACATGGTTCACAGTTTCAAGCCCTATGAACTCTTGCTTCCTACACCCACTCGGCTGTGTGGCAGCCTGGCATGGCTTGTTAGACTTAACATGGGATAAGATGTCTGGCAACAAATAATTTGCAATGTATTTGCCTTTTTGCCCCTCTGTGACATGACCCTACTCATCCAAATCAGAGGACACATCAGACAAAAAACTTCAAGATTTGTCAGAAACTAAGCTCTTCTCTGACTTCATTTCAAGCAAAGTCTCCTTAGTCAAGCACTTCAGCCTCTTCCATGCACTCTTCTTTTTCATTTATGGGATAGAAGACAAGTTGAAAGATGTATAAGATAAGAGACCACATACTTTCTCTTCCTAGTATGTTTCTCTATTATTAAGATACAGAAAACACAAAAAACAGGATCAGCAAACAACAACAAGCAGCTCTGGGAACTCTATTGCACACTCTGTTATGCGGTGACCAACTTTCCTCACTGTGCTCACTTTTACATTCCTTTCCATGACATCTCGGATAGAAGAGGAAAAAATGTGCATTTGGGAACTAACATGGCTTTTGCACATGTACAAAGACCTGGAAGTGAAGCCAGTGTGGACCGAACCTTATGTTTGGCTGCATTCCGATCAATCTCCGATGAGCAGAGGCCGAAGTGGCACAAATCTTGTTTGACCAGTAAGCGCATTTCTCCTGAAATACCTGGAACATCACAGAAAAAAAGAAAAACTCCAGCCAAGCAGGAGTCGGCATTTTACAAACTTAAAACAACTCAAGCCCATCTGGAGTCGGCATTCTCTCAACCCAAAAACAATTCAAGCCCAGTAGGAGCCGATGTTCTGAGTTGGAAGAACAACTGGCTTTGTACGAGTGAAATCTGAGCCTAGCCATAACGTCCCTGTAACCTTTGATTTTTTCAGTGAATATATATATATATATATACCCGGTGGCACGTCACTGCAAAATGTTTCATCAAAAAAACCCGGAACAAATCAGATATTTCGTAATCGATGCAGTGCCCGTACGTAAGAGAGGGGGTGACCGCACAAGAACACTACGGTAATCAGAAACGAGGTACATAATCATGTTAGACAGTAAAATACCCAATGGGTTAAACTACGATGAAGAGTTACATTCCTGTTTGTGAATTTCAAATTGCAGAGTAGCAATCATATCTCCAGACTATACTCCTCTCCGCCTGGGTTTATTAACAATAGAAGAAATTCACGTACACAATTTTGGCACTAGATTTGAGAACTGTTTAAAATTTCTTTTTTCTACCTCCATTTCAATTAAATAGTAATGAACCAGGTTCATCTGGATGAATAAGAATCTAGATCAAGGCACTAGCCCAAAAAATCAAGTATATGACTGTGAGTTTCTATATATAATATCCAATATCCTCTGGATGTAAAGTTACTCATTCTCAAAATTCTCAGTTTTTCCAGGAGAAGCACGGAAGTCCGAATAGTTGCAGGTTTCCAGGTGTACTCTTATAAAACTTTTGGGAATTCCATTGTGACAAATGTAAGTATACAACCGTATATTTTTGTGTGCAAAAAAATCAGAGCATTTCCAAATGTATCTTTTTTCCACCAGGAATTATCTCCTATGGAGAAATCCCTTTTACTATACCCTCAACAGTTTTGGGGGTGTTCCATTCCTTTTTCCACCCTGGAAAGTTATCCATGTCTGCTTTTGAAGAGAATAAGGGCCTGATTTAGAGTTCGGAGTCACTGACCTCGAAATTTAGAGATGTCCGCAGGCCTAGTGGTGTCAGGATTCCAAGAAACAAGAACATTTCCATATTCATCACAAGTAAAGAACAGTCACATTCAAACACTCAGAAGGAAAGAGTCATTACTTGGAGTGAGGCTTGGAGATCAAGAAACTCCAAGATGGCTGTTAGAACTGGGGGTCTCTAGTTGGCAGAGGTAGGTACCTTTGTCCAAATAGGGACCCTTGCTTCTAGTCAGGGTAAGGGGGATACACACTTTAGATAACCCCTGCTCACCCCCTTGGTAGCTTGGCACGAGCAGACAGGCTTATCCCAAAGGCAATGTGTAAAGTATTTGTACCAACACTCACAGTAACACAGTGAAAACACCACAAATGGACACTACACCAGTTTAGAAATATAAAATATCTTTACTAAACTTAAACAAGATCAAAACGACAAAAATCCAACATACAAAACTCAGTAGAATGTCTTTAAAAAGGGTTGTTGCAAAAATAAACTTGTAGATCTCAAATGCGACACTTTCAGTCTCAAAGTACCTGAGATGCGTAACGCAAAACACGCAAAAGGGGCACAGTGAAGGCGATGCGTCGGTTCTTCCTGCGCTCCGGTTCTGGTGTGACAAAATGGCGCCTTGATGCGTTGCGCTGATCCGGTGTGATGCGATGAAATGGCGTCTTTGTTGCGATGCAACACTGTAGATGCGATGCGTGCACGCCCGACGGCCGTGCGGCGAACTCGGTGATCTTCGGAGCTGCGACAGGCCCTGCGACACGCTTCTCCGGTGTTGCGATGACACCCTCAGTGACGGCGACACGCTTCTCCGGTGATGCGGCGGCGATCAGCGGCGGTGCGCTTCCTCAGCGATGCGACGGCCCTATGACACGCTTCTCCGGTGATGCGACGACACCCTCGGTGACGGTGACACGCTACTCCGGTGTTTCGGCGGCAAATAGCGGCAGCGGCGACATGCTTCTCGATGATGCGACAGCGGCTGCTGCGGCGGTGTCACACTTCTCTCGTTGCGTCGCGCTTCCAGCTCCCAACAGCAAGAGAGGCCTCACACACAGTTACAGGCCCTCCTGGCAGACTGGAACTCCCAGCAAGGAAGTTCATGGAGGCTGGGGGTGAAGTACTTTTGTGCCTGGGACTTCAGAAACAGGAGGCCAGCTCTTCTCAGGCCCTTGGAGACTTTTCTTCAGATGGACACAGCACTCAGCAAAGTCCTTTTTCAAGCAGGGGGACACAGCACACAGCAAAGTCCCTTAGATCTCTCCTCAGTAGAAACAGCAAACTGCAGGCCAGCCCTAGACACACTTGGGCAGTACTTCTCCTTCAGTCTCTTCAGCTGATCTTCTTTGGCAGGGATTCTTATTGATTCCAAAAGTAGTCTAAAATTCAGGGGTTTCAGCTCTAGTATTTATACCCCAAAAGTCTTTGTTCTCCATGTGTGAGGAGTCCTGGACCCAGTCCAAACCAGTTCAGGGTGCATTCTGCCAGGGCACCTCTCCTTCCTTTGTGAGTGTGGGCCAGGGTCATCAGACACACTGCAGGAGGTGGAGCCAGCATTGTGGAAGGCAGGCACAGCCCTATTCAGACCCAGGTGCCACTCCTCCCACCACTCTAAATGTAGATAGGTCTATTCAGCCTAGTGCTGACTCACCCAGCCTCCTGCAGCCACCCCCAGCCCCTGTCACTCACAAACCAGACGGTCAATTCACAAACAGGCAGAGGCACACAGAAAGATTGAACAAGATAATAGCCACTTTCTAAAAGTGCTATTTCCAAACTTAGAATTTAAAAACCATCTACACTAAAAGATGTGTAATTAAATTCTTAGTTCAGGGGTACCAGATTCCAACTTTCTATCTTGCTGCTATGGGAAGATATGCAGGTAACCATGTTACACAGCATTCCCCATGTTAACCTATGGGCAAGATAGCCTTTCAATAGTGAAAAACGAAATTGGCAGTATTTCACTATCAGGACATGTTACCCACAATAGTACATGTCCTACCTTTCACATACATTGCACCCTGCCCAGGGGGGTACCTTGGGCCTACCATAGGGGTGTCCAATGTGTAAGAAAAGGGCAGGGTTAGGTCTGGCAAGTGTGTACACTGCAAAACCAAAGGGGATGATGGACAGAGTGTTGAACATTGCATCACTCTTTAGCTCACTCTGCCACCCCAGTTCAGACATGGCCATATGCAAATCAGTCTGACCCTGTGCCTCATGGGAACAGTCCAGCCCGAACTGCCAAGCCATGGCTTCCCTGACCGGAAACAAGCATCCTGAGACCGGTTTCTGGCTTACAGCCATCATCAACCAGGCTATCTTGAATCCAGTGGCAAAGTGAGCAAGGGACCCACGTCAGGGCATACCCTGCCAACTTAGGGCGAACCTAATTGGCAGGGTATGCCCAGACGTGGGTCCCTTGCTCACTTTGCCACTGGATTCAAGCTAGCCTGGCTGATGAGGGCTTTAGCCCGAAACCGGTCCCAGGATGCTTGTTTCCGGTCCAGGGAAGACATGGCTTGGCAGTTCGAGCTGGACTGTTCCCATGAGGCACAGGGTCAAGACTGATTTGCATATAGCTGTGTCTGAACTGGGATGGCAAGTGAGCTAAAGAACGATGATGGATTCAACCCAGATCTGTGACTGGGGGTGAGTGTCTGAAAGTTTCAGCGCTCCGTCCATCATCTCCTTGTGTTTGCTTTGTTCGCCCTAAGTTGGCAGGGTATGCCCAGACGTGGGTCCCTTGCTCACTTTGCCACTGGATTCAAGCTAGCATGGCTGATGAGGGCTTTTGGCCCGAAACCGGTCCCAGGATGCTTGTTTCCGGTCCAGGGAAGACATGGCTTGGCAGTTCAGGCTGGACTGTTCCCATGAGGCACAGGGTCAAGACTGATTTGCATATAGCTGTGTCTGAACTGGGGTGGCGAAGTGAGCTAAAGAACGATGATGGATTCAACCCAGATCTGTGACTGGGGGTGAGTGTCTGAAACGTTTCAGCGCTCCGTCCATCATCTCCTTGTGTTTGCTTTGTTCGCCCTTAGTTGGCAGGGTATGCCCAGACGTGGGTCCCTTGCTCACTTTGCCACTGGATTCAAGCTAGCCTGGCTGATGAGTGCTTTTAGCCCGAAACCGGTCCCAGGATGCTTGTTTCCGGTCCAGGGAAGACATGGCTTGGCAGTTCTGCCTGGACTGTTCCCATGAGGCACAGGGTCAAGACTGATTTGCATATAGCTGTGTCTGAACTGGGGTGGCGAAGTGAGCTAAAGAACGATGATGGATTCAACCCAGATCTGTGACTGGGGGTGAGTGTCTGAAAAGTTTCAGCGCTCCGTCCATCATCTCCTTGTGTTTGTTTTAAGTGTGTACACTGGCCAGGACAACATGGAAGTTCACAAACTGCGCACAGGCACTGCAGTGGCAGGCCTGAGACACCGCAGTGGCAGGCCTGAGACACCATCTTAGGGCTACTCCTGTGGGTGGCACAATCAGTGCTGCAGGCCCACTAGTAGCATTTGAATCACCAGCCCTGGCACACTCAGTGCACTTTACTAGGGACTCATTGGTAAAGCAAATATACCAATCATGGATAGCCAATCACAATAACAATTCAACCAGGGAGCACTTGCACTTTGGCACTGATCAGCAGTGGCAAAGTGCCCAAAGCATCTAAACCAGCAAAAAGGAATTCCAGCACAGTGTTAAAAATACAGGAGGTAGAGGCAAAAAGTCAGGGGAAACCACGCCAAGGATGCCAGGTCTAACACGTGTCCCCTCCAGCTGAAAAGTAGGGAGAACTACCCATCCCCTGGGGAGTTCTCATCACTAAGGCGGAAGAACCTGGACAGACCATCAGCATTGGCGGGTTCTGCCCCAGGGCGGTGTTCCACCGTAAAGTCCATTCCCTGTAGGGAGATGGACCACCTCAACAGTTTTGGGTTCTCACCCCTCATCTGCATTAACCATCTGAGGGGCCTTTGGTCTGTCTGAACCCGGAAGTGAGTCCCAAACAAGTAGGGCCTTAGCTTCTTCAGTGCCCAGACCACAGCAAAAGCTTCCCTTTCAATTGCACTCCACCTCTGTTCCCTGGGAAGTAGCCTCCTGCTAAGGAAAGCTACGGGTTGGTCCAAGCCCTCGTCATTCAGTTGTGAGAGTACTGCTCCCACTCCATGCTCTGAAGCATCTGACTGCATCACAAACTCTTTGGAGAAATCAGGCGCCTTGAGCACGGGTGCCGTGCACATGGCAGCTTTCAGGGCATGAAACGCGGTCTGGCAGGCATCGGCCCAGATCACCTTCCTGGGCTGCTTCCTTGAAGTCCCCCTGTCAAGGGGGCAACAATGGTGCCATATCCCTTGACAAATCGGCGGTAATACCCGGTGAGTCCTAAAAAGGCTCTCACCTCTGTCTGGGTTTTGGGGGGGTCCCAAGCCAGAATGGTATCAATCTTCGCTTGTAGGGGCGCCACCTGGCCGCTCCCTACCTAGTGTCCCAAATACACCACAGAACCCTGCCCTATCTGGCACTTGCTGGCCTTGATAGTGAGGCCTGTCCTATGCAGAGCCTTCAACACTTCGCAGAGGTGTTGCAAATGTTCTTCCCAACTGGAGCTGAACACAGCAATGTCATCCAGGTATGCGGCGCTGAATTCCTCCAGCCCGGACAGTACCTGGTTGACCAGTCTCTGGAACGTGGCAGGGGCGTTCTTCAACCCAAAGGGCATGACACGGAACTGGAAGTGCCCCTCTGGCGTTGAAAACGCTGACCTCTCCTTGGCCCCCTCAGTTAAGGCAATCTGCCAGTACCCAGAAGTTAAATCAAACGTACAGAGGTACTGGGCAGCGCCTAACCGATCCACGAGCTCATCAGCTCTGGGGATGGGGTGTGCGTCAGTCTTGGTGACCGCATTGAGCCCACGGTAGTCCACACAAAACCTGAGTTCTGGAGTGGCACCGGGTGCGGCAGCGTTTGGTACTAAGACCCCTGGGCTAGCCCACGGGCTGCTTGAGGGCTCAATCACCCCTAGCGCCAACATCTTGGAAACTTCTTCCTTGATGCTGGCCCTGACCTTGTCAGCTACCCTGTAAAATGTCTGCTTCACAGGCAGGCTGTACCCAGTGTCCATATCATGGACGCACCAATTGGTGACTCCTGGTGTCAGGGAGAACAGGCAGGAGAACACATGGCGACAGTCCCTCTGCTGTTCTGGGGTCAGTGTGGGAGAGAGGTTTACCCCATCCACTGACCCATCTTGTTCCTCTGCTGACAGGAGGTCAGGAAGAGGGTCACTTTCCTCCTCCATCCCATCATCTGTGGCAAGGAGCATTGTCACATCAGACCTCTCAAAGTGTGGCTTGAGGCGGTTCACGTGTAGGACCCTCAAAGGGTTCCTGGGAGACTGCAAGTTAACCAGATAGGTTACATCGCTCTTGCGCTCCACCACCTCCTATTGCCCAGTCCACTTGTCTTGGAGTGCACAAGGCTCCACTGGCACCATCACCCACACCTTCTGCCCAGGTTGAAATTCGACCAGAGTGGCATTCTGGTCGTACCATCTTTTCATTTCTTCCTGGCTAGCTTCCAGGTTCGCCTGAGCGAGTTTCCTGAAGCGCTGAGTCTGGTTGCGGAAGGCCAGCACATAGCTGAACACATCCTGGTGGGTCTTACCAGGGGATTTCTCCCAACCCTCCTTCACCAGACTGAGAGGTCCTCTAACAGGGTGGCCATACAGGAGTTCAAAGGGACTGAACCCTAAGGACTTCTGAGGCACCTCCCTGTAGGCAAACAACAGGCATGGTAAGAAGACGTCCCACTTCCATCTCATGGGCACCGCAAGGCCCATTATCATGCCTTTCAGGGTTCAGTTGAATCTCTCAACCAACCCATTCCCTTGAGGATGGTAAGGAGTGGTAAACTTGTAAGTTACCCCACACTCCTCCCACAAAGACTTCATGTACTTCGAGATGAAGTTGGTACCCCGGTCGGAGACCACCTCTCTGGGGAACCCCACACGGGAAAATATCCCCATCAATGCACGGCCCACCACGGGGCAGTGATTGTCCGGAGAGGGACAGCTTCCGGGTACCGGGTGGCATGGTCCACCAAGACCAAGATAAACTTGTTGCCTAAGGCTGTCTTGGGTTCCAGAGGCCCCACAATGTTGATGCCCACCCGCTCGAAAGGGATGCTCACCACGGGAAAGGGTTGGAGGGGAGCCTTACACTTCCCTCCACACTTGCAACTTGCCTGGCAAGTATGGCAAGTCCTACAGTGTGTACCAATGTGCGTCTTCATCTGGGGCCAGTAAAAGTGGGTGACAAGCCTTTGGTAGGTCTTGTCATGCCCCAGATGACCTGCGAGAGGCACGTCATGAGCCAGACCCATTAGGAAGGTCCTGAAGCGCTCGGGTACCACCAGCACACGGGCTGCACCGGGCTCAGCGACCTTAGGCTCACTAAAGAGTAACCCATACTCCCAGTAAATGAGATGATTCTCGGACTCGCCACCTGCTGCCTGGTCTGCGGCCTGTTTCTGCATATGAATGAGAGAAGGGCATTCTCTCTGCGCCTTGCAGAACTCCTCCATGGAGGGACCTCCTTCTTGCTGCCAATGGGTCAGCTCAGGCAGGTCTCCCAGTTCGGCTATCTGTTCCCCTGTAGGCTCCAGGGCATCCCCCTCAGGTTCTGCCTCCTCCTGGACCGTGGGAATTGTGGGGGCTGGTTTCCCACGCCCCCTGCCCTTCCTCTTCCTGGCAGGTACCTGGGCCACTGTTTCAGGCTCCAGGTCCGCTTGGTTACCCCTACTGGCTGCCATTGACCGAGTGGTCACACAAACCCACTCAGGCAGACCCAACATCTCCAAACGAGCCTGGCGTTCCACCTCCCTCCATGGGGAACTCTCCAGGTCATTTCCTAGCAGACAGTCTACAGGCATGGATGGACTAACCACAACTTTCAAGGAACCTGAGACCCCCCCACTCAAAGGAAACTTGCGCCACCTTGCAGAGGCGCACGGAGTTGTCTGCTGCAACTACAGGGTGAAGTGCATTGGGAATAACCTGCTCCTCAGACACCCACTGACACCTCACGGATGTCACGCTGGCTCCTGTGTCTCTCAGAGCCTCCACCCTCCTCCCATTGATGGTCACCCACTGCCTGTACTTTTTAGTGTTCTCAGGCAAGTAGGACTCCTGGACCATCTCTCTGTCTCCTAAAGAGACAAGGGTCATCACTGCTTGCTCCTCCTCCCCACTGGAAACTAATTCCTCTCCCAAAGCTACACTCACTAAACCCGGTGACAGAGCACCAGTGGGTGCTTGGGACTTCTTGGGGCACTTAGGGGCTATGTGGCCTCTCTCGTTACAGTTGTAACACCTGGGGGGACCCGGAAAGTTACTACGCCCGCCATTAGGGGGCTGGGACTCCTTTCCCTCTACATTTTTTGGGGGGCCTTTAGAGAACTCCTTTTGATTACCTTTGTCCCCCCACTCTTCTGCTGGGGACCCTGCCCACCTTTGGCTGTGGTACCCACAATCCCCTTGTGGACCCTGGTGCTGGTCCAGCGGTCCGTCTCCTTAGCAAGCTCACTAGGATTAGTTAACTTGCTATCCAAAAGATGCTGGCACAGCTCTGGAACACATAGACTGCTCAAGTGCTCCCAACTAATTAGATGGCACAACCCCTCATAATCAGTAACTTTGCTGCCCTTCATCCAACCTTCCAATGCGCGGGTGTACATTCTCACACATTCAACCCAAGTGTCTGAGTCATTCTTCTTTGAGTTCCTGAACCTCACTCTATACTGTTCTGGGGTGAGCCCATACTTGAGGCATAAAGCCTCCTTTATTTTGGCATAAGTCAGGGCACCCTCCTTCTCTAAAGGTGTTAAAACTGCGGTCCCTGATGCCTCAAAATGCTTCCACAGGCCCGCCCCTAGCTCTTTTCAGGCACCTCATGCATCCTCAAAGACATCTCATATGACTCAAACCATGCAAAAATATCCTGTCCCTTCTGTAAATTCTGCACTATATCCTTGGGTATGTATACTTTACCCCCTTGCAATGGCTGTGCGCTGCCACCATTTGAGCTGGACTCCAATTGTTTGGCCTTCAGGTCCATCTCCCTCATGCTCAACTCATGAGCCAAAAGTAATTTCTTTTCCTCCAAGGCACGAGCCCTCTCCTCTGCCTTGTGCTGGATTTCTTTCTCCATTTCTAATTGCTTCATCTTGAGCCTCATGACTTCCAGCTCATGTTCTCTGATCTTTTGGTTCTCTTCCCGCTCTTCCTGGGAGAGACTCCTGCGGAATGGATGCTGACAGCACTGGGGGCTGCTCCTGGCACAGGCTAATCCTGTGGCCCAAACCCATTCCCCTGGTCATCCACCTCCTCATTTGCATCATCTCCTCCTGCAGCTCCTTTGGCCTCCCACCAGGCTTTTAAGGCCTTTTGTAGCTCATCTTTCTTAGCGCTAGTCCTTGTGGAACATCCCAAATCCTTGCAGAATTGTTTAAGCTGGTCTACCTTGTAGGAATACAAATCCTCAATGTGGAACTCCAACTCTGCCTTTTCATTTGCTGCAGTCCCCTTCTGGTACATGATGCTTTCTTTAAGAGTTACTCAAAAATAGAACCAAAAACCAAAAAGAACACAGTATGTGGTTGCGTAGTGGTCTGCACTAAACTAGTGATGTACACCAATTACTGTGGGTCAAGTACAAATACAAGTTCAAATCCTCAACGCTGACCACCAATGTTAGAACTGGGGGTCTCAAGTTGGCAGAGGTAGGTACCTTTGTCCAAATAGGGACCCTTGCTTCTAGTCAGGGTAAGGGGGATACACACTTTAGATAACCCCTGCTCACCCCCTTGGTAGCTTGGCACGAGCAGACAGGCTTATCCCAAAGGCAATGTGTAAAGTATTTGTACCAACACTCTCAGTAACACAGTGAAAACACCACAAATGGACACTACACCAGTTTAGAAAAATAAAATATCTTTACTAAACTTAAACAAGACCAAAACGACAAAAATCCAACATACAAAACTCAGTAGAATGTCATTAAAAAGGGTTGTTGCAAAAATAAACTTGTAGATCTCAAATGCGACACTTTCAGTCTCAAAGTACCTTGGATGCGTAACGCAAAACACGCAAAAGGGGCGCAGTGAAGGTGATGCGTCGGTTCTTCCTGCGCTCCGGTGCGACAAAATGGCGCCTTGATGCGTTGCGCTTATCCGGTGCGATGCGATGAAATGGCGTCTTTGTTGCGATGCGACACTGTAGATGCGATGCATGCACTCCCGACGGCCGTGCGGCGAACTCAGTGATCTTCGGAGCTGTGACAGTCCCTGCGACCCGCTTCTCCGGTGTTGCGACGACACCCTCATTGACGGCGACACGCTTCTCCGGTGATGCGGCGGCGATCAGCGGCAGTGCGCTTCCTCAGCGATGCGACGGCCCTGTGACACGTTTCTCCGGTGATGCGACGACACCCTCGGTGATGGCGACACGCTTCTCCGGTGTTTCGGCGGCGAACAGCGGCAGCGGCAACACGCTTCTCGATGATGCGACGGTGGCTGCTGCGGTGGCGTCACGCTTCTCTCGTTGCACCGTGCTTCCAGCTCCCAACAGCAAGAGAGGCCTCACACACAGTTACAGGCCCTCCTGGCAGACTGGAACTCCCAGCAAGGAAGATCAGGGAGGCCGGGGGTGAAGTCCTTTTGTGCCTGGGACTTCAGAAACAGGAGGCCAGCTCTTCTCAGGCCCTTGGAGACTTTTCTTCAGATGGACACAGCACTCAGCAAAGTCCTTTTTCAAGCAGGGTGACACAGCACACAGCAAAGTCCCTTAGATCTCTCCTCAGTAGAAACAACAAACTGCAGGCCAGCCCCAGACACACTTGGGCAGTACTTCTCCTTCAGTCTCTTCAGCTGATCTTCTTTGGCAGGGATTCTTCTTGATTGCAAAAGTAGTCTAAAATCCAGGGGTTTCAGCTCTAGTATTTATACCCCAAAAGTCTTTGTTCTCCATGTGTGAGGCATCCTGGACCCAGTCCAAACCAGTTCAGGGTGTATTCTGCCAGGGCACCTCTCCTTCCTTTGTGAGTGTGGGCCAGGGTCATCAGACACACCGCAGGAGGTAGAGCCAGCATTGTGGAAGGTAGGCACAGCCCTATTCAGACCCAGGTGCCACTCCTCCCACCACTCTACATGTAGATAGGTCTATTCAGCCTAGTGCTGACTCACCCAGCCTCCTGCAGCCACCCCCAGCCCCTGTCACTCACAAACCAGACGGTCAATTCAGAAACAGGCAGAGGCACACAGAAAGGTTGAACAAGAAAATAGCCACTTTCTAAAAGTGCTATTTCCAAACTTAGAATTTAAAAACCATCTTCACTAAAAGATGTGTAATTAAATTCTGAGTTCAGGGGTACCACATTCCAACTTTCTATCTTGCTGCTACGGGAAGATATGCAGGTAACCATGTTACACAGCATTCCCCATGTTAACCTATGGGCAAGACAGCCTTTCAATAGTGAAAAACGAAATTGGCAGTATTTCACTATCAGGACATGTTACCCACACTAGTACATGTCCTACCTTTCACATACACTGCACCCTGCCCAGGGGGGTACCTTGGGCCTACCATAGGGGTGTCCAATGTGTAAGAAAAGGGAAGGGTTAGGCCATATTAGGGCTACTCCTGTGGGTGGCACAATCAGTGCTGCAGGCTCACTAGTAGCATTTGAATCACCAGCCCTGGCACACTCAGTGGACTTTACTAGGGACTTATTGGTAAAGCAAATATACCAATCATGGATAGCCAATCACAATAACAATTTAACCAGGGAGCAGTTGCACTTTGGCACTGATCAGCAGTGGCAAAGTGCCCAAAGCATCTACACTAGCAAAAACGAATTCCAACACAGTGTCAAAAATACAGGAGGTAGAGGCAAAAAATCAGGGGAAACCACGCCAAGGATGCCAGGTCTAACAATGGCCGACATTCCAAAGGAGTGTTGCTCTAGTCTTTTTTCCCTGCCACAGAATTCTACTTAGAGCGCTCAACTTAGAATGTTGGCACACTTTACCTGAAATCTTGACTGAGGCACAACGTTTTGAGTTTCCTCACTTCGTTATAGTCAGGGTCATTTTCGCCGGCATTTCGTCGGGTTATTCCCGTTCGTTTAGTCAGCCGCAGTGCAGTTCTTTCTCCAGAATGACTTTTTCCTGATTCTGCGCACATGCTATTGCGCACTACTCTCTTCGTCGAAGTGAGTGTCCGCCTAGTGTTCATGCGCAGTAACCTTCCAACGTCTAGAAAGCAGACTCAATTCAAGTTAATGCTTTCAACTGAGTGAGCAGTGCTCCGAAGAAGGAATCCGGACTGCGCTTATACTCGAGTAAGCAGTGGCTTCCGAAGAAGGAAATCAGCCTTTTCGCTAAGGAGCTAAGTACATTTTCATTGTGTCAGCATTCATACTCAACAGAAAGTCAAATGGTAATATAGAGAATGTTGTTGTGAACTTAGTTACCTCACGCCATTTACGCTTGTGTAAACTATATTTCCTATGAACTAATGCTTACCTGGGGAGTGTGAGTCTTCCTGGAATCCTTTTCCTGTGAAGAAATAAAGAAAGATTGTTAGACATTAAACTCTTCAAATAAAGAAACCATTTAAAGAGATTCAGAAGAGGAGCAAAAGCCTAACGTTATATAGGTATGTTAGTAATATTCGAGTTAAGCATAAATGTATACATATACACTCAAAGATAATAAAGTACATAGGTTAAAGTATATCATTGTGTTTAGTTTTCCAGAACCCAAAGTATCCAAGGCAACACACAATCGCTAAGGAGAAGACATGGTGTAGAAAGCTGATGACCAGAGGCAGTCTCTTCTTCTCGTTTGTTATTTTATCCAACTCCCCCTTCCCCCTTGTGGAGATACTTCTGGAAGCACTTTACATTAATAGGTGTCGGAGGTGTTTCCCGGAGGGGGAATAGGGAATAGGCATCTTCTGTTCCTGCGCAAGTATTAAGAATCACCGCTCTGACAGAGTGAAGTGCCCACGTGTTGAACCTGCGCCTAAACAGAATGGCTGAGGGAATAAATTTGCAAAATTTCGGAGAAGCATTAGACATGATACAAAAGGAATTAGCAGCAGTTAGAGAAGAAAACAGGATTGAGGCAAGAAATCATGGACTCAAGGAGGGAAACTGTAGAACTAGCAGCTAGAATGACAAATATGAACCCAGCGTCTAGCTTAAGATTTCCAGAGTCAGGAGGAGAGAATGTGGGTTCCACTTCAAGAGTAGCTACTCATGTAGTACATTCCTTGTCCCCAGTAATTCCCTTAGCACCACCGGAACAATTTAGTGGGGATCCCCAGAAGGCTCAGATATTCTTGACACAGTGTTCTTTACATTTTATGTGTCGTCCTTCAATTTTCCGAGACGCACAGTCCAGCGTGGCTTTCATTTTGTCATACCTCAGTGGCGATGCCGCTAGTTGGTCCATGCCCTTGGTTACCCGAGATGACGCTCTTCTCTATAACTTTGAAGACTTTAAGAAAGAATTCCTTCGGGTTTTTGGTCGGCGGAAGATCTCACAGGCCACAGATAATGAACTACTAGAACTGAAGCAGGGTAACAAGGATCTAGTGGCTTATCTGGCCCAGTTTAATAAGCTGGTAGTTGAAACGGGCTGGCCAGAAAGTAAAAGAGCTGCAGTCTTTTATCGTGGGTTGAGAGATGAACTGAAAGATACCTTAGCCCAGATCCCCAATAGACCCACAGACATATCAGCTTTAGTAGACCTCGCTCTGGAGATCGATTTTCGTCAAAGTGAGAGAAGAGGTGAGAGGAGAAAGGAATTCAAGTACAACACTCCAAGATTCGACAGAGTTAAGACGGAATCCTTAAGAGTCACTGAAAATCAACCTGGAGTAGAACCCATGCAAATTGGAGTAGTTCGGGGGCCCTTAACTAAGGAGGAAAAAGAAAAAAGACAGCAGAATAATTTATGCATGTATTGTGGAGGCAGTGGACACTTTGTGAGAATATGTCCGAAGAAACCAAAAATGTTCTCCAAGGAAAAGGAAAACTTCAAGCACCACCAGTAAGCGGAGTTGGGCTGGTGTGTGCAGAGGGAATGACAACTCCAGAAGAACACTTCTTGGCCAATACATTACATTCTTCGTCTCCTCATCTAGTAATCTCTATGACGTTAAGATTCAAAAACATTACCTTAACAGAAGTCCCAGTTATGATCGACCTCAGGAGTGGCTGGGAACTTTTGCGATTTAAAATATGCGACTAAAATTGGATTGAAGGCAATTTTGAAGTCAAAGAGCGAAACGGTAAGAGCGGTGGATGGGACGAACCTCTCTTCTGGACCCATAATCAGTCACACAGAACAAGTGGAATTAACCTTTCAAGAAGGATATCGAGAAATTATGCAGTTCAATTTGATTGATGCACTGCAATTTCAGATTATCCTGGGTCTGCCGTGGCTCACTGAGCACAATGCGAGCATAGATTGGGGGGCGAGAACTGTAAAGATGGATTCAGACTTCTGTAAGGAAAATTGTTTTTGTACCAAGACAAGATCTAGAGAACTGGGGCCTGCAACCCTCCTGAGCGAAGAAGGAGCCTCGGTGTGTGTGATTCACACTAGTGAAGTTCCACGAGAATATAAGGAATTTGAGGACGTATTTAATGAAACGGAGGCAGAAAAATTACCGCCACATAGATCATTTGACTGCAGAATAGATTTGGAACCGGGTGCTAATCTACCATGTAGTAGAGTCTACGCCTTGACAGAAAAAGAAAATGAACATCTGAAAGAATATATCAAGAAATATTTGGCCAACGGTTTTATACGCCCCTCTCAGTCCCCAGTTTCTTTGCCGTTATTCTTCGTCCCCAAGAAAGAAGGCGAGTTGAGGACTTGTAGCGACTATCGAGCTATAAACAAAGTCACCATCAAGAATAGATATCCACTTCCTCTCATCTCAGTACTTTTAGATCAAGTGAAAGAAGCACAAATTTACACCAAGTTTGATCTTCGAGGTGCATACCATTTGATCAGAGTCAGAGAAGGCGATGAGTGGAAGACGGCCTTCAGGACGAGTCTGGGGTTGTACGAATACCAAGTGATGGCTTACAGGCTGTGTAATGCACCAGCTGCCTTCCAGCACTTCATAAATAGTGTGTTGAGTGAGTTCATTGATCAATGTGTTATAGTATACATTGACGATATCCTAATTTACTCAAGGTCTGAAGAAGAACATCCAAATCAAGTGAGAAGAATCCTACGAAGACTGAGAGAAAACAACTTGTATGTAAAATTGTAAAAGTGTGCGTTCAACGTGAAAGAGGTAGAGTTTCTTGGATTCGTACTTACTCCATCTGGAATTACAATGGATACTAAGAAGGTAGTGGCCGTCCAGGAATGGAAATCCCCGAGTAGTGTGAAAGAATTGCAAAGCTTCATTGGCTTTGCCAATTTCTATCGAAGATTTGTAAATACATTTTCACACAAATTAATTCCGCTTACTTGACTCCTCAAGAAGGGAGTTGCTTTGAGTGGACAGAAGATGCAGAAAAGGCCTTTCGATCGTTGAAGAAAGAGTTCACCACTGCGCCTGTTTTATTGCATGCAGACCCCACTGAACCTTTCTATCTAGAGGCGGACGCCTCAGATTTGGCTATTGGGGGAGTCCTCTCTCAGAGGCATAAAATAACAGGACAACTCCACCCAGTAGCTTATAGATCAAGGAAATTGACACCCGCAGAAGTTAATTACATGATTACGGAAAAGGAGTTACTGGCCATCAAGGATGCTTTCAAGGAGTGGAGGCATTACTTGATGAGGGCTAGACCTACGGTAACGGTGTTCACAGATCATTGGAACCTGAAATTTTTGAAATCTGCTAAGACCCTTACACCACGACAACTTAGGTGGTCATTATACTTCACAGATTACGATTTTGTGATCACCTATAGGCCAGGAACTAAGAACGGGAAGGTTGACGCTCTGTCAAGAATTGACACGGAAACAGTAGAAGATTGTCAAGAACAACAAACGATTAATCCAGAACATAAGATCGTGGGATCAGTGAGTCAGGGAACTATTGAGGAAAAGGTAGTTAAGGCAATGACGCAAGAAGAAATGTCTGAATGGGCAAAACAAGAACCACAGAGAGAAATTCAACACAACTTGCCATTTAATGTAGGAAAACTTTATTTACCCAACCAGGAGTTACAACAGTTAGTTCTCGAGGAAAGTCATGACAGCCGACTAGCGGGTCATAAAGGAATCTTAAAGACAGAAGACTTGGTTAAAAGAAATTATTGGTGGCCACAAATGACTAAAGATATTCATTCCTATGTGAGAAAGTGTGAGATCTGTGCTCTGGGAAAATCGGAGAGACAATCTCCAAAGGGTTTACTCCAACCTATGCCCACACCCCCACATCCTTGGCATACCATTACAGTAGACTTGATTGTAGACCTGCCTTCTAGTCAAGGGTACAATACCATATTGGTGTTTGTTGATGCATTCACTAAGATGGCTCATTTCATTGCCTTAAAGGGAGTTCCAACAGCTAAAAGAATTAGCCACTCATTTTAGTACCCACATAGTGTGGGCACTTGGTATTCCCAAGGTAATAATCTCTGACC
Organism: Calotriton arnoldi; assembly: GCA_963921515.1. Classification (NCBI taxonomy): domain Eukaryota; kingdom Metazoa; phylum Chordata; class Amphibia; order Caudata; family Salamandridae; genus Calotriton; species Calotriton arnoldi. The sequence continues at coordinate 1,303,803 of CAWUFW010003689.1, read as the reverse complement.
GGGGCTCCCAATTCCTGTCCCATTTTTGGAAGGCATTCATGGAAGGGCTATGTATAGAAACAAGATACTCCACCAGCTATCACCCAGAGACTGATGGGCAGACTGAGAGGGCAAACCAAGAATTAGAGCAGTATTTAAGACTGTTTCTACTTGATTAAGAAGGGGACTAGCCAGAGTTTTTATGGGCTGCACAATTCGCACATAATAATGCAAAAAATGTCTCTACAAGTTTCTCTCCTTTCTAGCTTAACTATGGTAGACACCCAAATTCATCTGTAATTGGCAGGGAGATCTCAGTGCCAGCCGTACAAGAGGTAGTTAAAAACCTAACACAAGTTCATCAGGCAGCTACAGAAAACTTGGTTAGAGCCAAAGAGAACTATAAGAAATATGCTGATAAAAAGAGAAAAGAGGGTCCAAAATTGCAAATTGGTGATAAAGTATGGTTAAACGCCAAGAACCTTCGGTTAAAAGGGGATCGCAAATTCCAACCCAGATTTGTAGGTCCATACCAAATCGAAAAGGTAGTCAACCCAGTAACCTACCATTTAAAACTACCAAAAGAAATGAAGGTCCACCCAGTTTTCCATGTTTCTCTGTTAAAAAAGACATCACCAGACATGAGAGTTACTCTTCCTCCAAAACCTGTGCAATTAGAATCAGGAGATGAATTTGAAGTTAAGAGAATACTTGACGCCAGAAGATTAAGAGGAAAAATCTATTATTTAGTAGATTGGAAGGGTTATGGTCTTGAGGAAAGATCCTCGGAGCTATACTCTGATGTACATGCTCCCCGTTTGGTGAGGGCTTTTCACCTGAAGTTCCCAAAGAAGCCTCGACCGGAAGAACCTCCCTTGCAGGGGGGTACTGTCAGGATTCCAAGAAACAAGAACGTTTCCATATGCATCACAAGTCAAGAACAGTCACATTCAAACACTCAGAAGGAAAGAGTCATTACTTGGAGTGAGGCTTGGAGATCGAGAAACTCCAAGATGGCCGACATTGCAAAGAAGTGTTGCTCTAGTCTTTTTTCCCTGCCACAGAATTCTACTTAGAGCGCTCAACTTAGAATGTTGGCGCACTTCACCTGAAATCTTGACTGAGGCACATCGTTTTGAGTTTCCTCCCATTGTTATAGTCAGGGTAGTTTTCGCCGGTATTTCGTCGGGTTATTCCCGTTCGTTTAGTCAGCCGCAGTGCAGTTCTTTCTCGCCAGAGTGACTTTTTCCTGATTCTGCACACACGCTATCGCGCACTACTCTCTTCGTCGAAGTGAGTGTCTGCATAGCGTTCATGCGCAGTAACCTTCCAGCGTCTAGAAAGCAGACTCAATTTAAGTTAATGCTTTCAACTTGAGTGAGCAGTGCTCTGAAAAGGAATCCGGACTGCGCTTATACTCGAGTGAGCAGTGGCTTCCGAAGAACTAAATCAGCCTTTTCGCTAAGGAGCTAAGTACATTTTCATTGTGTCAGCATTCATACTCAACAGAAAGTCAAATAGTAATATAGAGAATGTTGTTGTGAACTTAGTTACCTCACGCCATTAACGCTTGTGTAAACTATATTTCTTATGAACTAATGCTTACCTGGAGAGTGTGAGTCTTCCTGGAATCCTTTCCCTGTGAAGTAATAAAGAAAGATTGTTAGAAATTGAACTCTTCAAATAAAGAAACCATTTAAAGAGAATCAGAAAAGGAGCAAAAGCCTAACGTTATATAGGTATGTTAGTAATATTCGAGTTAAGCATAAATTTATACATATATTCTCAGAGATATTAAAGTACATAGGTTAAAGTATATCATTGTGTTTAGTTTTCCAGAACCCAATAATCCAAGGCAAAACACAATCGCTAAGGAGAAGACCTGGTGTAGAAAGCTGATGACCAGAGGCAGTCTCTTCTTCTCGTTTATTATTTTACCCAACTCCCCCTTCCCCCTTGTGGAGATACTTCTGGATGCATTTTACATTAATAGGTGTCGGAGGTGTTTCCCGGAGGGGGCATAGGGAATATGCATCTTCTGTTCCTGCGCAAGTATTAAGAATCACCGCTCTGACAAGTGGACATTTCTTAACATTGTCGGTAACCACCCATCATGACGATTCCCGTTAGTGTATTTAAAGTTTGAGGGACAGTATAGCCAAAATGACAGTAGCATCCATCAAACTTTCAACATGTTTTTTGTTTTTTCAAAGCAAAATCCCAAAGTGGGATTTTTGTTTTTGAAAAAAGAAAAAAACCGAATGATCCACACACCATGGGAGCTTTCTCCTATGGTTTGGCAGTCTTTTAGAAGTTTTTACTGTCCCTTCCCTTACAGTGGCAAGGGAGAGTAAAAACTGGTAAATCAACCTCCCACTGTCAATTAGACGAGTGATCAAACGGCCAAAACTTTTACAGCCCTTACTCCATCGCTGATGTACTTAAAGTCCGCCTGTCTGTAAATCAGACGTGTGGACCTTCAGTAGAGTGGAGAGAGTCCTCACTCATTGCTGTGACAGAGTACCCTTTCCGCCAAACTCTAAATCAGCTCCTAAGTCTCACAATATTTTTCAGGGTGGGGAGGGGTTGATAAATAGTTTGTGAATATCCACAAAAACATACATTTGTATGTGTTCTCAAACCCAGAGAAAAATGTAATTGTGTAAGGTCTACTCTCCACTTCTTTGTCACCCCTAGTCGTAGATTTGCTTACACAAAAGCCTTTATGTAAGATGCACATCCAGACTTTCTGAATTAGGCATTTTGGTCATATAAGTCTAATTTACACATTCAAAAAGCTTTGGGAATAGGACATATTTTGTTTTAGAAGATTTAGGTCATCAGTTTTTCAAAAAATTTACTGTAAGGACAGAGAGAGAGAGACTGGACTTTGGTTCATCACCTTTCAACCAAAGACTTTCATTGCTTTTTATTCTTGGTTTGCCATTGTTTGGATAGACTGTCCATCAATGCCATGACATTTCATATATATTGTAACGTAGTTCCATCAGTGATACTAGTAGGTTTTGGTGACGGGGCATCAAGTAGACCTTTTGTTAGTTTGCCAATGCAACATGACATGTAGCCGAGAAACGAGATTTAGCGCCTGGTTTAGAGTTTAATGAACAAGATACACCATAACAAGCGTGATGGAGTACCCTGTCCACCAAATTCCTGATTTCCCTGCTCTATCCAAAGTCAGGTGGACTGTCAACTTTACATCAACAGTGCCTTCAATGGCTCCGTCAATGTAAGGCTTGCTCCAGCTGCAAGACAGAGTGCTGGCCATCAGAGTAAGGGCATCACACCGCCGACATATCTAAGGCGGACAATCTGATGTCCTCTTTTCTGTCCATCACTGCCAGGGAAAACCTGGTGGTGACAAAAAGAAAAATTAAAATCATGACCAAGACAGCCAGGGAAGAAACTCCCTGGCTGTGAGGGTCATCAGTTATTTGATGTTCAAACAAACTCTGACGTTTAGAGTTTGGTTCTGATAAACCAAAAGTTTGTTGGACTGCTGTCTAAAACGATGACAACTGTCCACTAACGTTTTGGTACTCTCAGATGAACCAATGTGACTACAAGTCCTCTGAAGGTACATAGATAATTGCTGGGCTTGCAGTGAACTCTAAACATGTCGGTCCTTTGTCTGTCATGCTGGAGGACATAGTTTCCGCCATCCTGACAGACAGAGTAAATACCTCTTCACCCTAAATCAAGCCTTATTCCTGTTTTCTTTGATATACCTCCTTGGCTGGCACAAAGGCATATTACTGGTAATTTATGTTTTTTTTGTTTAATTAGTGTGTGCTGTATGAAGGCCGTAGCCTTCATTAAGAGACAGTTCTATTCAATAATTGCCCTTGTGAGTTAATTTATTTTACTTAACTGTCATGTTGTTCGATTTATGGATTGGTTCGCAGAGTAAAGAGGTCAGTACATGTAAAATTTCTGAAAAATGCAATGAAATTACTGTCCATTTCTCAAAATATTTCCTATGCAGTATTTTGCTATGTATACATTTAAGTTCGCCATTTACAATGTAAACTTAAACTTGTGACTACTTTTCATAACACTCGGCTTCGATGGGACAGCTTAACTTTGGTAATGCAGTCTGTTCAGCCAAGAGACCATGCTCGCATTTTCCTGATTGGTGTTGCCCAAACTGTTGCTTCATCATGAGATTGTCTTTCTTGGAAAGCTTGGGGCAACACACACAAAGTTGCCCAATTATTACTAAACATGTCCTATTACAAAAAAAGCAACACCCTTGGGCTTTGCCAATGATTTTGCATAGTCTGGTTTTTACTTTACCTCATAATACAGCTGTATGTGGAGCACCATATCCGATACTCGCGCTGACAGAAAAATGTTCTTGGTAAGTAATTCGGTGACTCCTGGGACAAAGGAACATGCAAAGTCAATTATCTTACAGCAAATTAAAGTGATCTAATAATCTTGACGTCTCTTTCTCGCTCTCTCTCTCTCTCTCTCTCAAACACACACAGAGCATGTCATAACTGTATGTCTGAGGAATGGACATTGAAAGTAATGGACAATGTATTTACTATTCTAACTCAACAAACTCTGTTGTACTAAGCTAGGTTATACAGCAGATCAAAGCAAATATAACGGCGCTTTCAGTTCTTTGATACACTCACTTGCAAGAACCTAAACAAACTGTCATACCAACCTACACACACACACACGCGCGCGCGTGCACGCACTCACCCACACACACACGGATATTCACACTTCAAGGGCATTGATAAACCCACCAAACGTTGTTACTAGCTTTGGAACTTGTGGTCTGTCATTTACTCACACAGATAGCTGCAGCAGACACTCAGCCTCTTGAGTTGTCTCATTGGGATAGAAGCCGGTAATTTATTTCTCAGAGATGTCTTTTGGTTGAGGCATATAAAGCTAAAGTAGAGCCTTTTTAGCAAGGAACAGGGCAAGAAATTGTTCCCAGTAGTTAGTGTTTTGATTATTTACTCAAAATCACAATTTCTCTGGGCCCAACTTCCTTGTTCCCTCTCTTTCCACCTTCCCACCCTGTCTTTAAGCACGTTTCAGTCAGATGAGGTTTGCTTGGTACTTACAGGAGCGTTTTATTAGTGGGCCCATTTCAAGCTGTTCGAGCAAGGAAGGACTAGGAGGGGAGGGAAAGTTTATTTTTTTAATTTTTTATTTTCTTAATAAGATGTGTGGTACCTATCTTTATAGATTGACAAACGTCATCTGGTAAGTAATGAAATTAGGAGGATGACTACAGGATTAATAAGAATTATTAGTAATAATTAGACAATTTCTGGACTATTAGAAAAAGATTCATGTTTTACATTAGGGTTAGAATCTTAGATCATAATGATGGCCATAGAAAACTGTAAATCAACCATTGAGTTCAGTAAATATCATATGGATTTTCGACTCTTCTCCACCCCTGCTGGAGAATGCTTTGAAGATACAGGTCTCCCACTGGGTAGATTTCTCCATCATGGTGAAGACTCGATAGATGTATTTGGTTTAATGAATTCAGTTCTTCTTTTCAGGACTGTACAATTGCTGTAACTTCTTCCCATGGCCATCATCAAGGGGAGGACAGTCGGTGCTGTTTGTCCCTGGCCCAGCACATTTTGGTTTCCCTGCTCTCTTATTACAACCCGTTTTTAAATAATAAAACAGAAGGCCTGACCTGTCCCTTCTTAATGCAGCAGCCCCATATTCGTTTTGGTCCAAAGCTTCTGACATGCCTGGCATTTCCTAGCGAGTTTCTTGTGCAATCTTCAGAGGTGGGCATCAGTGTCTGACTTTTATTCAGAAAAAATCTGACTCCAAATTATTTTCTGAAGAGTCTGCTCCTTTCGTTGCTGCTAGAAATGAAGAGTAATTAAATACCTTTTAATATAAAAGTAACCAAAGTTATTAAATATATTAAAAAAGATTCTTGTCACTAAAGATGGGAATATTGGCCTTTTTCATGCCCTTTTTACTTCCAGTCTATTCAAATCTTCCTCGAGATGATGGGATTCTGGGTGTAGGAGTCCTCCAGCTTATAAATATTTCACAGTGATGGATTGGTGTACTTAAGATGTACTTATGAGCAGTGTCTTGTTTGTGTCTTTTTTTAACGACTTTGCTAATTGCGCAGTCAATCATGTCAACTAGTACGAAAAAATATTTGAACAGATATGGAACATGAATACTTTATAACTCACCCCGTCCTAGACTAATTTTTCAAAAAATACAAATTAGCTAAAATTCCATTAACTGTTTCTGACTCTCCACTTATAAAAAATAGCCAATTCAGAACTATATTGCAGATATTTGATAGGTTCGGTTTTATATGGATTTGGATTAAATAATTACAACTATCTTCAGGAGGAAAAAATACCGTCCTTAATTTAAGATATTTCCTCAGAAGACTAGAGACCTATAATGAAGGAGTGCATTTGATCAGTTCACAGCTGTGCGCCTGTTTTATGCGACTGCACTTTCTAAAATACTTTCAACTCAGAATTTCTCTGAGTTTGTGCATATACTGCTGACAGCAAAGCTCAGGAATCAGTGGGCAGTAGTTACCTGTCTCTGAGCTCTGCTGCTGGCCCTGCTTACATTAACTCTTAGAACGTCATCATTAAATGTATGCGATTTAGAAAGTGCAACCAAATAAAAACAGGAGTGCACAAAGACCATCAGGATTCGGCCCCATGAGTGTGATTTACACAACTTTTTTTTGTTTTGGCATAACAGTGTGCCACAAATGTTAAAATGTTTGTGTCAGTGTGTGAGCGAGAGAGAGAAAGAGAGTGCGAGAGAGAGAGGGAGAGAGAGAGAGAGAAAGAGAGAGAGAGAGAGAGAGAGAGATGGAGGGAGAGAGAATTCAGTCGGGAGGTACATTCACATTTTGCTCCTATATTAAAAAAATGCATTAATGGCACTCTGCCTGTGTGAGCAAAGAGGGGACAGGGATAGTCCCATATGAAGAATGGTGACGGTGCCATATGATTGACTGTTTCTTATTGTTGATGAAATATCCACTTTTTAAAGGTGCAGGGGCATATTATCAAGGAATAGCGATATTTATCGCTAACCGCGCTTAGCGCGAATTTTTGGAACGCCGCCTATCGCTGGAAAATATCGCTGAGATAACACCCTATTAACAAGGTTTATCTCCATAGCGATAAAATTTCCAGCGATAGCGGCAAAATGTGAGAATATCGCTGGAAAAGCAGCGATATTCTCGCATTAACGCAAGGATGGATTCAGCCTGACAATCCACCTCCTATACTTTAAACAGGTAAGTCATCCTCAGTAGCAGGTATTAAAATCTAGCGATAAACGCGCTTAGCGCGATTTATTTTATCGCTTCGCCTGCCTTGTTAATAGGGGTTAGTTGTGTTAGCGACTGTTTACAGTCGCTTTTAGTGGGAATGCCTACCTTGCATGTCATTAGCGATAATTATCGCTGACATGCAAGGCGATGTAAACCCGGCCGCTAACGCCTGAAAGCTGTCGCTAACGCCTGTTAGCGACAGCTTGCTAATAGGGCGTTAAAAATATCGCCGCTTTAGCGGCAAAAAGTGCCGCTAAAGCGGCGATAAAGCCCTTGATAATATGCCCCGCAGTTTCTTAAATACGTCATCAGCGGCGACTCACAAAGGTTAAGTGGAACGCTGTAGCAATGTCATTGTCAGACAGTCTAGGTATTCATAATTTGTAGCCATAGCAACGATTAATATATTGATGCATTTGATATTGTTGTCATAAAAGGTATGTCTGTAACATTTTGTTACAGAGTTTATCATCATTAAGAAACTTTTAAAAGTTTTGGAAGAGGTTGTGTAAAGCGTTAGGTTCAAAATTTTGACTTCAAAGGCGGCAAAGTAGAAAGGAAAATGTAGTGATTCATATGGTACGGATTACTTTTTGCCCATTTATTATTCTTTTCCCTGTAACTGAGAAGAAAGAAAAATCACCATAAAGCCTCGTTTGTGAGGCCACATGACCCATTACCTGCTCACATTGCTGAAGCAGTAGGGTGCTTAGTGGTCCTTTCAGCAGTTTTCAGCAGAGAGTCCATTGACCCTCAGAGGCGGCTTCACTTGGGATGTCTGCTGAGGCAGATGCAGCAGGTGAGCAGCTCAGCAGGCATGTTGGGGACCCATTTTCACAGATGCAGCTCCGGGCTGAGATCCAATGGGTGCTGATTGCGGACAGTTTGTGTCTTCTGGGCTCGGATCACACAGGGTGCTCGTCTGGCAGGGGCGGCCTCTGGGCCGGGATCAGCCTTCTGTATCAGTGGTGATGGCAGCTCCTCCACTTGATTTACTTTGACTTAGGCAACACCAGCATCAGGAAATTCAAGCCTTGCAGAAGGGGCTGAACAGAAGATGATTGCTTCTCAGGCATGATTTTTGTATGTGACCCCCTGCATCGGCCGTGATAGGAGACCAGGAGAGAGCTCACAATGTGCGATGGCTCCGGCTTCATTCCCAAGAGAAGCGATACAAAAGGGGATGATGGACGGAACGCTTGAGCAAATCACCCCCAGTCAACTGATCTGGGTTTAATCCATCATCATTCTTTAGCTCACTCCACCACCCTAGTTCAGACATGGCCTTATGCAAATCAGTCTGACCCTGTGCCTCATGGGAACAGTCCAGCCCGAACTGCCAAGCCATGTCTTCCCTGGACCGGAAACAAGCATCCTGGGACCGGTTTCTGGCTATTCAGCCGTCATCAGCCAGGCTATCTTGAATCCAGTGGCAAAGTGAGCAAGGGACCCACGTCTGGGCATACCCTGCCAACTTAGGGCGAACAAAGCGATACAAAAGGGGATGATGGACGGAGTGTTTGATTAGCTCAAACGCTCCGTCCATCATCCCCTTTGGTATCGCTTCATTCCCAAGAGAAGGCAGCAAATTCTGCGTGATGTTCTGCACACCGGAAACAGAGATGACTTCGCACTCTGGACTGTCGTTCCTGAATGGCCAGGTACTCACTTTTCCTCTCTGATGTGGGCTGGCTTCTAGATACTAAGCAAGCCTTGAAAAATGACAATGAAATGAAAAAAAGGATTTGTAAAGCGCTACGAATGCCCTGAGGTGTCTAGGCGCTAACTTCTGAGGACAGCATGAAAAAAATCAAGAGAAATAGTGAAGTGGGCTACTGATTAAATAGCCAAGTTGTCAGTCCTTTCCTAAAACTAAGCAAGTTTGATTCTTTCTTGAGATATAGAGGAAAGGAGTTCCACAATCTAACTGTAGTTGTGACAAAGCTCCTCCCGACCCATCTAACCTTTTTGAATTTGGGGACGGCAAGGTTTCCGCTAGTAGCAGACCGGAGAACTCTTGAGGGAGTATCAGTTTCTCCAGCAAAATGCCCAGCCTAATAAAATGTATTTGAATAGAAAAAACACCTGGTCAGGTTACGGCATTTATCGTGTATGTTGCTAACCATAATGGAAGAATTTCATTGGTTTTGTGCGTTTGAGGCAGAACCTTAACTCAGTTTCTATCATTGTTTTTTCAGTGGCTTTTTTATAATGTACCTAATTTCCAACACCCCGCACATGGCCTTTAGCATGCAGCCAGACCATGCACCTAACAAGGAAGGAGTTGCCCGCAGGGCCTGGTCTGCATCCAGCATCACAAACATCTATGCACAGGTACTGCAGCACACTGCCGTAGAAAACAATGATGGAGAAGCAGGACTTAAAAGCTATATTCCGTTTAATTAAACCAATAACTTATATTAAAATGTAGTAAGTAATAATTAAATACAAAATGATAATGAGGGGGGATTTTTATAATGTATTTGAAATAATAATAATTATACATTTATTTAATGAATTTCTTTTTTTAATAATTTCTTAAACATTTCATTTGATGAGTTAATGTGTTGCAACATTTTGTTTGTTTAGTTCTAAGGTTAATAATAAATATTTAAAATGTATTCATACTTTTATTTTCCATTTGAATATCTTTACTATTTTGTTAATAATGATTAAACTTTATTCATTTTCCCAATAATTTACTTTAGGGAGATTTCCGCCCCAGTGGCAGAGACCTCTGTCTGCATGTGAAGAGCAGACTTTACCCCCAGTTTTTAGGGGATGGAGACGTGGGTTTGTGTTACTATCCTTGTGGGGACTTGGGTGTGATAACACACTCACGCTGTGGGGACTTGATTGCACTGTGGGGACCTGAAACCAGGTCCCCACAAGGCAATGTCTTCTAAATGATATAAAATGACTTCAGGAATGTCTGTGCCAATTTTTACAACTTTCTAAAAAATTGCCTTGTGGGGACCTGTGTTTCATCAAGTGTGTTTATATTTTTGCTCAATCTGCCCCCGGAGACAGGAGGTGGTACTGCAGCCTTAAACACACTTTGCATTTAAACACACATTGCTTATCAGAAACACATGCTAGCAGTAGAAAGGAGTGACATTTCGAAGGGAAAGCTGCATAATCCAGTATGTATCCAAATATTTTTCATGCAAATTAACCTTTTCTCTATTCATTCAAATAAAACTGTATGTGCATGACGCTATTAAATTTAGACTTTTTGTGTCTGAAAATTATTAGCTGTTTTGTAAACATTGCTAAAAGGAATTAGGGTTAGTTTTGAATCCAAGAATATGTCACTATTGCTGTTTGATAGTGGCAAACGACAATAATAAAGAATTAAAGAATGATGGTGCACTGCACTGTGATAAAATATAAACTGATCTGATCGTTTTTTCCAAATATCCTAGAGGCATCAATGCAAATTGTTACATTTTAATGCTTGTACCATGATTTCGGAGTTTTTGTGTTGCTTTGCCTTTGTTCACATAATAATATGCAGTATTGGATATGTTCTTTTAGATGAAGGCGCCACCTTAGGGTCATCAGGTTGGTGTTCTGCGTTTTGTGTTTTCTATGAAACATTGTAAATGTTAATGTACAGTTGCTCTACCAGGCCACCATCTCTATACATCAGAGAAATATTACTGAATGTTGTGCTTAGTCGTTAACAAACGTCATATTCCCACATATTCAGCAGATATCATGTTGTTTTCTTGTGCCTAAGTTCTCTTACCAATCAATTTGGCTGCATATAGAAATAGCCAGCGCACCTTTTAAGTAACATATTTGCTGTGGTGTAATTTTACAGCTTCTTCTGAAACCCTCTGTTGGTTTTCTCCTCCAAATAGTCCTCTTTGCCAAATACATCTGTGCATCTATGTTCTCAAAGAAATCCTTCTCACTGCACGTATGCCAATAATATTGGCTTTGTCAATGCTTTTTTACTTTTAGCAATAGTCCATATAAAGGTCGTTTTACATCATGGATCTAATGAGTGCTAAAATTCCAGTTTGGCAACCGAGCACCTTGTTTAGCTCTTTTAATGATTTGCAACAGGTTGAAAGTAATTTAGTTTGCGTGCATGTGAATGAATTTATGGTGCAGAATATAAATGAGCAACGCCACCCATTTTTCTACAAACTTTAGTAACATCAACAATATTGCCAGAGAAAAAAATGGATTCTGCAAATTGCATAGACGCACATGATTTTTTAACTACGAAAAGCCAAGAAGTTAAAGCATGCTAGGGCAAAGCAGACATATTAAACATCAGAGTTGCACTCCGTCATATAATACATTATCTTCTGCCCATTTGAAAGGAAATACAATTCAATATTTGATATATAAGGAAATGAAATTTTACTTGAAAACCCAACCTATCCTTTAGCACTATAGACAGAAAGGAAACCCAAGCAGAGTCCAAAGCAGGGCCTCGGTATGGCCACTCGCAGATGCACAATCATGCATCACAAAAAGTCAGTTAGCATAAAAAGAGACGTGGAGCATACAAACTCCCAGAATGGAGAGGGAGAGGTGCTGCAAAAGCACTCACCTTGAAATGTAGCTTACAGAGCAGCAGCACTGGATGTGACTGACTTAATATCCTGACAGCAGCTGCGGCTGAGGCACACCAAACAGAGACTCTGGTGATCACAGCCTCAAGATCAGTGCAATGTCATGATCAAAAAAGAAAATTGAAATATATAATTTGAGAGTCCCCTTCAAAATTCCATGTGTATATGCACATCACGTTGCTGTTAAATATCTAACTGGAAATAAAAAATCTGTCTAGGATACAGGTGTTTCAGAATTTGCGAACTGTGAATAGTAGATATGAAACACTTTGACAGACTGAGTGGTGGATGGTGTTTACTTTCTTTTTTTATGATTTAAAAGGTAATTCCCCAGCTTAATGCAGATTAGAACTGTGGGGAAACAATTGCATTACTACAGACGTTCTTTTCATTTGGGAAAATGTGCCAACAAAAGTGTGGAGGGAGAAAAACCTGTGACATACAAAAACAAATAGGTCGGAGGAGAGTAAACGAACGCAACAAAAAGGAAATCATAGAAACCCTCCCTTACTAAACTGTGGTATTATGCATAAGTGGATTCTGCCTCTTGCTTCATCAGATTTCTTGATTCACGAGGGATCCTTTTGGAGCTCTTCGGTGAGGTTTTTTTATCCTAGAAGCCAATTTCCACTTATAGTAGAGAACACCTGTTTCTCTTCTCACAACCCAAGTATTTCTTCCTTTTTTCCCCTGGTGGTGAAAGAAGATCTAAGGAATCCTAAATTGAAAACATGTAGGGGCTAGCAAATATTCTACTATTTTTGTTTACCTCACTCTCACACGACTGAAAGTGCTAAAATAATTGTTTTATAACTCTCCTGAGTGTCATCAACAAGTTTTTGCTCTTCTTCGTGCCCTCACAGGTCATGACTCATGAACAACCTTCAGGAAAGGTCCCAATATGCCTTTTTACCTAGCCACTGAACCCTAGGTTGCATCTTGACTGTTGGGTGAGGGTAGTCAAAATCTCTTGAGGTACAGCCTATCTGATATGATATACCTCAGAGGGAATCATCCCTTCTACTCTGGCTGTTTAAAAGAGCCCTAACGGTGTCTTAGTGAGTGGTGCTAGTTTATATTCATACACCTCACCGCTTTTAGATGGGTTTAGCCTCACGTCTTCTAGGACCACTGATTTCTACCCTGATCCAGTCCTTTTCTTTGCCCACATTAGGTAGATTATGAATAATTTTGGAGAACTGACAGCTATAATCTTATGTTGTTATGTTACGTTGATTTGTACTACAATATATAGGTGGTCACAGTAAGAATAAACAATTTTGGAAAACAAAAATGAAATTAAGCCAACATTCACAAAAATATTCGCAATAAATGCAATTTATTCGCAAAAGTAAATACGTAATTTAAATGTGGCAACGCAGTTGCTCTTTAATTACCACACAGTTCTGAAAATTTAAAAGAAAGGTGCTCAGGTGTGAGATAAGGAAGATAGAGTGTTGTTGGTCAATGTGAAACCGTGAGGAGGGTGGACAAGGAAAAGAGGTGGGACATATATCCATCACCTTTTTTCAAGATACAATTCCAGCCTAACACAGGTCAATTGTTCCTATATAACACAGAGCCTTAAAATGACCCTGTTGTTAATTCACAGTTGTCAGGGCTTGTGTGCTAATTGTAGTCTACGTTTCGACCCCTGAGTAAATAGCTAGGTGATTCCAGCCTTCAGGACACTGAAAAGAGAGAGAGCACCTGGAAGTAAGATGAATGATACGTGATTAGTGGGGCATGGTGTCTCCACATGGGGAAGTGAATGTGGCTAAAAAGAGGTAAGGTTTACCTAATGGTGCATCCAGCGCAAACGTAAAGGCTGGGCAGTAAGCTGAAAGTTGGGCTCATCAGAGCTCCTATATGAGGAGGAAACACATGTTAGATGGTGCGTTTAGGAGTAAATCCTAAACAGCAGTGCAAAAAGCATATCCCTTTGTGTAGTGACACTTACTATGCAAGTTAGGGAGATGTTGGCATTATTTCGGCCTTCCGTGCTCGTACATAATGGACAGTAACAAACTGTAGGTCACTAGATCCTAAGCAGTTAACAGTGAATGATCTGGAAAGATAAGGTACAAAAATGTTATGCGTTAGAACGGGGAAAGGCGTCTACTGAGAAGGACAAATCTATAGATGAAAGCCTCATGGAGGCTGAGTTTAGGCAGGGTGTACACAAGGAGCTATTTATGTTTGTAAAAGGCCCGTTTAAAAACTAGAAATCCTAACAAAATAGACAAAGTAATACAGTTTGTGATTTCAAATAGGCCCAGGGCGTGCGCATTACTGAACTCATTGGGGGCCTGTTCATAAGAGAAAAAAGTCAGTGTAATATTGTGGCAAAGGAAACGATGTTAAAATAAGCGATAACGGAGCGTTTAACAAATAGTGTAAATAAAAACGGCATGTCAAAAGAATCGACGCTAAAGCCTGCGGTAGCGCCTGCTTAGCACCTATCAATGGGACCTCACCTCAATGTAGTACTGTTCGCCTCGATGTCTTCTTGTAGAATGAGCTCGCGGTTACAGGCGCACGTATTTAGACGCAGAGCGGAAAACGTGCACGTTGGGTGCAGCCGCTTCATGCCTCCCGTACCGGATCATGAGGTGGCGAAACCATGGAAACGAAAAGAAGGCATTGCTTGCTCAAAAGCTTATGTCCGCTAGCCGTTAACTCATTGTTGTGTCTATTCCTGCTTAATGCTTATGTCCGCTAGCAGTTAACTCATTGTTGTGTGGATGACATCGGGGAATGAATAGTAGGGTTATTCCATGTTTTGACTCAAGAAAGGAACATATTTCTTAAACATAGTTGCATACTTCCATATTTACACATGTGCAAACAACATATCAAGACCAATTTAAAGTAACATCAGACAGCGATATTGGGAATAAATATTACAAAGATGATATGGGTCTCTTGAAACCACGTGCTTGTTATTTAAAAATATGAACTGCACATAAATAAAATTAGCGTATTATTCACCTATGTTGCGAAATATATACATTGGCATGAAAAAGATAACCAAGTATGTTCATTGCATGTATATACTGTTGAATGTAAATGCACAAGGGAGAGGACACTGTTCCTAGGGAGGTATGCAAAGTAATGCTATCTCCTGAGAGAGAAAAAAGAAAAGAAAAAAGAAGAAAAAAGAAGGCAGAAGGAGGGAACTAAGTGGGGGATTTGGATAAACTTGGCCTTGGACTCCCAGAGTATTAGGGAAGAACAAGTCTGTTCCTTGTTGCCCTCACACACCCCGGAGGATGTCATGCTTCATCATCGGGTGGTTGCTCCTCGTTGGGCCGGCGCTGCAATGCCCAACGGGTCCCCCGAAGGGTCACTTTGTCGGAGATCTTTTGCGAACCGCCGTTTGGTGCATGCGAGTGTGTGGAGGGAGTCCTAAACAAGAGAAGTGCAAGTGTGTGCAGTGATTTAAAATTGACTAAGGGTTACAAAAAGGAATAAATTGGGCAGACGTGAGGTGCGGGTAGGTGCAGATGAGCCGGCACCCGAAGCTTGATCCCGGTAAGGTGCGGGCAACCCACGTTCTTAGCCTTTTGGAGTACTTCTCCTCGCATTTTAGGCCTCCTATCAGGTAGCAGTTTCAACTATTTAGTTGTAGCCCACCGGTACTAGCCTTTAGGTTGGGCCTGCCCTGAATACCGTGGAGGGCGATTACACCCTCTACGCACTTACAACTCTTGATTTTCCGTGCACTCTGATTTTTCACGTGCACCACACAACATTTTAATCACACACCTGGTCCTGAAGAAGCGCCACGGATCCTACGGGACCACGGGGGCGCGAAACATGTTGACCTTGACCTTTTTAGTTACCTAGGCACATCATGCCTCATAGGTAACATTTAACCTACGGGTTTTTTATTTTGACACGGGTACCGCCTTATTATAATTTATTCCTTTTTGTAACCCTTAGGAGCGCATCTCGGTCGTAATACCAGACTCTCTTTCTAGCCCGTTTCACTAGCCTTTTGGGGTACCCACGTTCGATGAGACGGATGATCAGATCGTCTGACTCTTTGAAATAGTCGTCTATGATGAATTCCGTTGGGACGCACAATAATCACCTGCGAGGCATCCAGGCCTTGAGCATGCATGTGGTCCCCGCAGAGTTATTTGAAGAGCCAGGTCTTCAGCTTCTTGCAAAACTCATGAAGTGAGGAGGAGGCTCTGATGTGTTGTAGGAAGTTGTTCCATGCTTTGGGTGCAATGTAGGGGAACAAGCAACCTTCTGATCTGCTTTTGTGGATACAGGGGTTGTGTATAAGTGAGAGTGAGTCTGAGCGTAGGTGTCTGGTGGGGTGGTGAAAGTGTATGCAGTTGTTTAGGTATGTTGGTCCGGTGTTGTGCAGAACTTTGTGAGTGTGTGTAAGGAGTTTGAATTGGCTGTGTGTGTGGATGGGTAGCTAGTGGAGCTCGGTGAGGTAAGATGTGAGTGCGGTGAGGTGAGATGTGAGTGCGGTGAGGGAGGTTGACTATGCATTTAGCGGCAGAGTTCTGTATGGTCTGAAGTCTCTGTAGGAGTTGCTTGTCGATTCAGGCATAGAGTGCATTGATGTAGTCGAGCCTTCTTGTGAGGAGTGCTTGCATGATGAGTACTTTGGTGCATGTGAAGATTGTTTGTAGCATATGTTGGATGTGAAAGCAGGCAGTACTCAATGAATTGGCTTGTGCCATGTTCTTGAGTTTGTCACCCAGGATGATCCCCAGATTTCTGCCATGGTTGTTGGGTGTTTGTGTTGGCCCTGTCAGCCACCAGGTGTGGTCCCATGGGGAGGTCTTCTTTCCAAACACCAGTACGTCTGTCTTGTCGGCGCTGATCTTTAGACATTTGGTTCTCATCCATTCATCTACCAAAGTTGTGCAGTTGGTGAAGTTGGTTCTGGTGGAGGTTGTTGTGACCTTCAGGGAAAGGATGGGTTGGGTGTCATTGGCATAGGAGAGGATGGTGATGCCCTGGGCTCAGATGATGTTGGTAAGTGATGTCATGTAGATATTGAAAGGGTTGGGCTGAGAGATGAAACCTTGGGGACTCCGCAGATCAGGTTTGTGGTCTCCGAAGTGAAGGGAGTCTAACTTTTTAGGAAGGAGCAGGAAGGAGCAGGTCCAGCTGAGTGTGGGTCCTTGGATTCTGATCTCTTGTTGTCTTCTGATGAGTGTGTTGTGGGAGACTGTGCCATATGCCAAAATGCCGCAGAGAGGTCAAGGAGGGTGAGGGCTGCTGTTTCTCCTCGGTCCATGATGATCCAGATGCCATTGGTGGCTGCGATGAGGGCTGTTTTGATGCTGTGTTTTTTTCTGAAACCTGATTGAGTGCTGCCCAGTAGGTTTTATGGTTTGAGGTGGCTTGTGAGTTGCATTTTGATGGCCTTCTGTATCACTTTGGCTGGGTAGGGGAGCAGGGAGATTGGGTGGAAGGTGCTCAGTTGGTTTGGGTCCGTTGATGGCTTCTTGAGAAGGGCATTGACTTCTGGATGCTTCCAGTCGTGTGGTGGATGTGATGGAGGTGTTGATGAGTGAGGGCAGTGCTGATTGGCAGTGCTCCAAGTTTGTAGATGCAGTGGGTGCATGGATTTCTTATGTCCCCGTGTGGATGGTCAGCATGATTGTTGCTGTATCTTCTCTGGTGAGAGTTTTCCATTTGTTCAGGTGGCCGTTTTGGAAAGTGATGGGCAGGCTGGGAATGAGATCTCTGGGGTATGGTTTGTGTGTGAAGTTGTTGTAGGTGTTTCCGATTTTTCAATGGAATATGTTTGACAGTTCGTCGCAGAGATTTTGAGAGGGGTGAAGCTGTTGGCAGAGGCAGAGGGTGTGTTGAATTCCTTGATGATCGAGAAGATCTCCTTGCAGCTGTTAGAGCTCCCTTTCGATGCATTCAGCTAGTGCTTGTTTCTTGGTGTCTCTCAGTTGCTGGTAGTAGTGTCAGAGTGTGGCCTTCCAGGTGGCTCTAGTGGTGATTTTGTGGCTGGCTTTCCATGTCCTTTCTAGCTGGGAGATTGGGTGGAAGTTGCTCAGTTAGTTCGGGTCGGTTGATGGCTTCTTGAGAAGGGTTTTGACTTCTGAATTCTTCCAGTCATGTGGTGAATGTGATGGAGGTGATGATCTGAGTGAGGGCAGTGCTGATTGGCAGTGCTCTAAGATTGTAGATGCAGGGGGGGGCATGGATTTGTTGGGGCCCCGGAGTGGATGGTCTGCATGATCACCGCAGTATCTTCTCTGGTGAGAGTTTTCAATTTGTTCAGGTGGCCGCTTAGTGTGTGAAGTTGTAGGTGTTTGCGAAGAGTTTTTTCCGTATTACAGTGTGTTATTAAGAGCTTAGCAGCACAGGAGGCGGGGTCTTGAAGCAAGTGTGGCCATTAGATCTGCTATTATTCAAATGATGGGGAAACAGGAGGATTGGATAGGGGCAGTAGGCCTACTGTTTACATAATAAAACATCAACATTGTTTTTGGATTTAAACTATAGTGTGTACCTCCACATTTACCCTCACTTAACTTCATTGTATTGTTAATTTGGTTGTTCGCCCCTGCTGTAGCCTATGTCTTACTAACGATTAAATTCATGGTAGTTGTGACCTCTTCTGATAGTAGCGCAAGATTCATGAAAATTCCTTTAATGGCATGTGGGACTCACACTCTGGACTACCACCAGAAATGCTAATCTGCCTTACAGTCTTCATGTGAATGTGGTTTGTTGAGTTTCATTTTTAATAATAAGTCACCACTCAACCGTAGTTCTTTCAAAAGCCATGTAGTATTTTGTGTGGAATGATGGGATTGAAAGAGTAGTCTGATCGCGCGACCTGTGAGTTTTTAAATGGTACTTACTGTTGGTGCAGGGATTATCCTATTGAAGAGACCTGTATTTTGACAATTAACCTCCAGCATAGGAAAGGACATTTGTAAAAGGCAGAACACATGAACAGCTGAGCCATTCTTTACCTGTTCGTAGACTGTGAATGTGTGGCACAAAGCTTACGTATTTGTGCTGGGAGTGACACCGGCTTCTCCAATATGTACTGTGAATGTCATCCACGCAGCACAAGTCCTTCAAGGAGGTTATGACATGGTCTTTTTTATTGCCTTGGAGCTTCCTTCCTAGTGCCATCATTCAAGGACCCACTGTGGCCCATGGAAGAATTCCCACTAGCCTCTAAAATGTCATTCTGTGTGTTATGCAAAGGTGACCTTTGTGTGTGGCTTTTTTAGATCTAGCTTGACCATGCAGCTCTCTGTAAGCCCTATTTGTTAACAGCTATTTCAACTATACATATTGCGGGCTTTGGCTCTACCCAGAGGAGTGTCAGTCTCCCACCTCATACTATTGGCTACTTGTTATAGTATTCCACCTTCCAGCAAATGCTTCCATTATAATACACCAGGGACTATTTTAAATTCTAAAAGTACTGAAGTATTACACTATTTGTCACATTCAGTTCTTTATCTGCTGTGTGCACACTGTGCAGAAAGGAATCATGTTTGCTAGTTTTTCCACACAGTGGCAAAACTAGTAGGGTAGCTTAACTGTAGTACTCAGCATTTGTTCATGCAACACGTGCATAAAACATTTGAATGCCTGTGTTAACATGTACTGCTACAGTAAAGCCAGACCTATTGGCTCTACCAGTATTTGTTTCTCTTGGCACAGCGGCAAGTGGTGTGATAAGTGACCAAATCTTAAAGGTATGTGGAAGTTTTAAATCAACCATAATGTTTTCAACCTTTAGTTTTATTGTTGTGCCTGCTTGAACAGTAGTTTGTGTTATGATGGATTCTGTAGCCTACTGTGCATTGTTGAGCACACTTTCAAAAGACCCATAGAAAAGGTATAGTTGGAAATTTGCCAAAGGACCAGTAGATGGACTAAAGCTGTGATACCTCTTTTAAAATATTAGCACCAATAGCTAGTATCAGAAAGATGTGTAGTAATTTCTGAATGTTGTCCTAAGGCTGTCTGTTAATATTGGCCATTAAAAGAGTGCCCAAATGAATTTTTGTGCTATTGCTAAAGTTAATACCAAAAATCTGAACTTGTTCAGAGACTGGACCAAGTTTATATAGCCATTTTAATTTGAAAAGCTATTTTTACATTAGGCTGTATGTCAAATGGGTTAGGGTGTTGTGTGGGGCATGAGGGTTTGAATGTGATATATTCTCACATGCCTTATCTCTCCAAAACCCCTGCGGCTTGCCTGATATTTCAGTGCCCCCTGACTTGAGACATTTTAGAGTAAAGACTTATCGATGCTTTATTACCATTTGTTATGTTTTTTATTGCAATGTGCACTTTGTTACAGAAGCAATCAGTGTATTGAATACACACTGAAAGCTGGCGAGAGAGACAGCTCAGCGAGTTAAGTATTCACTCCTGCCACCCTATTGGAACTCACTGCATGCCTTTGTTGCAACCTTTGGCAGGGCAGTGCGGTCTTTCTTCCTTTTCGAGGTGGCTTAAATAAGCTACATTGAGATGAGCAGCCATGCAGCGCTATAAACGGCAAAATCTAGCAGCACACTGTACATAAAAACTGTGGGCGGTTTAAACATCAATAAATACTTTCTTTCAGTATATGTACTGATGAGGGGCTAAACTTATCATTTCGGTCATACACAATGCATCATTTCTTAAAATAATATTTTCGAAATGTCAGGAAATGCTCTAGGAAGAAGGTTAATGAAAGGTGAACAGCAGAAGCAGGATGCACCATAGTATACATACATATTTTCCAGCTAATGGGTATGTCTAAAACTACAACTTTTCCTGCTGTCAAGCGCCGAGTCTTATTTGATATGTGCTGACATTCAAAATTACGTGGTTCCCTCGATTCTTGTTAAAAAGATCCCAGAGGCTCTGGCCAGTGTTCCTGTGCAAAGAGAAAGAAAGGGCGTCAGGGCGTTTCCATGGTCAGCCAAAGAAGTGCAAATGCACACATCTGCATAACAAAGGGCCAAGTAGCCAACGTTGCTGAAAGCACCTCCAGGCCGTGAGTGTCAGACATTGGGGGATGGGGCCTCCTGCAACATAATACACACACCTTGGCTACCTGAGCAGACAGAGCACGAGGCCGGGAGCAAGTAGAAGTAGGTGCGATAGCTTGAAAGGCTGAAATCTGGACAAGGCGTTTTTGTGTCCGTGCTCACAGCAAAAACTTCTATAAGTATCGTTTTCAAGTTCAGTAAATGCTGAGCAGCTTTATTCCTATAAAGGCTAGAGCAGCCGACATTGGAAATTGGAAATGGGGTTCAA
This sequence comes from Calotriton arnoldi, assembly GCA_963921515.1. Classification (NCBI taxonomy): domain Eukaryota; kingdom Metazoa; phylum Chordata; class Amphibia; order Caudata; family Salamandridae; genus Calotriton; species Calotriton arnoldi. The sequence continues at coordinate 1,282,614 of CAWUFW010003689.1, read as the reverse complement.
GTCCTGGCGTTTGCTCAACCTCCTGTGATTATGGACAAATCACTTAATCCCGCTGTCTGTGCCTTAGAATAAAATCAGACAAGCGCTGTAATGTCCTTGGATCAATCAAGGTCATGCTACATTAAAAAAATCGTCAGTAGCTAAGGCACCCTCACGATTTAATAAGAGCCAAGCACCCAGTACAAGTGCATTTGTTGAGCAGAACAGCGACTTCACCTGCAAGCACGCAGAAAGTTAAACACCAATGCTTCTTTCGTTTTCACAAGAAAAACCCCTTTAAATTCATATTGTAGCTTCTATGCATTATTTTACTTTGAACATTTCGAAATCATATCCACCTTCTCCTTTTTCGGTATTTTTGAGGAGGGATGCGTTTCTGAAATTAATCAACATCCTCTACTATTTCAAGCCTCTGCTATTTTAAACAAGCTTTGGTAAATGCATTAGGTTTTGCCTATGTGATTACTAATACGTTTTTTTTGGATGTATATTTTAGCTTGGTGAGCAGCTGTGCCATATAAGTTACTGAAACTTCGTAAGAGTTATGACTTCTTTATTGAGAAAGGCAATATGTGCGGTAACAGCCTTTTCCACACAATTATGGATTTGCTGCATTTGTCATATAATCCATGATCAGATGCATAATCTGCAGATAAAAAAATACAGTTTCTAGCTCAAACGGTTAAAAAGTTCCTGAAAATTCAGTGACGTGGGCATTTGAAACACAGCTAAAACAAAACCGGTGGCGCGAGTAGACTTCAGTGCAGACGGCTTAGTACTATGAGGTGTACGAATGGTGAAATTAGTACAATTAAATGTGATATAATAAAACTGGTTATGTATGTTGCCTAGATACGACAGAACTGCGGTTTGTAATGTTAATAGAATTTATAGTGTGCATTGCTGCCCTGGACAGGGCCTCCCACTGCGGAAGAGCTTGACAATAATGCATATCTGTACACAAGCTCAAGCTTGGTATGAAGCGCAATGGAAAACCAAATAATTATTTGTAGGCCGAGAACACATTTGTTCATGTGTGGTAGACTATGCCACACTTTCAGTAGGGCCAGAAATAAAATATTTTTATATTAAAGGTACTTTCTTATCGCCTTTCTCCGATGTAAAATGATCTACATCTATAGATGTGGGTAAATAAAGTTATGCACTATAGTGACACTATACGACATGTTAGAATTAGGACTCTCTTTTTTTACGGGCCAGATAATTCAGTGACGACTGAGGTGACGTGTGAGGACCGACGCAAGGGGGCGGGGCTGGTAATGCTGCGAGCGGTCCTGAGCTCCCTGCTCCTCGATCTTCGATTTCCCGGTCCCAGCATCTGACTCTTTCACAATCCAGGGGTGTGGGTGACTGTAGCTACCCCCGCCAACCCTGCAGTCTCCACTCCCGCCATTCCTGCCGTGAGGTACAAAGGACTTGCTGGTGCAGGCTTGCTATTACAGCCTGCGGCCATCAACCCATTAACACATTAACCCATTAGACTCCAGATTACCACGGGGACCGTTGTTCTGGTCAGCTGCCTCTGTGCCATCTTTTTTGCTGTGGGCTGCGGAGTCAGGTGGTCCTCGCTGGTCCCTTTGCCTGTCCCCCAGCCCCAACCCCCCTCCGTTGGAGTTGGCCCGATTCAGGACCTAGGAGCACTGACCAAATCACCTTGCTTAGTCTGAGCAACATGCGGAGCACCTATCACCTCTAAGCTTCCTGGCCAAGGGACCAAAGGATCAAAGGATCATAGGATCAGCCTGTAAGTAGAAGAGGTGAGGAGGCTGAGTGTGGAGGGCGTAGTGTCCCTCTGTGTAGAGCAAAACCCGGCCTCCCCCACGGAGACGGCCCAGCTAGGACTGGGTGCGGTTTGTGGGATGGCCTGGTGAGCTCCGCTCAGTCTCGGTTCACCCATTATGCTCGCGTGTTGGCCCACTTGTTCTCCACTGTTTTTCTGTTCACCTGCTCAGCCGGTCAGTCTCAGTTTCTTTTCCTTGTATGTTTTATTTGTACTGCCGCATCAGTCGTTGACCTGTTCTACTGCCGTTTGCATTTACGGAGCATTTACGGAGCTCCGAGGAGCTCTACAAGGGCATGCGAACAGCCACTAAACCCCACCTTCGGATCATAACATCGTAGCTACTTGCCACCCCCTCAGCAGTGCCTTGTATTCCCCGCAGTACCACTGCCTTTTCCACACTTGGAGTTACTGCTGAACCTAGTGCCACTGCCAAAAACTCACTAGAGTCATTGGAGGGTGCCGAGGGCTGGTTGGTGCCATGGCATTTTTGTTTTCAAGCCACAAACTAATATAATTAGCTGGTAATGCCCTCAAAGTGCTTACGCTCAGGGCGCTCAATTGCCTCTTTAGGATCACCCGCAGGATCGCCAGGGTCAGCTAGTCGCACCTCTGATCACTCTAGTCCTCTCAAGTTACTAAAAACCATCAAGCGAAGGAAACCCCGGGGTCACTTGTTACATCTGAAATCCCATCCCGCTGTGATGTTGATGTTCTCGAAGGGCGCAAGGGGCACAGTGGCAAAGGATAAGGTCCCGGGACTGGGATTGGCCTCTGAGGTAGTTTGTGTGGACGAGGTGGGTGTCTGCCCCAGTCTTTCTGAGCTAACTGTTCCACATTTCCCTAAGTTTTTTAATCAAAATATTGGGGGCGTAACCCCAATACCTTAATTAATACAGGCCATTGATGAATGCTCTCTACCATTTGTGGCGGAAGATACAGAGATGGAAATGGACATGCCCGTGGAAAATGTTGAGATTCAACCTGAAATAAATTCTGCTGAAAAGTCGCTGGTATTCACTGTCGATAAATTTAGTCCTCCAAGCTACGCTGTGCAATCTCCTGTTCATCTTTCCCTTAAAATGTCCCCCACATGCCACAGACTCTAGACTGCAGCCTTGAACCTGGGGACTTGGAGGATTATACAATGCCGCACATTGCCATACTGATGGAAAAAAAAATGTATTGGAGGCCAACTTGAAAACGCCAGTCGCTAGGGAGCTGGTACAGAGACTGTCATCGGATACTCACGCTAGTTGCTCCCGTATGCCAACTCTGTACAGTTGCACCTCCTCCAGTGTGTCCCGTGTGCATTAATCAGATTTGACAAATCTGGAGGCGTCAGAGGCATCGCCAGATAAAGGGGTACATGATTTTCTTCAAATATTAAACGTAGCAGATAATTGATTGGGGAGGGGCGTTCTTGAGATATTTTATGTTTTAGAGAGGATTCTCTTGTCTATTTTATCCTTGTTGGAGGAATCCACTATTAATTCTGATCATATACTGGATGTCCTTTCACCAATTTTAATGGGGGTTCAGAAGCTCAATTCTGTCAATCCCAGTATAAGTAAGGTAGAAAAGGGCATTGAAGTTAAATCCCAGGCATGCCAGACATGTATAGGGGTGTCTGGGCTTCGAATCCAGGTTGAGGTTCCGGAAGATAAGGGGGTATCCTCCACCTCACCATTTAAAGGTAGTTCCACGGCTTTTATTATAAATTCTGACAGACGCACATCATGAATTTTCTCAAACTGCCTTGTCTGTATGGACGTGCCGTAAAAAGTTAGCCAAGGAATGACAAATGGAAACCTGTTTAACCGTACACTGCGAAACATAGCCCAACAAGTCAGTTTCTCGCATGGGGGAAATATTTTGATTGTCTAGAACAGTTCTTGAGGAATAAGTCGAGTTAAATTATATGTAAATATTATCACGCAAGGTAAATGATTAAGGTACGCAAGTATGCAGGTCAGTAAAAGAAATCAAGACAAAGTTGCTTTACTGTGCTCAATGTACAATGTCCAGAAAACTCGCACCAAAATCTCATCCATAGCAACGGTCTCCTCAAAAAAAACACCATGTTTTATTTTGGAAGCAGGTATTGCAATTTGGAGGTACTTTACATTTCAGAAGTATAATGATGGCCAAGGCCAGCAACGAAGGTTTCTAATGCCAAGATGATGTCAAAAGTAAAATATATATATATATGGTCAGTCGGCAACTAAGAAGAGAGGCCCTAGTGACAGTGGCACCTTTTGCTCTGACTCCTGTAGGCATAGACATATTAAACAAATATTAAGAAAATATATATAAATTGTGTCTATAAGTGCAGTTGCTGGTGTGAAGATTTTATGTTATTATCCATCTCAATGCCACTTATTTTATTAATCACAGCAAGATGTAAGACTGAGTTGACCCTAAAGGGGTATTTAAACCTGTATTTCAGCGCTCCGTCCATCATCTCCTTGTGTTTGCTTTGTTCGCCCTAAGTTGGCAGGGTATGCCCAGACGTGGGTCCCTTGCTCACTTTGCCACTGGATTCAAAGCGATACCAAAGGGGATGATGGACGGAGCGGGATATGTAGGGGGGCACCATGGGTGCCCTGCAGTGCCCACATCAGAGGACCAGGGCGAAAGGAGGGCCCGCTACGGGCCCCCAATGTCGCTTTCTGCCAGCCTTTTCATGGTGGGTTAACCGCCATGAAAAGGCGGGCGGAAAGGGACATTGTAATCCCTACGGCGGTGCCTGGCAGACACTGCCACCATGGTAGGGACTACAACCCCCTAGGCCACACCGGTGGGCTCAAGGAGCCCATCAGATGCGTGCCGGTCGGTCTTATCGACCACCACCTATCCACCTGCCATTGTAATATGGTGGGCGGATACCATGGGTCAGATGGCGGTGGGACCGCCACCGACGGGCTGTTGGTGGCGGTTCCACCGTCATTATAATCAGGCCCTATATTATTTCTTTTTGTTTTTATAGTATTCTTTATTTTATATCTTACATAGCAGTTTTTTACTTTCATTTAACATTTATTATTATGGTTTACATTCTTTAAACATTTTAAATAATTTATACTTAAAGTCCCACTGTTATTCTACAGGGAGATGGTATTTTAGTTTGTTTTCATTTAGTGGCCATATTTTACCACCGACTCTACTTGTGTAGTATATCGTGTCATATTTCAATGGTTTTCCTGGTGGCGAATAGCGTCCCACACGGGGTGACGAATGCAAAAACAACAGTTGATGGACAGAATGCAGAACAATGTCATACATTCACCCCAGTGCAGAGATCTGGGCCTAAATCCATTGTTTTTTTGCTCACCATGCCATCCCAGTTTGAACCCAGCCATATGCAAATCAGTCTTGACCCTGTGCCTCATGGGAACAGTCCAGCCCGAACTGCCAAGCCAGGTCCTCCCTGGACTGGAAACAAGCATCCTAGGACCGGTTTCGGGGTTTCACTCCTCTTCAGCCAGGATAGCTTGATTCCAGTGGCATGGAGAGCACGGGACCCATGTCTGGGCATACCCGTCCCACTCGTGTGACAAATGCAAAAACAACAGTTGATGGACAGAATGCAGAACAATGTCATACATTCACCCCAGTACAGCGATCTGGGCCTAAATCCATCGTTTTTTTGCTCACCATGCCATTCCAGTTTGAACCCAGCCATATGCAAATCAGTCTTCACCCTGTGCCTCATGGGAACAGCCCAGCCCGAACTGCCAAGCCAGGTCCTCCCTGGACTGGAAACAAGCATCCTAGGACCGGTTTCGGGCTTTCAGCCCTCATCAACCAGGATAGCTTGACTCCAGTGGCATGGAGAGCACGGGACCCACGTCTGGGAATACCCGTCCCACTCGGGGTGACAAATGCAAAAAGAACAATTGATGGACAGAATGCAGAACAATGTCATACATTCACCCCAGTACAGAGATCTGGGCCTAAATCCATTGTTTTTTTTGCTCACCATGCCATTCCAGTTTGGACCCAGCCATATGCAAATCAGTCTTGACCCTGTGCCCAATGGGAACAGTCCAGCCCGAACTGCCTGGCCTGGTCCTCCCTGGACTGGAAACAAGCATCCTAGGACCGGTTTTGTACTTTCAGCCCTCATCAGCCAGGATAGCTTGACTCCAGTGGCATGGAGAGCACGGGACCCACGTCTGGACATACCCGTCCCACTCGGGGTGACAAATGCAAAAAGAACAATTGATGGACAGAATGCAGAAGAATGTCATACTTTCACCCCAGTACAGAGATCTGGGCCTAAATCCATCGTTTTTTTGCTCACCATGCCATTCCAGTTTGGACCCAGCCATATGCAAATCAGTCTTGACCCTGCGCCCAATGGGAACAGTCCAGCACGAACTGCCTGGCTAGGTCCTCCCTGGACTGGAAACAAGCATCCTAGGACCGGTTTCGGGCTCTCAGCCCTCATCAGCCAGGATAGCTTGACTCCAGTGGCATGGAGAGCACAGGACCCACGTCTGGGCATACCCGTCCCACTCGGAGTGACAAATGCAAAAAGAACAATTGATGGACAGAATGCAGAACAATGTCATATATTCACCCCAGTACAGAGATCTGGGCCTAAATCCATCGTTTTTTTGCTCACCGTGACATTCCAGTTTGGACCCAGCCATATGCAAATCAGTCTTGACCCTGCGCCCAATGGGAACAGTCCAGCCCGAACTGCCTGGCCAGGTCCTCCCTGGACTGGAAACAAGCATCCTAGGACCGGTTTCGGGCTTTCAGCCCTCATCAGCCAGGATAGCTTGACTCCAGTGGCATGGAGAGCATGGGACCCACGTCTGGGCATACCCGTCCCACTCGGGATGACAAATGCAAAAAGAACAATTCATGGACAGAATGCAGAACAATGTCATACATTCACCCCAGTACAGAGATCTGGGCCTAAATCCATCGTTTTTTGCTCACCATGCTCTAAACTGGGGTGGCATGGTGAGCAAAAGAATGATGGATTTAACCCAGATCTCTTGACTGGGGGTGAATGTTTTGATTTGTTCTGCATTCCGTCCATCAATTGTGTGTCTTTTGTTTCCTCGCCCTAAGTGCGCTGGGTATGCCCAGACGTGGGTCCCGGGCTCACTGTGCCACTGGAATTAAGCTATCCTGGCTGATGAGGGGTGAAACCCCGAAACCGGTTCTAGGATGATGTCATGAGTGATGTCACTGACCATGTCATGAGTGATGTAATATGTGACGTCATCAGCAGTGCATTGCGGGCGTGCGAGTTATAGTTAGCTGAACTAACTATAACGGGGGAATTTCTATGGTTTTGTAAGAGTGAAATGTCCAACTAACTATAATGCCCCTGAAACCTATGGTTTTTTCAGTGAATTTCTAAGGTTTTTTGAATGCTAATTTCTAACTATAACGTGCCTGAAACCTATGGTTTTTTCAGTGAATTTCTAAGGTTTTTTAAATGCTAATTTCTAACTATAACGTGCCTGAAACCTATGGTTTTTTCAGTGAATATATATATATTTATTATACTATGTATACATGTGAAAATGTCTCGGTCCCCTGTTTGTCTCGGTGGCACGGAAAAAATGGGTGGAACTGACGTCAGCACGCCGACGAGGTCCTCTTATGGCTCCGATGACGTCATACGGTGTCTCGAGCGGAGCCGTGCTCGTTGACATGGGAGAGCTAGGAAAGAATTTCCGTGGAATGCTGGTGCAGGGGATATTCACCTAAGTGTTCAGGCTAGTCCTTTGGGAGCAACTGTTTATGTTGCCACTTCAGAAACCGAAACCAGTGATCTGAGGGCAGAGGCCCTGCAGATGGCACACGAGGTGGGGTGCCCAGTCGTGTGCACCAGCGGGGCAGCAAAGTGACAAGCACCACAACCCACAAAAAAGGTAACGAGGGCACTGAATAACACAGGATCTTCTCTTTGTATCTGGCAGGAACAACGAAGTTAAAATGCCCTAGTACCAAAATGTAGAATTAGTGCTACAACGGTCTTCAAGAGGACCTGTGATGCCGCTTCTGCCTCCCGTACCCTGGAGGCGGCACATGGGTCACGCGGTACGGTCATACTGCGGTGGGACGCACACTCGTTGACCTCTCATGGCACTGCTCCACATTTCAGGGAGGACGCTTTCCATTAGCTATGTTTTCTGATGACATGTCGCGCCGGCCCCGTCCAACAACAGAACTCCTTTAGATCCAAACAGACTCTTCCACTCTCTCACCAGAAGTGAAACCAGGCCACGCGGACACTTTCACAATACAACAGCCGGGAATGCACTTTTCGGTAAAAAAACCACATTCCTTCCTCCTAATTAATCAAATAAACGTCTCACTGAAGAACAGGGGCCAGCTTCGATCGGTAAACAGCCGTTACAACGACTTTTTTACTTTGCAATACCATTACAATGCATGCATTACCACGCATGCGTTGTACATCACGAAGTCATTACTACGCATTTTTTTAGAACGCATGGTCATTTACCACGCATGCCTTTACAACTAATTTTGTTGTAAAGGTATGTATGGTAAATGACCATGCGTTCTAAAAAACATGTAGACTATCCATGTCGTTGTAAGGAAACAGAGGCTGTTCCGTTTCCTCACAACAACGTGCACCGCCCCTCAGAGATGACGTGAAGCAGGAACCACGAGGAGAGAGGAACCATGAGGAGTGAGAGGTAAGGGGGATTGGGCATGGGGTGGGGATTTCTTTCTAGGGTTTAGGGTAGTGCAGTGGTGTTTGGGTGGTGTATGGGGTCGTGCTGGGGTAGTGTTTTAGGGTTTAGGGTAGTGCAGTGGTGTTTGTGTAGTGTAGGGGGTCGTGCTGGGGGTAGTGTTTTAGGGTTTAGGGTAGTGCAGTAGTGTAGGGGGTCGTGCTGGGGGTAGTGTTTTAGGATTTAGGGTAGTGCAGTGGTGTATGGGTAGTGTAGGGGGTCGCGCTGGGGTAGTATTTTAGGGTTTAGGGTAGTGCAGTGGTGTTTGAGTAGTGTAGGGGGTCATGCTGGTGGTAGTGTTTTAGGGTTTAGGGTAGTGCAGTGGTGTTTGTGTAGTGTAGGGGGTCATGCTGGGGGTAGTGTTTTATGGTTTTGGGTAGTGCAGTGGTGTTTGGGTAGTGTAGGGGGTCATGCTGGGGGTAGATTTAGGGTTTAGGGTAGTGCAGTGGTGTTTGTGTAGTGTAGGGGGTTGTGCTGGGGGTAGTGTTTTAGGGTTTATGTTAGTGCAGTGGTGTTTGGGTAGTGTAGGGGGTAGTGCTGGGGTAGTGTTTTAGGGTTTAGGGCAGTGCAGTAGTGTTTGTGTAGTGAAGGGGGTCATGCTGTGGGTAGTGTTTTAGGGTTTAGGGTAGTGCAGTTGTGTTTGTGTAGTGTAGGGGGTCATGTTTTAGGGTATAGGGTAGTGCAGTTGTGTTTGGGTAGTGTAGGGGGTCATGCTGGGGTTAGTGTTTTAGGGTTTAGGGTAGTGCAGTGGTGTTTGGGTAGTGTAGGGGGTCGTTCTGGGGGTAGTGTTTTAGGGTTTAGGGTAGTGCAGTGGTGTTTGTGTAGTGTGGGAGGTCATGCTGGGGGTATATTTAGGGTTTAGTGTAGTGCAGTGGTGTTTGGGTAGTGAAGGGGGTAGTGTTTTAGGGTTTAGGGTAGTGCGCCCAACCAGCCACAATATCCGTGGACAAAGGGGATCCTGACTGTGTAGGGAGTCGTGCTGGGGGTAGTGTTTTAGGGTTTAGTGTAGTGCAGTGGTGTTTGGGTAGTGTAGGGAGTTGTCCTGGTGGTAGTGTTTTAGGGTTTAGGGTAGTGTAGTTATGTTTGGGTAGTGTAGGGTGTCGTGCTGGGGGTAGTGTTTTAGGGTTTAGGGTAGTGCAGTGGTGTTTGGGCAGTGGAAGGGGTAGTGTTTTAGGGTTTAGGGTAGTGCGCCCAACCAGCCACAATATCCGTGGACAAAGGGGATCCTGACTCTTTGGAACGCTCCGTCAATTGAATAATTTGGGTCAAGGGCCCTACCACGTCCAAGACCTATCAATTCCTTTCTTGGGATCCCTCATATACTTGGAGAAAAAGGTACATAGTTTCTCATCAATTTCAGGCGTGTGTGCCACCTACCCCTTCAGTGAGGGCCTGGGGCATTCTCCCCTCATCCTATTCCTGACCTCCCTTGCAAGGGGTTGATGAATTTTCCCCACCACATACTCTGCCACTTTGGCATCAGGTGTCCACTCTGCCGACCTAGGATGGTAAATTTGGGTAGGCTCGAACATGTCCGAGTGGACCCCGTCCCCAACCGGGGACTGAGAGGAGTGGGACTCTGGACGCTAGGGACGCCCCGAGTCCTTATCCTCATCGGAGGAGAAATCGTCCTCCGATACACCCTCTCCCTCTAAGGGAAACCCGCCGTCGGGGTCTACAATAGTGGTGACAGTGTCGCAATTTTCTCCGGGCCCCTCCTCCTCCCGGCAGAGTGCATGTTTTAGCGTTCGCGCACTCTTGAGGAAGGTCTCCGTAAGTTTATCAAATCCTTCCAAGTGCCCCGCGTTCTGCTTAACGTCCCTGTTATTCCCCATCTGGAAGCTACTTGGACCCGCCACCACCAGATCTGGGTCACTGAACACCCCAGGGATGCTTTTCGCCAGCTTATCAACCTGATCCCTAAGAGGAGCCAGCGCCCTAGAAATAGCCAGAGAGAGGGCTTGGTCCACTGCTGGAGGGAGAAGTTGGGGGGCCATTCCTCCTCCACTTCCTGGTAGGAGGAGTAAAAATGGTCTTCTGGAGAAGACATGATAGCAGAGGGTGTGAGCACAGAACAAATGCCCTTAAAATACTTAAGACAGCCCCCTCGCCGGTGCTCCAACAGCTGGGCTTTCCCCTAAGCTGTTATAAGAATAGACTGAGGCGCAATGCCAATTACCACCACCAGGTGGCGCTGGTCACTAACGAGGCCGTGTGGGGAAATCACCGCGTAGCGGTGTCAAAATTAGGCGAGGGTTGGTCGGGAATCAAGCGGACACTAAAGGAGTGACCGGATTCCCAAACGCGCGTAAAGACCAGCGGGAGCGCTTGACGGAGCTGCCTTGCTCAGACCAGACGCGCCTGACAGGATCTCACCACGCGCAGAGCACACAGCGGGAGAAATTGCGAGTTGGAGAACGCGCTTTGGCAAGAGCCTGCTGCACAGGGAATATGAAACAATACCAAGGCAATAATGCTAATAACGTGCACAAGAAACCGCTATACAAACAGCAACAACGTCAGATTAAGCCAAGAATGTAAGGAATGCACTTAACTCACGAGCAGTGAAGAAAGAGGAAGCGCAAGGGACGTCACGATATTATATACGATGGACTGTGATATGATTGGACTATAGTTGCCTTGGAGACTACCCCTAATGGTTCATGGGTTGTGTAGTCTTTTGTTTAATGATTGTTGTGTTACGTTTTCTTTGAACTGCTATGCAAATAAAGTGAGGAAAGATATGCATAATCCTCGCCTCCGTCCTGCCATAGAATTCATTAAACTTTATTTGATCTGATTTAGAAACATAGATCATAAAAGTGTACATAAAAACAGTAAATCCTCTTTCCTAATACAATACAGTGAGAATTAATTAAAACCAGTAGGTAAAAACGGGTGTTACAAAGCCCGGTTCAGAGCAACTTCAGGTTAACAGAATCGTAAAGTTCAATGTTTCGCAAGATCAATCTCATGTACTTCGTGCAAAATACACAATAAGGGGTCCAAGTAAGATGTAACGCTCCAATACCTGACCAGTTTGCACTATATAAAACTGCAGAAAAACTAAAAATAAAAAGTGTTTTGCACACTTCTGTCATTGGGCTATATGTGGGCTACATCTGGGTGATATTTGTGCTACATTTGGGCTCCTTTTTCTCTGGTGGCCATCTTGGGAGACTTATTTGTTATGAAGTTTCCTAATTTCGTCATTTACTGCAGTCTCCTCAGTAGGAAATGCTTTCAGTTTTTTACTTTCATTCCATCAAGAAGGCATTCAGATGTGTCACACATTTGCCATAAATTCAGAATGTTAGCACTCTAGTTGTTCATTAGATCACTGTAGTAAAGCTACTGCTCACCAGGGAGTTAACTGGAAGTCTACTGCTGGTATTGAAAGTGATTGTTTCAGTCTGCATGTCAGAATTTTCTAATGAAATAGAAGAGGATTTGAGATCTCACTTAAAACATGCCCTAAATTTTCTTTCTGCAGCACTAACCATAATTTATATGGCAAAATGAACCCCCTCATTTTGTTCCTTTTTAAATTAAATGTTTTAAGTGTTACCAGTTTATTCCAATCAAGATGGCTTCAGGTGTGCCATACTTTTGTCATAAGTAAGACTGTTAGCGCTCTAGTTGTTCTTTAGAACATTCTGGGAAGCTGCAGTAGAACACAAAAGCATCAACTGACAGGCTGCTCCTGTTGAAATATAACAGGAAGATATTTGAGATCACACTTGAAACATGTCCTAAATTTTCTTTCTGCAGCACTAACCATAATTTCTATGGCAAAATGAACCCCCTCATTTTGTTCCTTTTTAAATTAAATGTTTTAAGAGTTACCAGTTTATTCCAATCAAGATGGCTTCAGGTGTGCCATAAGTTTGTCATAAGTAAGACTGTTAGCGCTCTAGTTGTTCTTTAGAACACTCTGGGAAGCTGCAGTAGAACACAAAGGCATCAACTGACAGGCTGCTCCTGTTGAAATATAACAGGAAGATATTTGAGATCTCACTTAAAACATGTCCTAATTTTTCTTTCTACAGCACTAACCATAATTTCTATGACAAAATGAACCCCTCATTTTGTTCCTTTTTAAATTAAATGTTTTAAGAGTTACCAGTTTATTCCAATCAAGATGGCTTCAGGTGTGCCATAATTTTATCATAAGTAAGACTGTTAGCGCTCTAGTTGTTCTTTAGAACACTCTGGGAAGCTGCAGTAGAACACAAAGGCATCAACTGACAGGCTGCTCCTGTTGAAATATAACAGGAAGATATTTGAGATCACACTTGAAACATGTCCTAATTTTTCTTTCTACAGCACTAACCATAATTTCTATGACAAAATGAACCCCATCATTTTGTTCCTTTTTAAATTAAATGTTTTAAGTGTTACCAGTTTATTCCAATCAAGATGGCTTCAGGTGTGCCATACTTTTGTCATAAGTAAGACTGTTAGCGCTCTAGTTGTTCTTTAGAACATTCTGGGAAGCTGCAGTAGAACACAAAGGCATCAACTGACAGGCTGCTCCTGTTGAAATATAACAGGAAGATATTTGAGATCACACTTGAAACATGTCCTAAATTTTCTTTCTGCAGCACTAACCATAATTTCTATGGCAAAATGAACCCCCTCATTTTGTTCCTTTTTAAATTAAATGTTTTAAGTGTTACCAGTTTATTCCAATCAAGATGGCTTCAGGTGTGCCATACTTTTGTCATAAGTAAGACTGTTAGCGCTCTAGTTGTTCTTTAGAACACTCTGGGAAGCTGCAGTAGAACACAAAGGCATCAACTGACAGGCTGCTCCTGTTGAAATATAACAGGAAGATATTTGAGATCTCACTTAAAACATGTCCTAATTTTTCTTTCTACAGCACTAACCATAATTTCTATGACAAAATGAACCCCCTCATTTTGTTCCTTTTTAAATTAAATGTTTTAAGAGTTACCAGTTTATTCCAATCAAGATGGCTTCAGGTGTGCCATAAGTTTGTCATAAGTAAGACTGTTAGCGCTCTAGTTGTTCTTTAGAACACTCTGGGAAGCTGCAGTAGAACACAAAGGCATCAACTGACAGGCTGCTCCTGTTGAAATATAACAGGAAGATATTTGAGATCTCACTTAAAACATGTCCTAATTTTTCTTTCTACAGCACTAACCATAATTTCTATGACAAAATGAACCCCCTCATTTTGTTCCTTTTTAAATTAAATGTTTTAAGAGTTACCAGTTTATTCCAATCAAGATGGCTTCAGGTGTGCCATAATTTTATCATAAGTAAGACTGTTAGCGCTCTAGTTGTTCTTTAGAACATTCTGGGAAGCTGCAGTAGAACACAAAAGCATCAACTGACAGGCTGCTCCTGTTGAAATATAACAGGAAGATATTTGAGATCACACTTGAAACATGTCCTAAATTTTCTTTCTGCAGCACTAACCATAATTTCTATGGCAAAATGAACCCCCTCATTTTGTTCCTTTTTAAATTAAATGTTTTAAGAGTTACCAGTTTATTCCAATCAAGATGGCTTCAGGTGTGCCATAAGTTTGTCATAAGTAAGACTGTTAGCGCTCTAGTTGTTCTTTAGAACACTCTGGGAAGCTGCAGTAGAACACAAAGGCATCAACTGACAGGCTGCTCCTGTTGAAATATAACAGGAAGATATTTGAGATCTCACTTAAAACATGTCCTAATTTTTCTTTCTACAGCACTAACCATAATTTCTATGACAAAATGAACCCCCTCATTTTGTTCCTTTTTAAATTAAATGTTTTAAGAGTTACCAGTTTATTCCAATCAAGATGGCTTCAGGTGTGCCATAATTTTATCATAAGTAAGACTGTTAGCGCTCTAGTTGTTCTTTAGAACACTCTGGGAAGCTGCAGTAGAACACAAAGGCATCAACTGACAGGCTGCTCCTGTTGAAATATAACAGGAAGATATTTGAGATCACACTTGAAACATGTCCTAATTTTTCTTTCTACAGCACTAACCATAATTTCTATGACAAAATGAACCCCATCATTTTGTTCCTTTTTAAATTAAATGTTTTAAGTGTTACCAGTTTATTCCAATCAAGATGGCTTCAGGTGTGCCATACTTTTGTCATAAGTAAGACTGTTAGCGCTCTAGTTGTTCTTTAGAACATTCTGGGAAGCTGCAGTAGAACACAAAGGCATCAACTGACAGGCTGCTCCTGTTGAAATATAACAGGAAGATATTTGAGATCACACTTGAAACATGTCCTAAATTTTCTTTCTGCAGCACTAACCATAATTTCTATGGCAAAATGAACCCCCTCATTTTGTTCCTTTTTAAATTAAATGTTTTAAGTGTTACCAGTTTATTCCAATCAAGATGGCTTCAGGTGTGCCATACTTTTGTCATAAGTAAGACTGTTAGCGCTCTAGTTGTTCTTTAGAACACTCTGGGAAGCTGCAGTAGAACACAAAGGCATCAACTGACAGGCTGCTCCTGTTGAAATATAACAGGAAGATATTTGAGATCTCACTTAAAACATGTCCTAATTTTTCTTTCTACAGCACTAACCATAATTTCTATGACAAAATGAACCCCCTCATTTTGTTCCTTTTTAAATTAAATGTTTTAAGAGTTACCAGTTTATTCCAATCAAGATGGCTTCAGGTGTGCCATAAGTTTGTCATAAGTAAGACTGTTAGCGCTCTAGTTGTTCTTTAGAACACTCTGGGAAGCTGCAGTAGAACACAAAGGCATCAACTGACAGGCTGCTCCTGTTGAAATATAACAGGAAGATATTTGAGATCTCACTTAAAACATGTCCTAATTTTTCTTTCTACAGCACTAACCATAATTTCTATGACAAAATGAACCCCCTCATTTTGTTCCTTTTTAAATTAAATGTTTTAAGAGTTACCAGTTTATTCCAATCAAGATGGCTTCAGGTGTGCCATAATTTTATCATAAGTAAGACTGTTAGCGCTCTAGTTGTTCTTTAGAACACTCTGGGAAGCTGCAGTAGAACACAAAGGCATCAACTGACAGGCTGCTCCTGTTGAAATATAACAGGAAGATATTTGAGATCACACTTGAAACATGTCCTAATTTTTCTTTCTACAGCACTAACCATAATTTCTATGACAAAATGAACCCCATCATTTTGTTCCTTTTTAAATTAAATGTTTTAAGTGTTACCAGTTTATTCCAATCAAGATGGCTTCAGGTGTGCCATACTTTTGTCATAAGTAAGGCTGTTAGCACTCTAGTTGTTCTTTAGAACACTCTGGGAAGCTGCAGTAGAACACAAAGGCATCAACTGACAGGCTGCTCCTGTTGAAATATAACAGGAAGATATTTGAGATCTCACTTAAAACATGTCCTAATTTTTCTTTCTACAGCACCAACCATAATTTCTATGACAAAATGAACCCCCTCATTTTGTTCCTTTTTAAATTAAATCTTTTAAGAGTTACCAGTTTATTCCAATCAAGATGGCTTCAGGTGTGCCATAATTTTGTCATAAGTAAGACTGTTAGCGCTCTAGTTGTTCTTTAGAACACTCTGGGAAGCTGCAGTAGAACACAAAGGAATCAACTGACAGTCTCTGCCCTTGTTGGATGTACATGTTTTACTGAGAATGTCAGACTTCATTCTCACATGACTGAGAAAGATAATGTGAATTTACAGAAAATATGCTCTCATTTTAGCTTCTGGAGCACCTTCCAAAACTGTATGGGACAAGCATGTGAAAATAGTTTTCTCTCAAACATGATTCATGATATCCCAGCGGAAGGTTTTTCACAGGGTAAAATCACCTTAGAACACACCACAATTCCTGAAATTAGTATGGTACCATCAACAAATGAATTCTAATGTAACTAAAGTCTGTTATCACCCTTTATAGTTCTCCTTTTGGTAACCCTCAAAATCTTTGATTCACTACAATGCATTTCAATGGGGTACTATCATTTATATTGGTCCCAAGATGGCTGCCAGCAATTCTAGGATGAAGGGCTGACAGCCAATCAGATCTCACGATGACATGTGTGGTTAGGCTCCGCCCAGATATATATGTGTTTTCTTTTATCAAATTTCTCAGGAACTACTGAACGGATTTACACCATTTAACCAAAAGGCACGACTCTGAACCAAGGGCTACCTTTTTGCCAAATTTGGTGTAATTCCGTTCAACAGTTCGGGCTGTAGCTGCGATGAAAGGTTCCTATGGAAAATTGCATGGGGAAAACACGTTTTGGGACCCCCATTTTTTCTCGGCCCCCACTTGACGAATCACCCTGAGACTTTCAGGATAGGAGCGGACCGGAGCGGGCCACGAGTTTTGAAAAGTTCGTGAAGATTCGTCAACCGGCGCCAAAGTTATTTCAAATAGAATGTTGCGGATTTCCTATGGAAAATAGGTCCTAACTATAACTATCTACTGGCGACCGCCAGTAGATAATATATGTTTTACACTTTGTATAAGACGTGCTCTTTGCGACTACTGACACCGCGACACTCGGCATCACCGCGAAAACGGGAAATAGTCTTGAAGACGATGTTTCTAGAAACTCAATACAAAAACCTGTGTTTCAAAAGTACACTAATAAAGCTCTATCGTTAAATATACTGTACAATATATATATATACATATATATATATATATATATATATATTTACACTTTGTACAAACCACGTGCTCTTCGTGACAACCGACGGCCCCGCGACGACGACGGTAGTCGCGAATGTTAAACTTTTTTAAAGGGTGGTTTTCTCCTAAATACATCAGACAAGGAAAAGTTAAAACAATATTTTACTAAATATCTAGACTTCAACTTTATTTAAAAAATTTCTTTAAAGTGTATTTTTCAGTATGCGAAATACATTTGCTGATCACACATGCACTCATCCATTCACTCAGGCACTACCCATGCAGTCATCCAATGACCCAGGCACTTCCCTTGCATTCATCCATTCACCCAGGCACTACCCATGCACTCATCCAATCACCCAGATGCTACTCTTGCACTCATCCAGTCACCCATGCACTAATTAAGCACTCATCCAATCATGCATGCTCTATCCATGCACTCACACATTCACCCAGGAACTATACATGCACTCATCCAATCAACCAGGTACTATGATACAACCACACAATCACCCAGGCACTACACATAAACTCATCTAATCACTCAGGCAGTACCCATGCACTCATCCAATTACCCAGGTACTACCCTTGCCCTCATCCATTCAATGAGGTGCTACCCATGCACTCATCCAATTACACAGGCACTACTCTTGCACTCACCCACTCATCCAGGCACTACATATGCACTCATCCAATAACTCAGGCTCTACCCTTCTACACATCCATTCACTGAGGACCTATCCTTGCACTCATCCAGTCACCCACGTACTACCCATGCACTCATCCAATCACCAAAGTCACTACACATGCACTCATCCAATCACCCAGGTGCTACTCTTGCACTCATCCAGTCACCCAGGCAGTAACCATGCACTCATCCAGTCACCCATGCACTATCCATGCATTCACCAAATTACCCAGGCCCTATCCATGTACTCACCCATCACCCAGGCACTACCCTAGAACTCATCCTATTACCCAGGCACTATCCATGTACTCATTCAATCACCCAGGCACTAGCTTTGCACTCATCCATTCAATGAGGCGCTACCCATGCACTCATGCAATCACCCAGGTGCTACTCTTGCACTCATTCAGTCACCCAAGCACCACTTATGCCCTCATTCAATCACTCACACACTATGTATGCACTCACACAATTATTCACACACTATAATGCACTCATCCAAACACTCAGGCACTCTCCATGCGCTCACACAATCACCCAGGCACTATACATGCACTCATTCAATCACCCAGGAACTATACCTTGCAATCATCCATTCAATGAGGTACTACCCATGCACTCACCCAATCACCCAGGTGCTACTTTTGCACTCATCCAATCACCCAGGCACTATCCATGCATTCACCAAATCACCCAGGTACTATCCATGCACTCACACATCACCCAGACACTACCTTGCAATCATCCAATTACCCAGGCACTACCTTGCACTCATCCAATCACCCAGGCACCTTTGCACTCATCCATTCAATGAGGCGCTAACCATGCACTCATGCAATCACCCAGGTGCTACACTTGCACTCATTCAGTCAGCCAGGCACTAGTTATGCCCTCATCCAATCACTCACACACTATCCATGCACACACACAATCACCCAGGCACTATACATGCAGTCATTCAATCACCCAGGCACTACCCCTTGTACTCATCCATTCAATGAGGTACTACCCATGCACTCATCTAATCACCCAGGCGCTACTCTTGCACTCATCCAGTCACCCAGGCAATACACATGCACTCATGCAATTACCCAGGCACTATCCATGCATTCGCCAAATCCTCCAGGCACTATCCATGCACTCACCCATCACCCAGGCACTACCCTTGTACTCATCCAATTACCCAGGCACTAACCTTCCACTTATCCAATCCCTCAGGCGTTACCCTTGCACTCAATCATTCACTCAATGCAATACTTTTTCACTCATCCATTCACCCAGGCACTACCCATGCACTCCTCTATTCACCCAGGCACTATGAATGCACACATCCAAACACCCATGCACTGCCCTTGCACTCATCCAGTCACCCAGGCAGTACCCAGGACTCCTCCATTCACCCAGGCATCTATCCATGCACTCACAGAATCAAAAAGGCACTAACCTTTCACTCATCCATTCATTCTGGCTGTTCCCATGCACTCATCCATTCACTCAGGCACTACCCATGCAGTCATCCAATGACCCAGGCACTACCCTTGATTTCATCCATTCACCCAGGAACTACCCATGCACTCATCCAATCACCCAGGCACTACTTATGCACTCTTCCAATCATGCATGCACTATCCATGCACTCACACATTCACCCAGGCACTATACAGGCACTAATCCAATCACCCAGACACAACCTTTGCACTCATCCATTCAATGAGGCACTACCCATGAACTCATCCAATCACCCTGATGCTACTCTTGCACTCATCCAAGCATGATGTATGCACTCATCCAATCACCCAGGCACTATACATGCACTCATCCAATCACCCAGGCACTGCCCTTGCCCTCATCCATTCAATGAGGTGCTACAAATGCACTCATCCAATTACATACACACTACTCTTGCACTCATCCACTCACCCAGGGACTACGTATGCACTCATCCAATCACTCAGGCTCTACCCTTCCTCACATCCATTCACTGAGGCACTATTCTTGCACTCATCCAATCACCCATGTACTACCCATGCACTCATCCAATCACCAAAGGCACTACACATGCACTCATCCAATCACCCATGCACTATCCATGCATTCACCAAATCACCCAGGCCCTATCCATGCACTCACCCATCACCCAGGCACTACCCTAGCACTCATCCAATTACCCAGGCACTATCCATGTACTCATTCAATCACCTAGGCACTACCTTTCCACTCATCCATTTAATGAGGTGCTACCCATGCACTCATGCAATCATCCAGGTGCAACTCTTGCACTCATTCAGTCACTACTTATGCCCTCATCCAATCACTCACACACTATGCATGCACTCACACAATTACCCATGCACTATAATGTACTCATCCAAACACTCAGGCACTCTCCATGAGCTCACACAATCACCCAAGCACTATACATGCACTCATTCAATCACCCAGGCACTACTCCTTGCACTCATGAATTCAATGAGGGACTACCCATGCACTCATCCAATTACCCAGGCGCTACTCTTGCACTCATCCAGTCACCCTGGCAGTACTCATGCAATCACCCAGGCACTACAACAACAATGTAAATAATAAGGACCCCCTGTAGGTACTTCTAATTCCTAGGGCAGGGCAATAGTACTTTTGAGGTTAAATCCCCAGGTTTCTACATTATCATGATGTTTCTGCAATGCGAAATTCATGAATGTTAAGAAGATGGTTAAAATCGGAGGAATAGGTGATCGTCGATCATCTGAACGACACACGCCGTGCTGTTTGATTACCGCGTCTACGAACTGGGTACGCCTATCCTTGTACCACAGTCAGTAAGGATTCATGATCACGGATTCCCCCAATTTTAATAATCCTCTCATTCCGACAATCCACATTTACTCTTCGGCGATTTCACTAGAACACTGCACGCTATGTTGTTTAACTACCGTGTCTTTGAACTGGGTACGCTAATCTTTGAATCTTAGTCAACGAAGATCGACGATCACCTATTCCTCCGATTTTAACCGTCTTCTTAACATTCATGAATTTCACATTGCAGAAATATCATGATAATGTAGAAACTATATCAATAAAGAAGCACGTTTCTTGAAGATTCCATCCTAGTACTTCAAGCGCTAGTCATTCACTGCCGCTGAATAGTAATTTGTCTCTGACATACTGACGCTGAACTCAGAGACATCCCGCTCGATTCAAGGAACTTGTTTGTGGCTTTCCTGATGAAGGCGCAGTTTGCGCCGAAACGCGCGTAGAAGATCCATCGCATAGCCACCGTTTGTTGTCTTCTAATTGTATTTGTAAAAACCAATAACTCATTTGTACATGGTGCTTTATGTAGTTTGTTAATTTGTAATTTACATGTTGTTGTCCCCTTATATTGTGTTTATTGTCTCATATTCATTTCTCATATGCACTTTCAAAAATGTTTTTAAGAAGAAAATAATAAAAAGATGAAATTTTAATATATTCAGATAGTGACACTGTTTTGTTAACTTCGAAGTTAATTTTGTGTTTGTACCTATTTGTAAAAGCTTCGACCTTTTTTTTTATATTTTATGCTCTCTTCTGTGCTTTATTTGAAACAATGGCTTGTGACTTGATTTTGTGGCTAATAAAAAAATAAAAATACATTTTAAAAAAGAAATTCACTGAAAAAACAATAGGTTTCAGGGACAGTTATAGTTAGTTGGACATTTCACTCGTACAAAACCCCTGAAATTCCCCCGTTATAGTTAGTTCAGCTAACTATAACTCGCGCCCCCGCGATGCACTGCTGATAACGTCACATATTACATCACTCATGACATGGTCAGTGACATCACTGATGACATCTCAAATGACATCACTGATGACATCACTGATGACATCATCCATGTGAAAATTTCTTGCATCTTCTCACACCCTAATATAACTTTTGATACACCCACTCTAAATTACAGACTACCATTCTCAAAACCATAGACACTCCAACACCAATAACTACATACCCACTCACTGATTCTTAGGTCTACACACACATCCACTCACTCGCCTGTACAGTCACTCATACTTACGGTCACTCAGTACAGGACTATCATATGCACTCATACACCTATATAGACACTCACACACCGCCACTCATCCATAGAGGTACTCACACACCTAGTCAGTCATGGAAATAATTAATCACACTGCCATTTACTCAGATATACAGTTATACACACACCAGCTTTATTACTCATACAAATACTAGCACATTCTTACGCTCTTATACAATCAATGATACAAGCACACACTCATCCATACAGCCACTCTCACAATAATACACTCTTATTTATAGCCAATTATGTTCTCCAACACACATATATACTACTTTTCACATACGTAGTTACTCACACATGTACCACTGAGATATACATTCACTCAATAACACACCCATACACACACTCACCCACCCATACAGTCCATCACAGATGCACTCTTGAAACAATGCACCCAGTGAATCACCCACTCAAACATCTATGCTCAGAGTCACACACACCCCACCCACACAAACACTCAGGCACCCATACAGATACTCAGACAACAAATCAATAACCCATATAGACACTTATGTAGCTATTTGCAAACCCATGCAGTCGCTTACACACCAACAGACACACGGATACAGACATTCAAACAGTTTACTCACTAACCCATTCATTCAGAAAGATATGTTTAATCACTCACTTATAGAGTCAGTCACGCACTTACTAAATCAACCATTCAGACACTTATACACCCACTCATTCATCAATACACCTTTTCCTATATATATTAAACATATTTAAACTTTACAGAAACACACAGTCACTGGATGATGTCATCAGTGATGTCATTTGAGATGTCATCAGTGATGTCACTGACCATGTCATGAGTGATGTAATATGTGACGTCATCAGCAGTGCATTGCGGGGGTGCGAGTTATAGTTAGCTGAAATAACTATAACGGGGGAATTTCGAGTGAAATGTCCAACTAACTATAACTGTCCCTGAAACCTATGGTTTTTTCAGTGACTATATATATATATATATTACCTACTGGCGGTCGCCAGTAGGTAGTTATAGTTAGGACCTATTTTCCATAGGAAATTCACAACATTCTATTTCCAATAACTTTGGTGCCGGTTGATGAATCTTCACAAAATTCGTGGGCGCTCCGGTCCGCTCCTATCCTGAAAGTCTCGGGCTGATTCATCAAGTGGGGGCCGAGAAAAAGGGGGTCCCAAAACGTGTTTTCCCCATGCAATTTTCCATAAGAACCTTTAGTCGCAGCTACAGCCCGAACTGCTGAACGGAATTACACCAAATTTGGCAAAAAGGTAGCCCTTAGTTCAGAGTCGTGCCTTTTGGTTAAATGGTGTAAATCCGTTCAGTAGTTCCTGAGAAATTTGAAAAAGAAAACACATATATATCTGGGCGGAGCCTAAGCACACATGTCATCGTGAGATCTGATTGGCTGTCAGCACTTCATCCTAGAATTGCTGGCAGCCATCTTGGGACCAATATAAATGATAGTACCCCATTGAAATGCATTGTAGTGAATCGAAGATTTTGAGGGTTACCAAAAGGAGAACTATAAAGGGTGATAACAGACTTTAGTTACATTAGAATTCATTTGTTGATGGTACCATACTAATTTCAGGAATTGTGGTGTGTTCTAAGGTGATTTTACCCTGTGAAAAACCTTCTGCTGGGATATCATGAATCATGTTTGAGAGAAAACTATTTTCACATGCTTGTCCCATACAGTTTTGGAAGGTGCTCCAGAAGCTAAAATGAGAGCATATTTTCTGTAAATTCACATTATCTTTCTCAGTCATGTGAGAATGAAGTCTGATATTCTCAGTAAAACATGTACATCCAACAAGGGCAGATACTGTCAGTTGATTCCTTTGTGTTCTACTGCAGCTTCCCAGAGTGTTCTAAAGAACAACTAGAGTGCTAACAGCCTTACTTATGACAAAAGTATGGCACACCTGAAGCCATCTTGATTGGAATAAACTGGTAACTCTTAAAAGATTTAATTTAAAAAGGAACAAAATGAGGGGGTTCATTTTGTCATAGAAATTATGGTTAGTGCTGTAGAAAGAAAAATTAGGACATGTTTTAAGTGAGATCTCAAATATCTTCCTGTTATATTTCAACAGGAGCAGCCTGTCAGTTGATGCCTTTGTGTTCTACTGCAGCTTCCCAGAGTGTTCTAAAGAACAACTAGAGCGCTAACAGTCTTACTTATGACAAAAGTATGGCACACTTGAAGCCATCTTGATTTGAATAAACTGGTAACACTTAAAACATTTAATTTAAATAGGAACAAAATGAGAGGGTTCATTTTGCCATAGAAATTATGGTTAGTGCTGCAGAAAGAAAATTTAGGGCATGTTTTAAGTGAGATCTCAAATCCTCTTCTATTTCATTAGAAAATTCTGACATGCAGACTGAAACAATCACTTTCAATACCAGCAGTAGACTTCCAGTTAACTCCCTGGTGAGCAGTAGCTTTACTACAGTGATCTAATGAACAACTAGAGTGCTAACATTCTGAATTTATGGCAAATGTGTGACACATCTGAATGCCTTCTTGATGGAATCAAAGTAAAAAACTGAAAGCATTTCCTACTGAGGAGCTTGCAGTAAATGACGAAATTAGGAAACTTCATAACAAATAAGTCTCCCAAGATGGCCACCAGAGAAAAAAGAGCCCAAATGTAGCACAAATATCACCCAGATGTAGCCCACATATAGCCCAATGACAGAAGTGTGCAAAACACTTTTTATTTTTAGTTTTTCTGCAGTTTTATATAGTGCAAACTGGTCAGGTATTGGAGCGTTACATCTTACTTGGACCCCTTATTGCGTATTTTGCACGAAGTACATGAGATTGATCTTGCGAAACATTGAACTTTACGATTCTGTTAACCTGAAGTTGCTCTGAACCGGGCTTTGTAACACCCGCTTTTACCTACTGGTTTTAATTAATTCTCACTGTATTGTATTAGGAAAGAGGATTTACTGTTTTTATGTACACTTTTATGATCTATGTTTCTAAATCAGATCAAATAAAGTTTAATGAATTCTATGGCAGGACGGAGGCGAGGATTATGCATATCTTTCCTCACTTTATTTGCATAGCAGTTCAAAGAAAACGTAACACAACAATCATTAAACAAAAGACTACACAACCCATGAACCATTAGGGGGTAGTCTCCAAGGCAACTATAGTCCAATCATATCACAGTCCATCGTATATAATATCGTGACGTCCCTTGCGCTTCCTCTTTCTTCACTGCTCGTCAGTTAAGTGCATTCGTTACATTCTTGGCTTAATCTGACGTTGTTGCTGTTTGTATAGCGGTTTCTTGTGAGCGTTATTAGCATTATTGCATTGGTATTGTTTCATATTCCCTGCGCAGCAGGCTCTTGCCCGAGCGTGTTCTCCCCCTTGCAGTTTCTCCCGCTGTGTGCTCTGCGCGCGGTGAGATCCTGTCAGGCGCGTCTGGTCTGAGCGAGGCAGCTCCGTCGAGCGCTCCCGCTGGTCTTTACGTGCGTTTGGGAATCCGGTCACTCCTTTCGTGTCCGCTTGATTCCCGACCAACCCTCGCTTAATTTTGATACCGCTACGCGGTGATTTCCCCACATGGCCACGTTAGTGACCAGCGCCACCTGGTGGTGGTAATTGGTATTGCGCATCAGTCTATTCTTATAACAGCTTCGGGGAAAGCCCAGCTGTTGGAGCACCGGCGAGGGGGCTGTCTTAAGGATTTTAAGGGCATTTGTTTTGTGCTCACACCCTCTGCTATCATGTCTTCTCCAGAAGATCATTTTTACTCCTCCTACCAGGAAGTGGAGGAGGAATGGCCCCCAACTTCTCCCTCCAGCAGTGGACCAAGCCCTCTCTCTGGATATTTCTAGAGCGCTGGCTCCTCTTAGGGATCAGGTTGATAAGCTGGCGAAAAGCATCCCTGGGGTGTTCAGTGACCCAGATCTGGTGGTGGCGGGTCCAAGTAGCTCCCAGATGGGGAATAAAAGGGCCGTTAAGCATAACGCGGGGCACTTGGAAGGATTTGATAAACTTACGGAGACCTTCCTCAAGAGTGCGCAAACGCTAAAACATGCACCCTGCCGGGAGGAGGAGGGGCCCGGAGAAAATTGCGACACTGTCACCACTATTGTAGACCCCGACGGCAGGTTTCCCTTAGAGGGAGAGGGTGTATCGGAGGACGATTTCTCCTCCGATGAGGATAAGGACTCGGGGCGTCCCTGGCGTCCAGAGTCCCACTCCTCTCAGTCCCCGGTTGGGGACGGGGTCCACTCGGACATGTTCGAGCCTACCCAAATTTACCATCCTAGGTCAGCTGAGTGGACACCTGACGCCAAAGTGGCAGAGTATGTGGTGGGGAAAATCCATCAACCCCTTTAAAGGGAGGTCAGGAATAGGATGAGGGGAGAATGCCCTAGGCCCTCACTGAAGGGGAAGGTAGCACACAAGCCTGAAATTGATGAGAAACTATGTACCTTTTTCTCCAAGTATATGAGGGATCCCAAGAAAGGAATTGATAGGTCTTGGACGTGGTAGGGCCCTTGACCCAAATTATTCAATTGACGGAGCGTTCCAAAGAGTCAGGATCCCCTTTGTCCACGGATATTGTGGCTGGTTGGGCGCACTACCCTAAACCCTAAAACACTACCCCCTCACTACCCAAACACCACTGCACTACCCTAAACCCTAAAACACTACCCCCAGCACGACACCCTACACTACCCAAACATAACTGCACTACCCTAAACCCTAAAACACTACCACCAGCACAACTCCCTACACTACCCAAACACCACTGCACTACACTAAACCCTAAAACACTACCCCCAGCACGACTCCCTACACTACCCAAACACCACTGCATTACACTAAACCCTAAATATACCCCCAGCATGACCTCCCACACTACACAAACACCACTGCACTACCCTAAACCCTAAAACACTACCCTCAACACGACCCCCTACACTACCCAAACACCACTGCACTACCCTAAACCCTAAAACACTAACCCCATCATGACCCCTACACTACCCAAACACCACTGCACTACCCTATACCCTAAAACACGACCCCTACACTACACAAACACGACTGCACTGCCCTAAACCCTAAAACACTACCCCAGCACTACCCCCTACACTACCCAAACACCACTGCACTAACATAAACCCTAAAACACTACCCCCAGCACAACCCCCTATACTACACAAACACCACTGCACTACCCTAAACCCTAAAACACTACCCCCAGCACGACTCCCTACACTACCCAAACACCACTGCACTACCATAAACCCTAAATCTACCCCCAGCACAACCCCCTACACTACCCAAACACCACTGCACTACGCTAAACCATAAAACACTACCCCCAGCATGACCCCCTACACTACACAAACACCACTGCACTACCCTAAACCCTAAAACACTACCACCAGGATGACCCCTACACTACTCAAACACCACTGCACTACCCTAAACCCTAAAACACTACCCCAGCACGACCCCTACACTACCCAAACACCACTGCACAACCCTAAACCCTAAAACACTACCCCCAGCACGACCCCCTACACCACCCAAACACCACTGCACTACCCTAAACCCTAGAAAAGAAACCCCCACCCCATGCCCAATCCCCCTTACCTCTCACTCCTCATGGTTCCTCTCTCCTCATGGTTCCTGCTTCACGTCATCTCTGAGGGGCGGTGCACGTTGTTGTGAGGAAACGGAACAGCCTCTGTTTCCTTACAACAACATGGATCGTCTACATGTTTTTTAGAACGCATGGTCATTTACCATACATACCTTTACAACAAAATTAGTTGTAAAGGCATGCGTGGTAAATGACCATGCGTTCTAAAAATGCGTAGTAATGACTTCGTGATGTACAACGCATGTGTGGTAATGCATGTATTGTAATGGTATCGCAAAGTAAAAAGTCATTGTAACGGCTGTTTACCGATCGAAGCTGGCCCCTGTTCTTCAGTGAGACGTTTATTTGATTAATTAGGAGGAAGGAATGTGGTTTTTTACCGAAAAGTGCATTCCCGGCTGTTGTATTGTGAAAGTGTCCGCGTGGCCTGGTTTCACTTCCGGTGAGAGAGTGGAAGAGTCTGTTTGGATCTAAAGGAGTTCTGTTGTTGGACGGGGCCGGCGCGACATGTCATCAGAAAATATAGCTAATGGAAAGCGTCCTCCCTGAAGTGTGGAGCAGTGCCATGAGAGGTCAACGAGTGTGCGTCCCACCGCAGTATTACCGTACCGCGTGACCCATGTGCCGCCTCCAGGGTACATGAGGCAGAAGCGGCATCGCAGGTCCTCTTGAAGACCGTTGTAGCACTAATTCTACATTTTGGTACTAGGGCATTTTAACTTCTTTGTTCCTGCCAGATACAAAGAGAAGATCCTGTGTTATTCAGTGCCCTTGTTACCTTTTTTGTGGGTTGTGGTGCTTGTCACTTCGCTGCCCCGCCGGTGCACACGACTGGGCACCCCACCTCGTGTGCCATCTGCAGGGCCTCTGCCCTCGGATCACTGGTTTCGGTTTCAGGAGTGGCAACATAAACAGTTGCTCCCAAAGGACTAGCCTGAACACTTAGGTGAATATCCCCTGCACCAGCATTCCACTAAAGCTCAGGAAACACTGGAAAAAAGGATAGCAAACACTCAGGAATCACTGGAAACAAGTGTCGGTCTCACCGGTACACAGCTACAATGACCAACCCTGACCTGAAGGGAGCTGGGGCTTAAAAGAGCTCACAGTACTAATGCGCGTCGGGTGCGAGCAGGCTAGTAGCAGCCAGCCACAGGTGAGCTGAATTCCTCTACCCATACTTGCCTTGCAGGGCTGGAGACAAAGCAGTGAGCAGGGGATTATAGGTAATGGAGTTTCCAGCATGAGCATACTGGCTTCCACAAAACCCAGCATGGATTGGGAATGGATGTTAATTCCTAAATGGTGTCCAAATGCCTGGAAGTCAGGATATGCATACACGGGAGTGTCTGGAAGCATATTAGAACACTTGAAATCCCGACGATTCGGCCCCCTGGTGGTGGGCACGAGAGCACAGGGAGTGAATCGTGACAGTACACCCCTCCAACGACCTCCTCCCAGAATCTAGGACTCGATTTAAAGCCTTTGCTGCTATGAAATAAGTCCGTTTCCATCAGAGATGTAGTGCAAGATACCAGAGGACTGCAGGAAAAATGTGATGATCTGGAGGATAGAATAATATGCTGTAAATTAACAGCAGTGTTGGCGGCAGGACCTGAAGAGTCCAAATCTAGTAAAGGGGGCTTAGAAGCTTGAATCAAAGGTGTTTTAAGTCCAGATGATGGCAGGCTAGAGTAGCACTCTGAAAAGGAAAGCAGATTGACTGTAGGGTCAAAAGCAGATAACTGATTCACAGGAGGCAGAGAGGTCAAAGGCAAGCTGGCTGAAGACAAAGGAGGTGACCGGAAGCAGACATGAAGTTCTGGCCCTGGAGGAAAACATACAGAAGACTCACATGCAGGAGACTTTGGAAGCAGGTATGCAGGAGACCCAGGTCCTGGAGGCTTAAATGTTGAGAGTTGTGTCTCTGAAGCTAGAGGTTCAGTCTCTGAATGTATACTTGCTGAGACCTCTGAAGGCGGGCAAACTGGAAGCACAGGGTCAAAAAGTAGGTAAGACAGAGGTTCAAGGTCGGAAGGCAGGCAGCCTGGAAGCTCTGGTTCTGAAGGCAGGCAGCCTGGAAGCTCTGGGTCTGAAGGCAGGCAGCCTGGAAGCTCTGGTTCTGAAGGCAGGCAGCCTGGAAGCTCTGGTTCTGAAGGCAGGCAGCCCTGAAGCTCTGGTTCTGAAGGCAGGCAGCCTGGAAGCTCTGGTTCTGAAGGCAGGCAGCCTGGAAGTTCTGGTTCTGAAGGCAGGCAGCCTGGAAGCTCTGGTTCTGAAGGCAGGTAGCCTGGAAGCTCCGGCTCGGAAGTCAGACAGGCTGGAAGCTCTGGCTCGGAAGTCAGACAGGCTGGACGCTCTGGCTCGGAAGTCAGACAGGCTGGAAGCTCTGACTTAGTAGGCAGGTGAGCTGTGGGGTTGGGCTCTGAATGCAGGCAGTCTGGAGGCTCCGGAACTAATGGCAGGCAGGCTGCAGGCTCGAGCTCAGATGGCAGGCAGGCTGCAGGCTCTGGCTCAGATGGCAGGCAGGCTGAAGTTCAGAAGGCAGCAGGCAGGCTGAGGACTCTGGAGACTCTGAAAGCAGCAGGCCGGCTGATGACTCTGGCTCTGAAGGCAGCAGGCCGGCTGAGGACTGGAGACTCTGAAAGGAGCAGGCCGGCTGAGGACTCTGGAGACTCTGAAAGCAGCAGGCCGGCTGAGGACTCTGGAGACTCTGAAAGCAGAAGGCCGGCTGAGGACTCTGGAGACTCTGAAAGCAGCAGGCCGGCTGAGGACTCTGGCGACTCTGAAAGAAGACTAGCTGATGGCAGAGAGGCACAAGGATGACAGACTTTAAATTCTGGGAATGGCGATAGCCCATAAACAGTAGATTCCCTGTTGTCAATATTGAAATCTTCACAGTTGCTTGGCAAATTAAAACACGCTGAAGTACTTTCTTTGGGATGGCTCACAATAGTGCTTGTCTTAGAGTCTCTGATGATCAGACTTCCTTTACCTTTTGGCACAGGGTCAAGACTGATTTGCATATGGCTGGGTCCAAACTGGAATGGCATGGTGAGCAAAAAAACTATGGATTTAGGCCCAGATCTCTGTACTGGGGTGAATGTATGACATTGTTCTGCATTCTGTCCATCAATAGTTCTTTTTGCACTTCACATCTCTTAGTCAAAGGAAATAGGTCAGAGATTTCTTGGTCATGGGAGATTTTTTCAATGTCTTCTGCATTACAAGGTGGTACAAATGCATCAGAGCATAGAGTATTATAATTTCCTGACTTTTCAATATGTGGTGTGCTTGAAGGCAAGGGAGCAAACAAGGGGTCAGGATTTTGTTTCTTCTCAGCAAGGAGGTTGGCTTCAGTCACAGCTGTTAAATCAAGAGTGTGGTCTGAATCACAGGATATTGTCACATCAGGGATTATGTGGGGCGCAGGTTCTGGTTTTTTCTGTATGTCAATGGCCTGTCTATGGGTTATCTCTGAGATAGAACTGACCTCACTACCAGGAAAAGAAAGCAAAGAGATGCTTTGTGTTTTGCCTAGCATTTAGGGTTCCTGAAAAGTGGAAGGACACATCACAGATGGAGCGCCTAGATGTAATTTAGCACTAGAAGGCAAAACATCAGATGAGTTAGAAAATTCAGAATTCAAACAAATGCTTTAATTAACTGCATTTTGAGACAAGGTACCATGGCTATTCTGATTGGAATCTAGGTAGTGAGCCACATTATTATTCACACATTAACTAGACCAGATCAGAGGGGACCGCAAAAGAGAGCGCAAGGTTTCATTCTCCATTTCTAAAGAGGCTAACATAGACGCTGAAAAGTAGTCTTGTACCGGGGTTTTGGATTTCCACTTGAACTCTGGGTTATAGTTTTTTAACAGAGTCTGAAACATTTTATTCTCTTGTTGTAATTCCAGAATCTTCGATTTAAATATATCCTGTGAAGATTGTAGATCTTTTTCACCAAGGACAGTGGTAGGCTTGGAAATTTCACAACAAGCAACAGAACTAAACCTTGGAGTTTGTTCAAACTTGCTACTAGCTGCATTTGTTTTAATAGGTCTTCTCTCTCTTTTGGCAAACTGATCACAGTTTTCTTTGAAAGTAGTATTTAACAAGGTCCCTTTAGTATCTGATAATGTGATCTTTACTGGACTACAAGACTGGGTAACATTATTTGAATGGAAAACAGAGGATATGTAATGCATCTGCTCTTTCTGGTTGCGTGGTTGAATATGCTTTAACTGGTGTCATTGAACTACCAGTTTGGTAAGGTGTCAATAAATACTGTGTCTGGAAATTGTCTTTAAACAAAAAAATTGTCTTGACAGAGGATCTCTGAGTTAAAAACTTCAGAAAACTTTTCCTTAACAGTATCACTCTTTGAATTACTATTTTGTCTTTCTGCTGCTAACAAGGTTTACAGAAATTAGTTTTCATCCTGTAGGTCACTGGCTGACATCAGGTAAGGATCAGGGTTACAGATGGACTGAAAATCTAACATAGAAGGATCAACCAACCACAGGGAATAATATTCAGAATATAAAAGTATATTTTGTTCCATGAATCGATCCCTAGAGTCCAAGGACTTTCTAATATGTTGTACGGAACTGCGCTGCCTTGGTAATGGATGTCTGCCAACATGCGCAAACTTTCTGGATCTGATGCTAAACATCTTGGCAAGAACTGACTGGGAGAGCTTTGAGAAAAAAAAGTGGTAGCTAACTGAATGCAAAGAAACCCCACAAGTGACCCTGGAAATGTAGGTTGGTCTTTCTGTCCGGGACTATGTCAGGAACACAGTCAGGGACTTGAGCAAGGACTGGGAACTGGGTAGAAAACGTACACAAAAAGAGTAGTATAGCGCTGCCCAGGATCACACAGGAAGTCAGAGGAGAAAAGGGATCCAAAGGGGAAGCCTGTATAAGTGAACAAGATGGTTAAGACTCAAAGGATTGGCACTCAAGAGGCAATTTAGCATTCAGAATAACTACACCCAGGATGGACGTGCAGACATATATATATATATATATATATATATATATATATATATATATATATATATATATATATATATATCATATATATATATGTGCACACACAACAACATTAACAATAAAGGGAATGTGTGGTAAAGCACTCAGGAGCTCCACACGGTAAGACTGAAGCTCAGTAAGTTCCTCACCCACAATTGCTGTTACAGAGACTGACTATAAATACCCACATATAGGATATGCATGCAAGGGCAGGGTCTGTGGAGCTGATACCTATGGTGATGTTATAAATGTAACTCAAAGAAAATACAGTGAACAAGAAACACCACCTAGGTTGTCAGCTGTACCCAAGGATCCTGGCGATCAAACAGGAACACGCAAGGTAGTAATAGCAAGGGGGTAGAACTAAATACAAGCACAATAGACAAGGAGCTAGCAAGGAGGAGTGCTTAACAGTAAAGGAAGGAAATCACAGGGCACACTGGCAGAAAGCAAGTAACAAACATACAAGGTAATAGAAGCAAGACAGCAGGAATAGAAAGACTGTAAACTAGGAACTTGAACCAAGGAAATGGGAAGAAAAGCAGGGACTGCAAAATGATATACAAAAGGGACGGATTCATGGGTGTACAAGAATAGTGCTGGTTCAGGAATCAGGAAAATAAAGTAGCACTGAAGGCAGTGCTGGAGCAGGAACTAGAGTTGAGCAAAAGCTCAGGAGTCAAGGTAGCACTGCACGCAGTGCTAGTTCAGAAACAAGGGAAACTGCTGCAGGTCAGGAACAAGGAATGCTAAGGCTCAGGAGTCAAGGTTGTACTGCAGGCAGTGATAGTTCAGGAACAAGGGAAACTGCTGCAGTTCAGGAACAAGAAATAACTAAAGCTCAAGAAACACTGGAAACAAGGATAGCAAATGCTCAGGAAGCACTGGAAACAAGGGTCGGTCTCACCGGTACACAGGTACAATGACCAACCCTAGCCTGAAGGGAGCTGGGGCTTAAAAGAGCTCACAGTACTCATGTGCATCAGGTGTGAGCAGGCTAGTAGCAGCCAGCCACAGGTGAGCTGAATTCCTCCACCCATCCTTGGCCTGCAGGGGTGGAGACAAAGCAGTGAGCAGGGGATTATAGGTGATGCATGAGCAGACTGGCTTCCACAAATCCCGGCATGGATTGGGGATGGATGTCATTTCCTACATGGTGTCCAAATGCCTGGAAGTCATGATATGCATACAGGGGAGTGTCTGGAAGCATATTAGAACACTGGAAAGCCCCACAATTCTGCCCCCTGGTGGTGGGCACAAGAGCACAGGGAGTGAATTGTGACATGCACTACCCATGCACTCACTCACTCAGCCAGGCAATACCCATGCACACATTCAAACCCCCAGGCAATACCCTTGTCTCATCCATTTACTCAGGCACTATGCATGCACTCATCCACTTACTTATGCACTTTCCATGCACTCATCCAATGACCCAGGCACTACCCATGCAATCACATAGGCACTATTCATGCACTCATCCAATCACCCAGGCACTACCCTTGCACTCATCCATTCAATGAGGTGGTACCCAGGCACTCATCCAATCACCTAAGCGCTACTCTTCCACTCATCCAGTCACCCAGGCAGTAACCATGCACTCATCCAGTCACTCAGGCAGTACCCATACACTCATCCAATCATCAAGGCACTATCCATGGACCCACAAATTCACCTAGGTTCTAACCTTTCACTCATCCATTCACTTAGGAACTTCCCATGCACTCATCCATTCACCCGGGCACTACCCTTGTGCACATCCAATCACCCGGTCACTACCTTTGCACTAATCCATTCAGTCAGGCAGATCCCCTGCACTCATCTATTCATTTAGGCACTACCCTTGCAGTCATACAATGACCCAGGTACTGCCCTTGCACTCATCAATTCACTCAGTCACTACGCATGCGCTCATCCATTAACTCACACACTTCCCACACACTCATCCAATGACCCAAGCACTACCCATGCAATCAGCCAGGCACTTTTCATGCACTCATCCAATTACCCAGCGACTACCCATGCACTCATCCATTCAATGAGGTGGTACCCAGGTACTCATCCAATCACCCAGGCACTACTCTTGAACTCATCCAGTCACCCATGCAGTGCCCATGCACTCATCCAATCACTCAGGCATTAGCCCTGCACTCAATCACTCACTCAAGCACTACTCATCCATTCACCCAGGCACTACAAATGGACACATCCAAACACCCAGACACTATGCTTGAACTCATCCAGTCACCCAGACAGTACCCATAGACACATCCAATCACCCAGTCACTACCTTTGCACTCATCCATCAGTCAGGCAGATCCCTTGCACTCATCCATTCACTCAGGCACTACCCATGCAGTCATCCAATTACCCAGGCACTGCCCTTGCACTCATCCATTGACTCATGCACTACCCATGCAGTCGTTCCTTCACCCAGACACTAACCATGCACACATCCAAACACTCAGGATACCCATGCACAAATCCAATCACTCGGGCTACCCATGCACTCATCCAATCACCCAGGCACTACTCATGCACTCATTAAATCTCCCAGGCACTACCCATGCACTCATCCAATCACACAGGCAGTACCCATGCAGTCATCCAATGACCCAGGCACTACCCTTGTACTCATCCATTGACTCACATACTACCCATACACTCATCCCTTCACCCAAGCGCTACTCGTGTACTCATCCAGTCACCCAGGCACCATTTATGCACTCATCTAATCACTCATGCACTCACACAATCACCCAGGCACTATAATGCACTCATCCAATCACTCAGGCACTATCCATGCACTCACACAATCACCCAGGCACTATACATGCACTCATCCAATCAGACAGGCACTATCCATGAACTCATCCAATCACCAAGGCACTACATTTGAACTCATCCATTCGATGACGTGCTACCCATGCACTCATGCAACCACCCAGGTGCTACTCTTGCAGTCATCCAGTCACCCAGGCACTACTTAGACACTCATCCAATCACTCAGGCACTATACATGCACTCACACAAATACCCAGGCACTATACGTGCACTCATCCAATCACCCAGGCATGACCCATGCACTCATCCAATCACCCAGGTGCTACTCTTCCACTCATGCATTAACCCAGGCACTAATTATGCACTCATCCAATCAACTATGCACTGTCCATGCATTCACCCAATCACCCAGGCACTATCCATGAACTCATACAGTCACCCAGTCACTACCTTTGCACTCATCTATTCAATGAGGCGCTACCCATGCACTCATCCAATCACCCAGGTGCTACTCTTCTACTCATTTAGTCACCCAGGCACTACTTAAGTACTCATCCAATCAGTCACGCATTATCCATGGACTCACACAATCACTCAGGCACCATAATGCACTCATCCAATCACTCAGGCACTATCCTTGTGCTGACACAATCACCCAGGAACTATTGATGCACTCACCTAGCACTCAGGCACTACCCTTGCACTCATCCAATTACCCAGACACTACTTTTGAACTCCTCCAGTCACCCAGGCAGTACCCGTGAACTCATCCTATCACCCACGCACTATCCATGCATTCACCAAATCACCCAGGCACTATCCATGCACTCACCCATTGCCCAGGCACTACACTTGCACTCATCCATTTTCCCAGGCACTACCTTGCACTCATCCAATCACTAAGGCATTACGCTTGCACTCAATCATTCACTCAGGCACTACTCTTCCACTCATCCACTGACCCAGGCACTACCCATGCACTCCTCCATTCACCCAGGCACTACAAATGGGCACATACAAACACCCAGACACTACTCTTGCACTCATCCAGTCACCCAAGCAGTACCCAGGCACTCCTCCATTCACCCAGACACTACCCATGCACTCATCCAATCACCCAGGCAGTACAAATGCACTCATCAATCACTCAGGCAGTATCCATACACTCATGCAATCAACATGGCAGTACCCTTTCACTCATCGATTCACTCAGTCACTATCCACGCACACATCCAATCACCCAGTGACTACCTTTGCACTCATCCATTCAGTAGGACAGTCCCCATGCACTCATCCATTCACTCAGGCACAACCCATGGAGTCATCCAGTGACCCAGGCACCACCCTTGCACTCATCCATTCACCCAGGCACTACCCATGCACTCATCCAATCACCCAGACGCTACTCTTGCACTCATCCAGTCACCCAGACACAACTTATCCACTCATCCAATCATGCAGGCACTATTCATGAACCCTCACAAACACTGAGGCACTATAATGCACTGATCCAATCACTCAGGCACTATCCATGCACTCACACAATCACCCAGGCACTATACATGCACTCATCCAATCACCCAGTCACTAACCATGCACTCATCCAATCACACATGTGCTAATCTTGCACTAATCTAGACACCCAGGCAGTCCCCATGCACTAATCCATTCACTCAGGCACTACCCATGGAGTCATCCAGTGACCCAGGCACTACCCTTGCACTCATCCATTCACCCAGGCACTACCCATGCAATCATCCAATCACCCAGACACTACTCTTGCACTCATCCAGTCACCCAGACACAACTTATCCACTCATCCAATCATGCAGGCACTATTCATGAACCCTCACAAACACCGAGGCACTATAATGCACTGATCCAATCACTCAGGTACTATCCATGCACTCACACAGTCACCCAGGCACTATACATGCACTCATCCAATCACCCAGGCACTAACCATGCACTCATCCAATCACACATGCGCTAATCTTGCACTTATCTAGACACCCAGGCAGTACCCATGCACTCATCCAATCACCCATGCACTAGCCATGCATTTACCTAATTACCCAGGTGCTATCCATGAACTCATCCAATCACCCAGGCACTACATTTGAACTCATCCATTCGATAAGGTGCTACCCATGCACTCATGCAATCACCCAGGCGCTACTCTTGCAGTCATCCAGTCACCCAGGCACTACTCATTTACTCATGCACTATTCATGCACTCACACAATCACCCAGGCACTATCCATGCACTCATCCAATCAATCAGGCACTATACATGCGCTCACACAATCACCCACACACTATATATGCACTCATCAAATCACCTGGGCATTACCCATGCATTCATCCAATCACCCAGGTGCTACTCTTGCAGTCACCCAGTCACTAATTATGCACTCATCCAGTCACCCATGCACTATCCATGCATTCACCCAATCTCCCAGGCACTAACCATGAACGTATCCAATCATCTAGGTACTATCTATCCATTCAATAAGGTGCTACCCTTGCACTCATCCAATCACCCATGCACTAGCCATGCATTCACTTAATCACCCAGGCACTATCCATGAACTCATTCAATCAACTAATCACTAACTTTGCACTCATCCATTCAATGAGGTGCTACCCATGTACTTATGCAATCACCCAGTCTCTACCCTTGCACTCATCCAATTACTCAGGCACTAACTTGCACTAATCCAATCAACCAGGTGTTACCCTTGCACTCATTCATATACTCAGGCAGTAACCTTGCACTGATCCATTCACTCATGCACTCATCCATTCACCCACGCACTACCCATGTACTAATCCAATCACCGAGGTGCGACTCTTACACTCATGCTGTCACCCAGGCACTACCCATACACTCATCCAAGCACCCAGGCACAATCAATGCACTCACACAATCAACAAGGCACTACCCTTTCACTCATCCATTCACTCAGGCACAATCCATGCACACATCCATTCACTCAGGCACTACCTATGCACTCATCTATTCACCCAGGCACTGGCCATGCACACATCCAATCACCCAGTTACTTCCTTTGCACTCATCAATTCAGTCAGGCAGTTCCCATGCACTCCTCCATTCACTGAGGCACTACCCATGCACTCATCCAATCACCCAGACGCTACCCTTTCACTCATCCAATCAAGCAGGTACTATCCATGCACTCACACAATCAAAAAGGCACTACCCAGTCACTCATCCATTCACTCAGGCACTATCTATTCACTCAGGCACTACCCATGCAGTCATCCAATGACCCAGGCACTACCCTTGCATTTTTCCATTCACCCAGGTACTACTTATGCCCTCATCCAACCACTCGCACACTATCCATGCACTCACACAATCGCCCAGGCACTATCATGCACATATCTAATCACCCACACACTATCCATGCATTCACCAAATCTCCCAGGCACTATCCATGCACTCACCCATGCACTACCCTTACACTCATCCAATAACACAGGCACTAACTTGCACTAATCCAACCACCCAGGTGTTACCGTTGCACTCATTCATTTACTCAGGCAGTAACCTTGCACTGATCCATTCACTCATGCACTACACATGCACTCATCCATTCAACCACACACTACCCATGCACCCATAAAGTCACCCAGGAACTACTCATGCATTCATCCAATCTCCCAGGCACTACTCTTGAACTCATGCACTTAATGAGGCAGTACCTATGCACTCATCCTATCACCCAGGTGCTACTCTTGCACTCATCCAGTCACTGAGGTAGTACCCATGAACTCATCCAATCACCCAAGCACTATCCATGTATTCACCAAATCACCCAGGCACTATCCATGCACTCACCTATCACACAGGCACTACCCT
Source organism: Calotriton arnoldi (assembly GCA_963921515.1). NCBI lineage: Eukaryota > Metazoa > Chordata > Amphibia > Caudata > Salamandridae > Calotriton > Calotriton arnoldi. The sequence goes on along the minus strand of CAWUFW010003689.1, from coordinate 1,243,333 downwards.
TGCACTCATCCAATTACCCAGGCACTACCTTGCACTCATCCATTCACCCAGGCACTACCCATGCACTCGTCCTTTCACCCAGGCACTACAAAAGCACACATCCAAACACCCAGGCACTACCCTTGCACACATTCAATCACCCAGGCAGTACACATGCACCCATCAAATTACTCAGGCACTACCCATACACTCACACAATCAAAAAGGCACTACCCTTTCACTCATCCATTCACTCAGGCACTATCCATGCACACATCCATTCACTCAGGCACAACCCATGCACTCATCTATTCACCCAGGCACTACCCATGCACTCATCCAATCACCCAGGCACTATCCATGCACTCACACAATCAAAAAGGCACTACCCTTTCAATCAGGCACTTCCCATGCAGTCATCCAATGACCCAGGCACTACCCTTGCATTTATCCATTCACCCAGGCACTACCCATGCACTCATCCAATCACCCAGGTGCTACTCTAGTACTCATTCAGTCACCCATGCACTACTTATGCCCCCATCCAATTACTCATGCACTATCCATGCACTCACACAATCACCAAGGCACTATAATGCACTCATCCAATCACTCAGGTACTATCCATGCGCTCACACAATCACCCAGGCACTATACATGCATTCACCCCTCACCCAGGCACCAATCTTGCACTTTTCCAATTACCCTGGCACTACCTTGCACTCACCCAATCACTCAGGTGTTACCCTTGCACTCATTCATTTACTCAGGCAGTACCCTTGCACTGATCAATTCACTCAGGCATTACTCTTGCACTCATCCATTCACACAGGCACTACCCATACACTCATCCAATCACCCAGACGCTACTCTTGCACTCATCCAGTCATCCAGGCACTACTTATCCACTCAACCAATCATGTAGGCACTATCCATGCACTCGCACAACCACCCAGGCGCTACTTTTGCACTCATCCAGTCACCCAGGCATTACCCATGCAGTCATCCAATGACCCAGGCACTACCCTTGCACTCATCAATTCACTTAGTCACTATGCATAGGCTCATCCATTAACTCATGCACTTCCCGTGCACTCATCCAATGGCCCAAGCACTACCCATGCAATCAGCCAGGCGCTATTCATGCACTCATCCAATCAACCAGGCACTACTCTTGCACACATCCATTCAATAGGGTGGTACCCAGGTACTCATCCAATCACCCAGGTGCTACTCTTGCACTCATTCAGTCACCCAGGCAGTACCCATGCACTCATCCAATCCCACGCACTATCCTTGCTCTCATCCAAACACCCAGGCACTATCCATGAACCCATCCAATCACCCAGGCGCTACTTTTGCAGTCATCTAGTCACCCAGGCATTACGTATGCACTCATCCAATCACTTATGCACTATCCATGCACTCACACAATCACCCAGCCACTATAATGTACTCATCCAATCACACAGGCACAATCCATGTGCTCACACAATCACCCAGGCACTATACATGCACTCATCCATTTACCCAGGCACTACCCTTGCACTAATCTGTTCACTTATACACTACTCATGCACTCATCCAATCAACCCGGCACTAACCATGCACTCATCCAATCACCCATACACTACCTGACACTTATCCATTCACTGAAGGCACTACCTATGCACTCATACAATCACCCAGGCAAGGCCCATTCACTCATCTAGTCACGCAGGCACAACCCATACACTCATTCAATCACTCAGGCCCTATCCATGTACTCACACAATCACTCAGGCACTATACATGCACTCATCCATTCAATGAGGTGCTACCCATGCACTCATCCAATCACCCAGGTGCTACTCTTGCACTCATCCACTCACCCAGGCACTACGTATGCACTCATCCAATCACTCAGGCAATACTCTTCTACACATCCATTCACTGAGGCACAACCCTTGCACTCATCCAATCACCCATACATTACCCATACACTCATCCAATCAGCCAGGCACTATCCATGCATTCACCCATCACCAGACACTACCCTTGCACTCATCCAATTACCCAGGCACTACCTTGCACTCATGCAAACACTCAGACATTACCCTTGCACTTATTTCTTCAACAGGCACTGCCCAGGCAATCATTCCTTCACTTAAGCACTAACCATGCACACATCCAATCATTCAGTCACTACCCATGCACTTATCCATTCACCCAGGCACTACCCATGCACACATCCAATCACCCAGTCACTACCTTTGCACTCATCCACTCAGGAAGTTCGATCCACTCATTCATTCACTCAGGCACTACCCATGCAGTCACCCAGTGACCCAGGCACTACCATTGCACTCATCCATTCACCCAGGCACTACTTATCCACTCAACCAATCATGCTGGCACTATCCATGCACTCGCACAATCACCCAGGCAATATACATGCACTCATCCAATCACTCAGAGACTTTCCATGCACTCACACAATCACCCAGGCACTATACATGCACTCATTCAATCACCCAGGCACCACACCTTGCACTCATCCATTTAACGAGGTGCTACCCATGCACTCATCCAATCACCCAGGTGCTACTCTTGCACTCATTCAGTCACCAAGGCACTAGCCGTGTACTCACCCATCACCCAGGCACCACACCTTGCACTCACCATTTAACGAGGTGCTACCCATGCACTCATCCAATCACTCAGTTGTTACCCTTGCACTCATTCATTTACTCAGGCAGTACCCTTGCACTGATCAATGAACTCATGCACAACCCATGCACTCATCCATTCACCCAGGCACTACCCATGCATATATCCAAACCCCCAGGCAGTACCCTTGAACTCATCCATTTACTCAGGCACTACGCATGCATTCATCCATTTACTCACACACTTTCCATGCACTTATCCAATGAGCCAGGCACTACCCATGCAATCACATAGGCACTATTCATGCACTCATCCAATCACCCAAGCACTACCCTTGCACTCATCCATTCAATGAGGTGGTACACAGGCACTCATCCAATCACCCAGGCGCTACTTTTGCACTCATCCAGTCACCCAGGTAGTACCCATGCACTCATCCAATCACTCAGGCACTACCCATGCACTCATCCATTCACTCACAAACTACCCATGCACTCATCCATTCACCCAGGCACTAACCTTGCACACATCCAATCACCCAGTCACTTCCTTTGCACTAACCCAGTCAGTTGGGCAGATCTCCTACAATCATCTATTCTTTTAGGCACTACCCATGCAGTCATCCAATGACCCAGTCACTACCATTGCACTATTCCATTCAGTTGGGCAGATCTCCTACACTCATCTATTCATTTAGGCACTACCCATGCAGTCATCCAATGACCCATGCACTACCCTTGCACTCATTGATTCACATAGTCACTATGCATGTGTTCATCTATTAACTCATGCACTTCACATGCACTCATCCAATGGCCCAGGCACTACCCATGCAATCAGCCAGGCACTATTCATGCACTCATCCAATCACCCAGGCACTACCCTTGCACTCATTAATTCAATGAGGTGGTACCGAGGTACTCATCCAATCACACAGGCACTATCCATTCACTCACACAATCACCCAGGCACTATACATGCACACATCCAATCACCCAGGCACTACCCTGCACTAATCAGTTCACTTAGACACTACTCATGTACTAATCTAGTCACCCAGGCAGTACACATTCACTCATCCAGTCACCCAGGTACAACCCATACACTCATTCAATCAACGAGGCCCTATCCATGCACTCACACAATCACTCAGGCACTATACATGCACTCAGCCATTCAATGAGGTGCTACCCATGCACTCATCCAATCACCCAGGTGCTTCTCTTGCACTCATCCACTCACCCAGGCACTATGTATGCACTCATCCAATCACTCAGGCAATACTATTCTATACATCCATTCACTGAGGCACAACCCTTGTACTCATCCAATCACCCAGGCACTACCCATGCACTCATCCAATCACCCATACACTATACATGCATTCACCCAGGCATTACCACTAACTACTCATCCATTTAATGAGGCGGTACCCATGCACTCATCCAATCACCCAGGTGCTACTCTTGCACTCAACCAGTCAACCAGGCAGTACCCGTGCACTCATCCAATCTCCCACGCAATATCCATGGATTCACCCATCACCAGGTACTACCCTTGCACTCATCCAATTACCCAGGCACTACCTTGCACTCATGCAAACACTCAGGTGTTACCCTTGCACTTATTCCTTCACTCAGGCACTGCCCATGCACACATACATTCAGACGCTACTCTTGCACTCATCCAGTCAATGAGGCGCTACCCATGCACTCACACAATCACCCAAGCACTGTAATGCACTCATTCAATCACTCAGTATCAGCTCCGATAGCTTCACACAATTCAGATGATACCTCGGAGTTGGTTCGATGCACAAATGGATCCACCTCTTGATCGTCTCAATTCTGTTTGCTCTATAGCACAGAAGGTTGATATGATCAAGCGAGGGAAGGAAAGGATGGGGACAGCAGGGAGGGAGATCTGAGAAGAGACAATACAATTAGAACAAAGTTTTGCATAAAGCGTATCCCAGATCATACAAAAACTGTTCTATACCATTATTCTGTACCTGTAAAGTAAAATAACTAAGCTTAGCCTTCCTAGGCTTCCTAGAAATGGTGTTGACCCTCTTTCTTGGTTGCAAACCAATACAATGCGCCGTAACTGTGAATCTAATGAAACAAGAGGAGAGTTAAGAACCTTTCTATACTGTATAGAGTTAAGAACCTTCTCAAGAAACCTTCCTGAATACCCACCTTTTCATGTGCTTGTAAATACTTCACAGGGGGTATTCCCATAATATCCTAATGAACCCCTGTTACCACAAGGCATGAAAGAAAATAGGGAATCAATGTAGAGATTTACCTCTATGTATATATATGATATTCATAGTAATATTGTAGCAGTAAAAAGAAGTCAGTTGTTGAAAAGCGATATGCAATGAAGATGTAAAACAATATATATATATATATATATATATATATATATATATATATATATATATATCAACGAACAGACTTAGTTTCTCGGCACCTCCACATCCCAGACGGGCGAACAGAGAATCCACGAACCACTGGAAATTTTTGGCATAAAGATCTTTTTATTTGCTCCTCAGAACGACGCGTTTCGGGCAACACTTGCCCTTTGATATATATAAGAAATATCAAATAAAGTATCATGCCTTTTCCAACATGGCATTAGTATATATTTCCAAGTGAGCAAAAAACTCTCATGCCGTTTCTCAACACGGCTTCGGCTTAGAGGTATTCAAAAATTTCTTTTCCATAAACACGCCGTTTCCCTCACGGCTGGAAGACACACAGTATAAACAAGATGCAGGCACTCAGGCCGTTGCCTTCACAACCGCGAATACTGCACAACCAGGAAACAAGATTCAATTCAAATGAAGCAGAAACAAATGCTTCAGCGGGAATTTCTTCGCCAAAGCCAAACACGGAATCACCAAACAAGACTCCGGTGCCGAAGCACCCTTACCCCACAACAGGAGACACGCCGCAGCACTCGTCCATCTTCTCTTCCACGGAAGGAATAACCGGCATCGGTTCTCTGCCATGGATTAAATAAATCCCCGCCTCTGCCGCCGGAAGCACTTTGTTGCGTTGCTCTGGAAGTGGTTCTAGCCTTCTGGGAAATGTGGTTCAGAGAGGGGATATTGAAGCTGACAGCGTGCTGCGCAATTGCCTCACATAAAACTCAGGTACTATCCATGCACTCACACAATCACCTAGGCTCTATAGAACCACTCACCCAATCACCCAGGCACTACCTTGCACTCATCCATTCAATGAGGTACTAACCATGCACTCATCCAATCACCCTGGCACAACCCATGCACTCAGGCAATCACCCAGGCAGGACTCATGCAGTCATCCATTCACTCAAGCACTTCCCATGCAGTCATGCAATAAACCAGGCACTACCCATGCACTCATCAAATCACCCAGGCAGTACCCATGCATTCATCCAATCACTCAGGCACTACCCTTGCACTAATCCAATTATCCCAGTACTACCCATGCACTCATCCAATCACCCATACACTACCCTTGCACTCATCCATTCACTGAAGGTACTACCCATGCACTTATCCAATCACCCAGGCAGGACCCATGCACTCATCCAATCACCAAGGCACTACCCATGCACTTATCCAATCACCCAGGCACTACCCCATGCACTCATCCAGTCAACCAGGCACTACCCATGCACACATCCAATCGCCCAGTCACTTCCTTTGCACTCATCCATTCAGTCAGGCAGATCCCATGGACTCATCCATTCACTCAGGCACTAGCCATGCAGTCATCCAATGACCCAGGCACTACCCTTGCACTCATCCATTCACTGAAGGCACTACCCATGCACTTATCCAATCACCCAGGCAGTACCCATGCACTCATCCAGTCACCAAGGCACAACCCATGCACTCATCCAATCACCAAGGCACTACCCTTGCACTCATCCATTCAATGAAGCGCAGCCCCTGCACTCATCCAATCGCCCAGTCACTTCCTTTGCACTCATCCATTCAGTCAGGCAGATCCCATGGACTCATCCATTCACTCAGGTACTACACTTGCAGTCATCCAATGACCCAGGCACTACCCTTGCACTCATCCATTTACTCATGCACTACCCATGCACTTATCCCTTCACCCGACACTACCCATGCACTCATCCATTCACCCAGGCACTACCCAGGCACACATCCAATCACCCAGTCACTACCTTTGCACTCATCCACTTATGTAGTTCTGACCCACTCATCCATTCACTCAGGCATGCACTACCCATGCACTTATCCATTCACCCAGCCACTAACCATGCACACATCCAATCACCCAGGCACTGCCCATGCACTCATCCATTTACCCAGGCACTACCTATGCACTCATTGAATAACCCAGGCACTACCGATACACCCACCCAATCATCCAGGCACTACCCATGCACTCATCTATTCACTCCGGCAGCACCCATGGCACTCATCCAATCACCCATGCACTACTTATGCACTCATCCAATCACTCAGGCACTATCCATACACTCTCACAATCACCCAGGTACTACCCATGCACTCATCTATTCACTCAGGCAGTACCCATGCATTCATCCAATCACCCAGGTGCTACTCTTGCACTCATCCAGTCACCGAGGCACTACTTATGCAGTCATCCAATCATTCAGGCACTATCCATGCACTCACACAATCACCCGTGCACTATCTATGCATTCATCCTATCACCCAGGCACTACCTTGCACTCATCCATTCACTATGCATGTGCTTATCCATTTACTCACGCGCTTCCCATGCACTTGTCCAAAGACCCAGGCACTACCCATGCAATCACCCAGGCACTATTCATGCACTCATACAATCACCCAGGCACTCCCCTTGCACTCATCCGTTCAATGAGGTGGTACCCATTCAAACATCCAATCACCCAGGCACTACTCTTGCACTCATCCAGTCACTCAGGCAGTACCCATGCACTCACACATTCACCGAGGAACTACCCATGCACTCATCTATTCACTCAGGCAGTACCCATGCAATCATCCAATACCCATGCACTACCTTCCACTCATCCATTGAAGGAGGTGCTACCCGTGCACTCATCCAATCCCTTTGGCACAACCCATGCACTCCTGCAATCACCTAGGCACTACCCATGCAGTCATCAATTCAATTAGGCACTACCCATGCAGACATGCAATAAACCAGGCACTACCCATGCACTTATCAAATCACCCAGGCAGTATCCATGCACTCATCCAATCACTCAGACACTACCCTTGCACTAATCCGTTCACTTAGAAACTACTCATGCACTCATCCAGTCACTCAGTCCCTACTAATACACTCATTCAATCATCCCGGCACTACCCATGCACTCATCCAATCACCAATACACTACCCTTGCACTCATCCATTCACTGAACGCACTACCCCTGCACTCATCCAATCACCCAGGCAGTACCCATGCACTCATCCAGTCACTAGCCATGCACTCATCCAATCACCAAGGCACTAACCTTGCACTCATCCATTCAATGAGGTGCTACCCATGCACTCATCCACTCACCCAGGAACTATGTATGCACTCATCCAATTACTCAGGCATTCAATGAGGTGCTACCCATGCACTCATGCAATCACCCAGGCGCTACTTATGCACCCATCCAATCACTCACGCACTATCCATGCATTAACGAAATCACCCAGGCATTATAATGCTCACATCCAATCACTCAGGCATTATCGATGTGCTCAAAATCACCCAGGCACTATACATGCACTCATCCAATCACCCAGGCACTACACCTTGCAATCATACATTCGATGAGATGCTACCCATGCACCCAAGCACTCATCCAATCACCCAGGCGCTACTCTTGCACTCTTCCAGTCACCCAGGCAATACCCATACACTCATCCAATCACCCACACACTATCCATGCCATGCACTCACCCAATCACCCAGGCACTATCCATGCACTCACCCATCGCCCAGACACTATCCATGTTCTCCCCATCACCCAGGCACTACCCTTGCTCGCATCCATTCACTCAGGCACTACGCATATGCTCAGCCATTTACTCACACACTTCCCATGCACTCATCCAATGACCCAGACAAAACCCATGCAATCACCCAAGAACTATTCATGCACTCATCCAATCACCCCGGCACTATCCATGCATTCACCCAATCACTCAGGCACTATCCATACACTCATTCATTCACTCAGGCACTACCTATGCACTCATTCATTCATCCAGGCACTACCCATGCACACATTCAATCACCCAGTCACTACCTTCACACTCATCTATTCAGTAAAGCAGATCCCATGCACTCATCCATTCACTAGCCATGCAGTCATCCAATGACCCAGGCAGTACCCTTTCACTCATCCACTCATTCAGGCACTACCCATGCATTCACCCGTTCACTCAGGCACTACCCATGCACTCATCCATTCACTCAGGCACTACCCATGCACAAATCCAATCACCCAGTCAGTACCTTTGCACTCATCCATTCAGTCAGGCAGATACCACTCATCCATTCACTCAGGAACTACCCATGTAGTCATCCAATAACCCAGGCACTACCCTTGCACTCATCCATTGACTCACGCACTACCCAGGCACTCATCCCTTCACCCAGGCACTGACCATGCACACATCCCTTCACTCAGGCACTACCCATGCACTCATCCATTCACCCAGCCACTACACATGCACACATCCAATCACCCAGTCACTACCTTTGCACTCATCCATACACTCAGGCAATACCCATACCGTCATCTAATGACCCAGGTACTACCCTTACAATCATACATTCAATCACGCATGCACTAGCCATGCACTCATCCATTCACCAAGGCACTAACCATGCACACATCCAATCCCCAGGCACAAACCTTGCACTCATCTATTCACTCAGGCAATACCAAAGCACTCATCCAATCACCCAGGCACTACTTATGCACTCATCCAATCACTCAGGCACTAACCATACACTCTCACAATCACCCAGGCACTATACATGCACTCATCCAATCACCCAGGCACTAACTTGCACTCATCCATTCAATGAGGTGCTACCCATGCACTCATCGAATCACCCAGTTCTACTCTTGCACTCATGCAATCACCTAGGCACTACCCATGCAGTCATGCAATAAACCAGGCACTACCCATGCACTCATCCAATCACCCAGGCACTATCCATGCACTCAGGTCCTACACATGTACTCATCCAATCATCCCTGCACTACCCATGCACTCATCCAATCACCCATGCTCTACCCTTGCACTCATCCATTCAATGAGGTGCTACCCATGCACTCAACCAATCACCCAGGTGCTACTCTTGCACTCATCCACTCACCCAGGAACTAAGTATGCACTCATCCAATCATTCAGGCAATACTCTTCTACACATCCATTCACTGAGGCACTACCCTTGAACTCATCCAATCACCCACACACTCCCCATGCATTCACCCAATCACCCAGGCACTACCCATGCACTCACCAATTCAATGTGGCAGTACCCATGTGATCACCCAGGTGCTAATCTTGCACTCATCTAGTAACAAAGGCAGTATCCATGCACTCACCCAATCACCCATGCACTATCCATGCATTCACCCAATCACCCAGGCACTATCCATGCACTCACCCATCACTGAGGCACAACCCTTGCACTCATCCAATTACCCAGGCACTACCTTGCACTCATGCATTCCCCTTGAACTTATTACTTCCCTCAGGCACTACTCTTCCACTTATCCATTCACTCAGGCACTACCCATGCACTCATCCATTCACCCATTCACTACCCATGCACACATCCAAATACCAAGGCACTACCCTTGTACTCAACCATTTATTTAAGCACTATGCATGTGCTCATCCACTTACTCACGTACTACCAATGCACTCATCCATTCACTCAGGCACTACCCCTGCAGTCATCCAGTGACCCAGTTACTACCCTTGCACTCATCCATTCATGCATGTACTACCCATGCACTCATTCATTCACCCAGGCACTAACCATACACACATCCTTTCACCCAGGCACTACCCATGCAGTCCTCCAATCACCCAGGCGCTACTCATGCACTCATCCAGTCACCCAGGGACTACTTATGCACTCCTACAATCACTCATGCATTATCCATACACTCAGACAATCACCCACGCATTATAATGCACTCATCCAATCACCCAGGCACTCAGACAATCAGCCAAGCACTACACATGTACTCATTCAATCACCCAGGCACTACCCTTGCACTCATCCATGCAATGAGGTGCTACACATACACTCATCCAACCACCCAGGCACTACTCTTGCACTCACCAAGTCACCCAAGCAGTACCTGTGCACTCATCCAATCACCCAGGCAGTATCCATGCATTCACCGAATCACCGAGTCACTATCCATGCACTCACCCATCACCCATGCACTACACTTGCACTCATCCTATTACCCAGGCACTAACTTGCACTCATCCAATCACTCAGGGGTTACCTTTGCACTCATTCATTTACTCGGGCAGTACCCTTGCACTGGTCCATTCACTCATGCACTACTCATGCACTCATCCATTCACACAAGCACTACGCATTTACTCAGACACTTCCCATGCACTCATCCAATGACCCAGGCATTACACATGAACCCATGCAATCACCCAGGCACTATTCATGCACTCACCAATCCCCCAGGCACTACCCTTGCACTCATCCATTCAATGACATGGTACCCATGCACTCATCCAATCACCCAGGCACTCACTATCCATGCACTCACAGAATCACCTAGGTACTACCCTTACACTCATCCATTCACTCAGTCACTACCCATGCGCTCATCCATTCACCCAGGCACTACCCATGCACACGTCCAATCACCCAGTCACTACCCATGCACACATTCAATCACCCAGTCACTACCTTCGCACTCATCTATTCAGTAAAGCAGATCCCATGCACTCCTTCATTCACTACCCATGCAGTCATCCAATGACCCAGGCAGTACCCTTTCACTCATCCACTCATTCAGGCACTACCCATGCATTCACCCATTCCCTCAGGCACTACCCATGCACAAATCCAATCACCCAGTCAGTACCATTGCACTCATCCATTCAGTCAGGCAGATACCACTCATCCATTCACTCAGGAACTACCCATGCAGTCATCCAAAAACCCAGGCACTACCCTTGCCTCATCCATTGACTCACACACTACCCAGGCACTCATCCAATGACCCAGGCACAACCCATGCAATCACCCAGGCACTATTCATGCACTCATCCACTCACCCAGGCACTACATATGCACTCATGTAGTCACTCAGGCACTATCCTTCTACACATCCATTCACTGAGGCACTAACCTTGCACTCATGCAATTACCCACGCACTATCCATGCATTCACCCAATCACCCAGACACTACTCATCCAGTCACCCAGGCGCTACTCTTGTAGTTATCTAGTCACCCAGGCAGTGCCCATGCACTCATCCAATCAGCAACGCACTATCCATGCATTCACCCAATCGCCCAGGTACTATCCATGCACTCACCCATCACCCAGGGACTACTCTTGCACTCATCAAATTACCCAGGCACTACCTTGCAGTCAAATCACTCAGGCGTTACTCTTGCACTCATTCATTCCCTCAAGCAGTACTTTTGCACTCATCCATTCACTCAGGCACTACCCATGCACTCATCCATTCACCCAGTCACTACCCATGCACACATCCAAACACCAAGGCACTACACTTGCACTCATCCATTTACTTAAGCACTACGCATGTGCTCATCCACTTACTCAAGCACTACCAATGCACTCATCCATTCACTCAGGCACTAACCATACACACATCCTTTCACCAGGCACTACCAATGCACTCATCCAATCACCAAGGCACTACCAATACACCCACCCAATCACCTAGGCACCACCCATGCGCTCATCTATTCACTCAGGCAGTACCCATGCACTCCTCCAATCACCCAAACGCTACTCATGCACTCATCCAGTGACCCAGGTACTACTTATGCACTCCTACAATCACTCATGCACTATCCATACACTCAGACAATCACCCACGCATTATAATGCACTCATCCAATCACTCAGGCACTATCCATGCACTCACACAATCAGCCAAGCAATACACATGTACTCATCCAATCTTCCAGGCACTACCCTCGCACTCATCCATTCAATGAGGTGCTACACATACACTCATCTAACCACCCAGGCACTACTCTTGCACTCACAAAGTCACCCAAGCAGTACCTATGCACTCATCCAATCACCCAGGCAGTATCCATGCATTCACCCAATCACCCAGTCACTATCCATGCACTCACCCACCACCCAGGCACTATGCTTGCACTCATCCTATTACCCAGGCACTACCTTGCACTCATCCAATCACTCAGGGGTTACCCTTGCACTCATTCATTTACTCAGGCAGTACCCTTGCACTGGTCCATTCACTCATGCACTACTCATGCACTCATCCATTCACCCAGGCACTAACCATGCACACATTTAAACACCCAGGCACTAATCTTGCACTCGTCCATTCACACAAGCACTACGCATGCGCTCATCCATTTACTCACACACTTCCCATGCACTCATCCAATGACCCAGGCATTACACATGCACCCATGTAATCACCCAGGCACTATTCATTCACTCTTACAACACAATATAGACCTGATCCTTTAACTGAATGTAATGATTGGAATTCCCTTCATCATCATTGGTCACACAAACTTATGTGAATCAACAGCAGCTACAATTATACTGTCTGTTATAGGGACTCATGCACTCATCCATTCACCCAGGCACTACCCATGCACACATTTAAACACCCAGGCACTAATCTTGCACTCATCCATTCACACAAGCACTACGCATGTGCTCATCCATTTACTCACACACTTCCCATGCACTCATCCAATGACCCAGGCATTACCCATGCACCCATGTAATCACCCAGGCACTATTCATGCACTCACCAATCCCCCAGGCACTACCCTTGCACTCATCCATTCAATGACATGGTACCCATGCACTCATCCAATCACCCAGGCACTCACTATCCATGCACTCACAGAATCACCTAGGCACTACCCTTACACTCATACATTCACTCAGGCAGTAATCATGCACTCATCTATTCAATCAGTCACTACCTATACACTCATCAATTCACCCAGGCACTACCCATGCACACGTCCAATCACCCAGTCACTATGTTTGCACTCATCCATTCAGTTACGCAGATCCCATGCACTCATCCATTCACTCAAGCACTACCCATGCAGTCATCCAATGACACAGGCACTACCCTTGCACTCATCCATTGACTCACACACTACCCATGCACTCATCCCTTCACCCAGGCACTAACCATGCACACATCCTATCACCCAGGCACTAACTTGCACTCATCCAATCACTGAGGTTTACCCTTGCACTCATTAATTTACTCAGGCTGTACCCTTGCACTGATCCATTTACTCATGCATACCCATGCACTCATCCATTCACCCAGGCACTACCCATGCACACATCGAAACACCCAGGCACTATCCTTGCACTCATCCATTTACTTACGCACTTCCCATATACTCATCCAATGACCCAGGCACTACCCATGCAATCACCCAGGAACTATTCATGCACTCATCCACTCACCCAGGCACTACATATGCACTCATTTAGTCACTCAGGCACTATCCTTCTACTCATCCATTCACTGAGGCACTAACCTTGCACTCATGCAATTACCCACAAACTATCCATACATTCACCCAATCACCCAGACACTACTCATCCAGTCACCCAGGCGCTACTCTTGTAATTATCCAGTCACCCAGGCAGTACCCATGCACTCATCCAATCAGCCACGCACTATCCATGCATTCACCCAATCACCCAGGTACTATCCATGCACTCACCCATCACCCAGGGACTACTCTTGCACTCATCTAATTACCCAGGCACTACCTTGCACTCAAATCACTCAGGCGTTACTCTTGCACTCATTCATTCCCTCAGGCACTACTTTTGCACTCATCCATTCCCTTAGGCACTACCCATGCAATCACCCATGCGCTACTCTTGCACTCATCCAATCACCCAGGCAGTAACCATGCACTCATCAAATCGCTCAGTTACTACCCATACACTCATCCATTCACTCAAGCACTACCCATGCACTCATCCATTCACCCAGGCACAACCCATTCACACATCCAATCACCCAGGCACTACCTTTGCACTCATCCATTCACTCAGGCACTACCCATGCAGTCATCCAATGACTGAGGCACTACCCTTGCACTCATCCATTCAATGAGGTGCTACCCATGCACTCATCCAATCACTCTGGTGCTACTCTTGCACTCATCCACTCACCCAGGCACTACGTATGCACTCAACCAATCACTCAGGCAATACTCTTCTACACATTCTTTCACTGAGGCACTACCCTTACACTCATCAAATCACCCATGCACTACCCATGCACTCATCCAATTAACCAGGCACTACCCATGCACTCATCCAATCACCTAGGCACTACCCATGCACTCATCCAATTACCCATGCACTACCCATGCATTCACCCAATCACCCATGCACTATCCATGCATTCACCCAATCACCCAGGTACTATCCATGGACTCACCCATCACCCAGGCGTTATCCTTGCACTTACCCAATTACCCAGGCACTACCTTGCACTCATGCAATCACTCAGGCGTTACCCTTGCACTTATTCCTTCACTCAGGCACTACTCATCCATTCACTGAGGCACTGCCCATGCACTCATCCATTCACCTAAGCACTATGCATGCGCTCATCCATTTACTCATGCACTACCCATGCACTCATCCAATGATCCAGGCACTACCCATGCAATCATACAGGCACTACTCATGCACTCATCCAATCACTCAGCCACTACCCTTGCACTCAACCATTCAATGAGGTGGTACCCATGCACTCATCCAATCACTCAGGCACTACTCGTGCACTCATCCAGTCACCCAGGCAGTACCCATGCACTCACCCAATCACTCAGGCACTACCCATACACTCATCCAATCACCCAGACACTATCCATGCACTCACACAATCACCTAGGCACTACCCTTTCACTCATCCATTTAATCAGGCACTACCCATTCACTCACACAATCACCTAGACATTACCCTTTCACTCATCCATTCATTCACACACTACCCATGCACTTATCCATTCACCCGGGCACTAACCATGTACACATCCAATCACCCAGGCACTACCCTTGTACTCATCCATTCACCCTGGCACTACCCATGCACTCATCCAATCACCCAGGCACTACTGATACACCCACACAATCACCCAGGCACTACCCAGGCACACATCTATTCACTCAGGCAGTACTCATGCACTCATTCAATCACCCAGGCGCTACACTTGAACTCACACAATCACTCAGGCACTATAATGCGCTCATCCAATCACTCAGGCATTATTCATGCACTCACAAAAGCACCCAGGCACTATACATGCACTCATACACTCACCTAGGCACTACGTATGCACCCATCTAGTCACTCAGGCACTACCCTTCTACACATCCATTCACTGAGGCACTACCCTTGCACTCATCCAATTACCCATGCACTATCCATGCATTCACCCAATCACCCAGGCACTACTCATCCAATCACCCAGGCGCTACTCTTGTAGTCATCCAGTCACCCAGGCAGTACCCATGCACTCATCCAATTAGCCATGCACTATCCATGCATTCACCCAATCACCCAGGAACTATCCATGCATTCACCCATCACCCAGGGACTACTCTTGCACTCATCTAATTACCCAGACACTACCTTGCACTCATCCAATCACCCAGGCATTACACATGCACACAACCTATCACCCTGTCACTACCTTGACACTCATCCATTCAGTCAGGCAGTTCCCATGCACTCATCCATACACTCAGGTACTACCCATGCAGTCATCCAATGACCCAGGTACTACCCTTGCACTCATCCATTGACTCACGCACTGCCCATGCACTCATCCATTCACCCAGGTACTAACCATGCACACATCCAATCACTCAGGCACTACCCATGCACTCATACATTCACCCAGGCATTACACATGCACACATCCAATCATCCAGTCACTACCTTGGCACTCATCCATTCAGTCAGGCAGTTCCCATGCACTCATCCATTCTCTCCTGCAGTTACCATGGTGGTACAGTCCATGCAGTACATTGCCATACGATGGATTTCTGGAACTAGGTCTACATGACGGCTCTCAATTTCAGATGGGACTTTTTGCCCTAGTACATGATGATGGTCCTGCAGCTTCTCTGTCTTTCTTTGCCTTTTTTAAAGCATTATTATGGTACGTTTTAAGATGGTACAACATAGAAGTTGTACCACAGAACTACTTCTTGTTTGAACATCTTGATAATGTTTTCTCGCCAAGATAGCACTTTACAAACTTCGCAACCATCTTAGACTCTCCAGATGGTATACTGAAGAACTCCCATGCAATGCTGGCTTTCTTCTGTTGAGGTTCTTCATCTAGTAGATCTTTTCCCTCCACCTTCTCAATGTCCTGCTCTGCCTCCTGTTGCAGCTGATTGTTCTCTCACCTCCTGTTGCCATTTTCTAATTAGAAAATTTAAAAAAACCAAGCTCTAATCAGATTACTGCACTGCAGACACACCTACTCAATGATTTTCGAGAAAAAAATAATTATGGATGGTGACTTCCTATTAATATAGTTGAAAACTGTTTTATCAAAGCATATCACTTTCTTTTCAGGTCATTTGACCTTCGCGACTACATATGTAATCGCGAACACCGGAAATAGAATATAAAACAAAGTTTGAATAATGTAAATATAAAAGCATAACTTTAAAGCACTGGTATATAAGCGCCTACTGTCACACCTACTCTAAAATATGTGTATATACATTTTTAAACTTTTCAAATACACGCCATCATCGAGATTTTGATTATGTTCGCTAAGACCAGCGTCACAGCAAAATTAGAAAAAAGATTTCAACTTTAGTTTTTAACTAAATAACTACAACATAAGTTTAAACATTATAGAAATACACCTCTATTGTTAAACATACTGTAGAATGTGTCTATATATATGCTTTGCACTTTGTACAAAGCATGCGCTCTTCACAACTACCAACGTCATTGTGATGCCCGGCGTCACCGCGAAAACAGAAAATAGTCTTTGAAGATTATTTTTCTGGAAACTTACTACAAAAATATGGAGTCTGAAAAGTACACTAATAAAGCTCTACTGTTAAACATACTGTAGAGTGTGTGTGTATATATATATATTCATTGAAAAAACCATAGGTTTCAGGGGCGTTATAGTTAGTTGGACATTTCACTCGTACAAAACCATAGAAATTCCCCGTTATAGTTAGTTCAGCTAACTATAACTCGCGCGCTCCGCAATGCACTGCTGATTACGTCACATATTACATCACTCATGACATGGTCAGTGACATCACTCATGACATCACTGATGACATCTCAAATGACATCACTGATGACATCATCCTTGTGATAGAGTGGCAGACCTCCTCTCACCCTAATATAACCTTTGATACACACACTCAAAAATACAAACTAACATTTTCAAAACAATGGACATACCAATACCAGTTACAACACACCTATTCAGTAATTCCAAGATCTACACACACATCCACTCATTCACCAACAGTTCCTATACAGTCACTCATACATGTACTCACTCATCATATGTACTCATACACCTATACATCCTGTTACACACCGCCACTCATCCATAGAGTTACTCACACACATAGTCACACATGCAAACAAAGTATCAAACATCCATTTACTTGCATATACAGTTATACACACACTAGCACACTTACTTCTACAGAAACCTACACATACTTACTCTCTTAAACAATCACTTATAGAAACACCTACTTATTTGTACAGGAACTCTTCCAATCTCTCACTCTCACATATACTCACTTATATACACCAATACTCATATATATTAGTTTAAAACATATGTAGTTACTCATAAAGACACTATTGAGACAGTCATTCACTCACTAACACACCCATACACATACTCATCCACCTATACAGTCCTGCACACATGCTGTCTTCAACACATACAAACAGTGAGTCACTCATTCATGCATCTATGCACTAAGTATCAGTTGGATCAAATTCCTTTGATCTCGAAGGAGACCTTTCTTGATTTACTTAAAAAGGTGGATTCTGGCTCCCCCACTGACTGTTGCCCCCCTTATATTCTTCGAGAAGCTTTCTCTATTTGTCCTGACCCCCCTCTTTCATTCCTTAACAACTCACTTAAATACGGTGTTGTCCCTGATATTTTCAAAAGTGGGGAAATTTTCCCTATTTTGAAGAAACCGGGTGCGGACCCGTCAGTTTTAAGTAATTACCGCCCCATTTCCCTTTTGCCCTATTTAGGCAAAGTCCTCGAGGCATATGTAGCCAACTGTCTTAGTTCATTTATTGAACACCACCAGATTTTGGACTCTCATCAGGCAGGATTTAGACCTGTCCATTGCACTGAATCAGTCATACTCACTGTTATGGATGAACTAAGAAGAGGAGCAGATAACGGCATCCCCCAGGCCCTGGTTCTCCTGGATTTGTCAGCAGCCTTTGACACGGTCGACCACAATATCTTGGTGGACCGTGTCGGAAGTGCCGGGATCCAGGGTCTGGCATTGAAATGGCTTTCCTCTTTCCTTAGTAACCGCTGTCAAGCAGTTCGGTTGGCTAATTTTTCGTCCAACAAGAGGGAACTAACCTGTGGGGTTCCCCAGGGCTCCTCTCTCTCCCCCCTTCTTTTTAATCTGTATCTTCTCCCTCTAATTCGTTCCTTAAGAGAAAAAGGGTTGGGACATTCAACTATGCGGACGATCTCCAATTGGTGTTCGAAATCGATTCGTCATTATCGTCTGTTACCCACTTTCAATCTACTATGATTTTTATTAGTGATTGGATGAATTCCAACCAACTCAAGTTGAATCCCGATAAAACGGAGCTGATTCTCACAGCTGGCCCTTCCAATCCATGGCATTCCAATTTTTGGCCATCTTCTCTAGGTAACCCCCCGAAGCCTGCGGACTCTGCCAAAAGCTTAGGCATCGTGATTTCTAATGATCTATCAATGAATGCCCAAATAAGCTCAGTAGTTTCCGCAGGCTTCTTCCAATTACGGAGAATAAGGAAGATCAGCAGATTTTTGTCCAGGGAAGCTCTGACCTTGGTCATCTTAGCCCTGGTGATCTCCCGTTTGGACTATGCCAACTCTTTATACTGTGGCATTCCTTCTTACCAACTAAAACGTCTTCAGTTGGTTCAAAACCAAGCTGCCAGACTCATTTTTCATCAACCAAAATGGCAGCATGTGACTCCCATAATGAAAAATTTACACTGGCTTTGCGTGGCTAAAAGGTGTGCTTTCAAGCTGGGTTGCACCATTTTTAAAGCTCTTCATGGTTGCAGCCCTGCTTTTATCTCGTCTATGATTTCAAGATATATCCCCTCCCGGGATCTGCGTTCTTCTCATCAAAATTTGTTGACTATTCCTTCTTTTAAACGCAAAAAGCTCGGAGGCCTTAGATTTGCTGTCCTAGGCCCCCAGTTTTGGAACTCTCTCCCCGTGGAGATTAGACTGACCTCTACCTACGCACAGTTCAGAAAAATGCTGAAGACCCGTCTGTTTGCTCAATCTTTTAACATCTAACCTCAGTTTTCTGCAACCTTCTCTTTGCCTCTTCAGCACCATGAAACCGTATGGTGTACGTCGCTATACAAGAACTTTTAACATAACATAACAAGTAATACCCCCACCGAACCATACAGACACTCAGACACTCATACTGATACTCAAAAACCAACTAATAACCCATATAGACACTCATGTAGCTACTCACCAACCCATGCAGCCACTTATACACAAAGTGAGAGACTGATACAGATATTTTCATATTTAAACATTACTCACTAACCCATGTATTCACTAAGATACACTTAGTCAGTTATACAATCAATTTTACAAAAAAATCATCCATTTAGACACTTATATACCCATTTATTCTTCCATCGACCTTGAGATATACATATATAAAACATATTTAATTTTCAGAAAAACACACATTCACTGGATGATGTCATCAGTGATGTCATCAGTGATGTCATTTGAGATGTCATCAGTGATGTCATGAGTGATGTCACTGACCATGTCATGAGTGATGTAATATGTGACGTCATCAGCAGTGCATTGCGGGCGCGCAGAGTTATAGTTAGCTGAACTAACTATAACGGGGAATTTCTATGGTTTTGTACGAGTGAAATGTCCAACTAACTATAACGCCCCTGAAACCTATGGTTTTTTCAGTGAATTTCTAAGGTTTTTAAATGCTAATTTCTAACTATAACGTGCCTGAAACCTATGGTTTTTCAGTGAATTTCTAAGGTTTTTTAAATGCTAATTTCTAATTATAATGTGCTTGAAACCTATGGTTTTTTCAGTGAATATATATAAATTTATTATACTATGTATACATGTGAAAATGTCTCGGTCCCCTGTTTGCCTCGGTGGCATGGACAAAATTGGTGGAACTGACGTCAGCACGCCGACGAGGTCCTCTTATGGCTCAGATGACGTCATACGTGTCGTCAGCGGAGCCGTGCTCGTTGACGTGGGAGAGCTAGGAAAGAATATCAGTGGAATGCTGGTGCAGGGGATATTCACCTAAGTGTTCAGGCTAGTCCTTTGGGAGCAACTGTTTATGTTGCCACTCCAGAAACCGAAACCAGTGATCCGAGGGCATAGGCCCTGCAGATCGCACACGAGGTGGGGTGCCCAGTCGTGTGCACCGGCGGGGCAGCGAAGTGACAAGCACCACAACCCACAAAAAAGGTAACCAGGGCACTGAATAACACAGGATCTTCTCTTTGTATCTGGCAGGAACAACAAAGTTAAAATGCCCTAGTACCAAAATGTAGAATTAGTGCTACAACGGTCTTCAAGAGTACCTGCGATGCCGCTTCTGCCTCCCGTACCCTGGAGGCAGCACATGGGTCACGCGGTACGGTCATACTGCGGTGGGACGCACACTCGTTGACCTCTCATGGCACTGCTCCACACTTCAGGGAGGACGCTTTCCATTAACTATGTTTTCTGATGACATGTCGCGCCGGCCCCGTCCAACAACAGAACTCCTTTAGATCCAAACAGACTCTTCCACTCTCTCACCGGAAGTGAAACCAGGCCACGCGGACACTTTCACAATACAACAGCCGGGAATGCACTTTTCGGTAAAAAAACACATTCCTTCCTACTAATTAATCAAATAAACGTCTCACTGAAGAACAGGGGCCAGCTTTGATCGGTAAACAGCCGTTACAACGACTTTTTACTTTGCGATACCATTACAACGCATTCATTACCACGCATGCGTTGTACATCACAAAGTCATTACTACGCATTTTTTTAGAACTCATGGTCATTTACCACGCATGCCTTTACAACGAATTTTGTTGTAAAGGTATATATGGTAAATGACCATGCGTTCTAAAAAACATGTACACGATCCATGTCGTTGTAAGGAAACAGAGGCTGTTCCGTTTCCTCACAACGACGTGCATCGCCCCTCAGAGATGACGGGAAGCAGGAACCACGAGGAGAGAGGAACCATGAGGAGTGAGCGGTAAGGGGGATTGGGCATGGGGTGGGGGTTACTTTTCTAGGGTTTAGGGTAGTGCAGTGGTGTTTGGGTGGTGTAGGGGGTCGTGCTGGGGGTAGTGTTTTAGGGTTTAGAGTAGTGCAGTGGTGTTTGGGTAGTGTAGGGGGTCGTGCTGGGGGTAGTGTTTTAGGGTTTAGGGTAGTGCAGTAGTGTAGTGGGTCGTGCTGGGGTAGTGTTTTAGGGTTTAGGGTAGTGCAGTGGTGTATGGGTAGTGTAGGGGGTCGTGCTGGGGTAGTGTTTTAGGGTTTAGGGTAGTGCAGTGGTGTTTGAGTAGTGTAGGGGGTCATGCTGGTGGTAGTGTTTTAGGGTTTAGGGTAGTGCAGTGGTGTTTGTGTAGTGTAGGGGGTCATGCTGGGGGTAGTGTTTTATGGTTTAGGGTAGTGCAGTGGTGTTTGGGTAGTGTAGGGGGTCGTGCTGGGGGTAGATTTAGGGTTTAGGGTAGTGCAGTGGTGTTTGGGTAGTGTAGGGAGTCATGCTGGGGGTAGTGTTTTACGGTTTAGGGTAGTGCAGTGGTGTTTGTGTAGTGTAGGGGGTTGTGCTGGGGGTAGTGTTTTAGGGTTTATGTTTGTGCAGTGGTGTTTGGGTAGTGTAGGGGGTAGTGCTGGGGTAGTGTTTTAGGGTTTAGGGTAGTGCAGTCGTGTTTGTGTAGTGTAGGGGGCCGTGTTTTAGGGTATAAGTTAGTGCAGTGGTGTTTGGGTAGTGTAGGGGGTCATGCTGGGGTTAGTGTTTTAGGGTTTAGGGTAGTGCAGTCGTGTTTGGGTAGTGTAGGGGGTCATGCTGGGGGTAGTGTTTTAGGGTTTAGGGTAGTGCAGTGGTGTTTGTGTAGTGTGGGAGGTCATGCTGGGGGTATATTTAGGGTTTAGTGTAGTGCAGTGGTGTTTGGGTAGTATAGGGAGTCGTGCTGGGGGTAGTGTTTAGGGTTTAGGGTAGTGCAGTGGTGTTTGGGTAGTGTAGAGAGTAGTGCTGGTGGTAGTATTTGAGGGTTTAGGGTAGTGCAGTTATGTTTGGGTAGTGTAGGGTGTCGTGCTGGGGGTAGTGTTTTAGGGTTTAGGGTAGTGCAGTGGTGTGTGGGTAGTGGAGGGGGTAGTGTTTTAGGGTTTAGGGTAGTGCGCCCAACCAGCCACAATATCCGTGGACAAAGGGGATCCTGACTCTTTGGAACGCTCCGTCAATTGAATAATTTGGGTCAAGGGCCCTACCACGTCCAAGACCTATCAATTCCTTTCTTGGGATCCCTCATATACTTGGAGAAAAAGGTACATAGTTTCTCATCAATTTCAGGCGTGTGTGCCACCTTCCCCTTCAGTGAGGGCCTGGGGCATTCTCCCTCATCCTATTCCTGACCTCCCTTTCAAGGGGTTGATGGATTTTCCCCACCACATACTCTGCCACTTTGGCGCCAGGTGTCCACTCTGCCGACCTAGGATGGTAAATTTGGGTAGGCTCGAACATGTCCGAGTGGACCCCGACCCCAACCGGGACTGAGAGGAGTGGGACTCTGGACGCCAGGGACGCCCCGAGTCCCTATCCTCATCGGAGGAGAAATCGTCCTCCGATACACCCTCTCCCTCTAAGGGAAACCCGCCGTCGGGGTCTACAATAGTGGTGACAGTGTCGCAATTTTCTCCGGGCGCCTCCTCCTCCCGGCAGGGTGCATGTTTTAGCGTCCGCGCACTCTTGAGGAAGGTCTCCGTAAGTTTATCAAATTCTTCCAAGTGCCCCGCGTTATGCTTAACGGCCCTTTTATTCCCCATCTGGGAGCTACTTGGACCCGCCACCACCAGATCTGGGTCACTGAATACCCCAGGGATGCTTTCCGCCAGCTTATCAACCTGATCCCTAAGAGGAGCCAGCGCCCTAGAAATAGCCAGAGAGAGGGCTTGGTCCACTGCTGGAGGGAGAAGTTGGGGGCCATTCCTCCTCCACTTCCTGGTAGGAGGAGTAAAAATGGTCTTCTGGAGAAGACATGCTATTAGAGGGTGTGAGCACAGAACAAATGCCCTTAAAATCCTTAAGACAGCCCCCTCGCCGGTGCTCCAACAGCTGGGCTTTCCCCAAACTGTTATAAGAATAGACTGAGGCGCAATACCAATTACCACCACCAGGTGGCGCTGGTCACTAACGTGGCCGTATGGGGAAATCACCGCGTAGCAATGTCAAAATTAGGCGAGGGTTGGTCGGGAATCAAGCGGACACTAAAGGAGTGACCGGATTCCCAAACGCGTGTAAAGACCAGCGGGAGCGCTCGACGGAGCTGCCTCGCTTGGACCAGACGCGCCTGACAGGATCTCACTGCGCGCAGAGCACACAGCGGGAGAAACTGCGAGGGTGAGAACGCGCTCGGGCAAGAGCCTGCTGTGCAGGGAATATGAAACAATACCAAGGCAATAATGCTAATAACGTGCACAAGAAACCGCTATACAAACAGCAACAACGTCAGATTAAGCCAAGAATGTAAGGAATGCACTTAACTGACGAGCAGTGAAGAAAGAGGAAGCGGAAGGGACGTCACAATATTATATACGATGGACTGTGATATGATTGAACTATAGTTGCCTTGGAGACTACCCCCAATGGTTCATGGGTTGTGTAGTCTTTTGTTTAATGATTGTTGTGTTACGTTTTCTTTGAACTGCTATGCAAATAAAGTGAGGAAAGATATGCATAATCCTCGCCTCCGTCCTGCCATAGAATTCATTAAACTTTATTTGATCTGATTTAGAAACATAGATCATAAAAGTGTACATAAAAACAGTAAATCCTATTTCCTAATACAATACATTGAGAATTAATTAAAACCAGTAGGTAAAAACGGGTGTTACAAAGCCCGGTTCAGAGCAACTTCAGGTTAACAGAATTGTAAAGTTCAATGTTTCGCAAGATCTATCTCATGTACTTCGTGCAAAATACGCAATAAGGGGTCCAAGTAAGATGTAACGCTCCAATACCTGACCAGTTTGCACTATATAAAACTGCAGAAAGACTAAAAATATAAAGTGTTTTGCACACTTCTGTCATTGGGCTATATGTGGGCTACATCTGGGTGATATTTGTGCTACATTTGGGCTCTTTTTTCTCTGGTGGCCATCTTGGGAGACTTATTTGTTATGAAGTTTCCTAATTTCGTCATTTACTGCAGTCTCCTCAGTAGGAAATGCTTTCAGTTTTTTACTTTGATTCCATCAAAAAGGCATTCAGATGTGTCACACATTTGCCATAAATTCAGTATGTTAGCACTCTAGTTGTTCATTAGATCACTGTAGTAAAGCTACTGCTCACCAGGGAGTTAACTGGAAGTCTACTGCTGGTACTGAAAGTGATTGTTTCAGTCTGCATGTCAGAATTTTCTAATGAAATAGAAGAGGATTTGAGATCTCACTTAAAACATGCCCTAAATTTTCTTTCTGCAGCACTAACCATAATTTCTATGGCAAAATGAACCCCCTCATTGTGTTCCTTTTTAAATTAAATGTTTTAAGTGTTACCAGTTTGTTCCAATCAAGATGGCTTCAGGTGTGCCATACTTTTGTCATAAGTAAGACTGTTAGCGCTCTAGTTGTTCTTTAGAACACTCTGGGAAGCTGCAGTAGAACACAAAGGCATCAACTGACAGGCTGCTCCTGTTGAAATATAACAGGAAGATATTTGAGTTCACACTTGAAACATGTCCTAATTTTTCTTTCTACAGCACTAACCATAATTTCTATGGCAAAATGAACCCCTCATTTTGTTCCTTTTTAAATTAAATGTTTTAAGTGTTACCAGTTTATTCCAATCAAGATGGCTTCAGGTGTGCCATACTTTTGTCATAAGTAAGACTGTTAGCTCTCTAGTTGTTCTTTAGAACACTCTGGGAAGCTGCAGTAGAACACAAAGGCATCAACTGACAGGCTGCTCCTGTTGAAATATAACAGGAAGATATTTGAGATCTCACTTAAAACATGTCCTAATTTTTCTTTCTACAGCACTAACCATAATTTCTATGACAAAATGAACCCCCTCATTTTGTTCCTTTTTAAATTAAATGTTTTAAGAGTTACCAGTTTATTCCAATCAAGATGGCTTCAGGTGTGCCATAAATTTGTCATAAGTAAGACTGTTAGCGCTCTAGTTGTTCTTTAGAACACTCTGGGAAGCTGCAGTAGAACACAAAGGCATCAACTGACTGGCTGCTCCTGTTGAAATATAACAGGAAGATATTTGAGATCACACTTGAAACATGTCCTAATTTTTCTTTCTACAGCACTAACCATAATTTCTATGACAAAATGAACCCCATCATTTTGTTCCTTTTTAAATTAAATGTTTTAAGTGTTACCAGTTTATTCCAATCAAGATGGCTTCAGGTGTGCCATACTTTTGTCATAAGTAAGGCTGTTAGCACTCTAGTTGTTCTTTAGAACACTCTGGGAAGCTGCAGTAGAACACAAAGGAATCAACTGACAGTCTCTGCCCTTGTTGGATGTACATGTTTTACTGAGAATGTCAGACTTCATTCTCACATGACTGAGAAAGATAATGTGAATTTACAGAAAATATGCTCTCATTTTAGCTTCTGGAGCACCTTCCAAAACTGTATGGGACAAGCATGTGAAAATAGTTTTCTCTCAAACATGATTCATGATATCCCAGCAGAAGGTTTTTCACAGAACACACCACAATTCCTGAAATTAGTATGGTACCATCAACAAATGAATTCTAATGTAACTAAAGTCTGTTATCACCCTTTATAGTTCTCCTTTTGGTAACCCTCAAAATCTTCGATTCACTACAATGCATTTCAATGGGGTACTATCATTTATATTGGTCCCAAGATGGCTGCCAGCAATTCCAGGATGAAGTGCTGACAGCCAATCAGATCTCACGATTACATGTGTGGTTAGGCTCCGCCCAGAAATATATGTGTTTTCTTTTTTAAATTTCTCAGGAACTACTGAACGAATTTACACCATTTAACCAAAAGGCACGACTCTGAACCAAGGGCTACCTTTTTGCCAAATTTGGTGTAATTCCGTTCAGTAGTTCGGGCTGTAGCTGCGACTAAAGGTTCCTATGGAAAATTGCATGGGGAAAACACATTTTGGGACCCCCCTTTTTTCTCAGCCCCCACTTGACGAATCCCCCCAAGACTTTCAGGATAGGAGTGTACCGGAGCGCCCCACGAATTTTGAAAATTTCACGAAGATTCATCAACCGGCGCCAAAGTTATTGGAAATAGAATGTTGTGAATTTCCTATGGAAAATAGGTCCTAACTATAACTACCTACTGGCGATCGCCAGTAGGTAATATATATATATATATGTTTTACACTTTGTATAAGACGTGCTCTTTGCGACTACTGACACCGCGACACTCGGCATCACCGCGAAAACGGGAAATAGTCTTGAAGACGATGTTTCTAGAAACTCAATACAAAAACCTGTGTTTCAAAAGTACACTAATAAAGCTCTACTGTTAAATATACTGTACAATATATATATATATATATATATGTATATATATATATATATATATATATTTACACTTTGTACAAACCACGTGCTCTTCGTGACAACTGACGGCCCCGCGACGACGTCGGTAGTCGCGAATGTTAAACTTTTTTAAAGGGTGGTTTTCTCCTAAATTCATCAGACAAGGAAAAGTTAAAACAATATTTTACTAAATATCTAGACTTCAACTTTATTTAAAAAATGTCTTTAAAGTGTATTTTTCAGTATGCGAAATACATTTGCTGATCACACATTTTCCACAGTAAATGCAGCAATGTTTTGCCAACTCACAAAATTCTTAAAAATAAAAACAGTTATTAATGTACTTTCTGATAAACACATACTAAATACAAAAATGAGTGGTATATAATATATTTTTAATATATAATATCAAATTATAGAAAGAAAATACGAAAATCTTAGAAGCTCACCTAAAAAAATAGAGGTTACAATTAAGAAATAGAATTTAAAAACCTTAGAAATTCACTGAAAAAACCAAAGGTTACAGGGACGTTATAGTTAGGAATTAGCATTTAAAAAAAAACTTTAGAAATTCACTGAAAAAAACATAGTTTACAGGGACGTTATAGTTAGGCTCAGGTACCACTCGTATAAAACCAGTGAAATTTAGCAGTTATAGTTAGCTGAGCTAACTATGACAATCGCACCCGCAATGTACTACTTATTACTTCACATATTATATCACTCATGACATGGTCAGTGACATCACTGATGACATCTCAAATGACATCACTGATGATATCACTGATGATATCATCCACAGAATCTAATGCGCCCACTCACAACCCCACAGAGTCTGACGCACCCACTCACACCCCCATATAACCTTTCATACACCCACTCCAACTTTCACACTACCATTCTGAAAACCACTGACACAACCATACCAGCATGTACACACCCACTTTCTGATTCATAGGTCTATACACACATCCACTTAGTCACCCATACAGCCACTCATACACCAACTCACTCACTAGTACAACCCCTGATATATCCACTCATATACCCATATAGCCAGTCACACACTGTCAGCCACCCATAGAGCTACTCACACACCTACTCACTCACCCATAGTGTCAATCACACAGCCACTTACTCACCTATACAGTTATACACACACCAGCTTGCTTATTCATACAGACAATGACACATACTCACTTACCTATACAGTCACTGACACAAACACACTTACCCATACAGCCACTCTCACAATCACTCACACACATAATCACTTATATACTCTAACACTCACCCATACTGCCTTTCACAAATGCAGTTACTCACCCATATTCCATTGGCACATCTATTCCCTCACTGACACAGCAATTCACATACTCAGTCTCCCATATAGCCCCTCACAGACATACTCACTAACCCATACAGCCACTGACTCACCCACTGGAACATCCATGCAGGCAGTCACACACACCCTCACCCACCCACACAGACATTCATACTCCCATACAGGTACTCAGGCAACCAATCAATCACTCATACAGCCACTCACGTACCCACTCACAAACCCACACAGCCACTTAGACACCAACTGGCAGACTTATACAGACACACAACCTAGTCACTCACCCATACATTCACTGAGACACCTAATCACTCACTTATACAGTCAGCCACGCACCCACTGAATCATCCATACAGGCACTCATACACCCACTGATTCATCAATACACCTTGGTATATATATTTAACACTCAAACTTTTTAAAAACACTCACAGTTACTGGATGATGTCATGAGTGATGTCATTTGAAAGGTCACTGACCAAGTCATGAGTGATGTAATATGTGAGATCATAAGCAGTGCATTGCGGGCGCAAATTATAGTTAGCTAAGCTAACTACAACTGCTGCATTTCACTGGTTTTATACAAGTGGAACCTGGGCCTAACTATAATGTCCCTGTAACCTTTGGTTTTTTTCAGTGGATTTCTAAGGTATTTTTAATTCTATTTCCTAACTATAATGGCCCTGTAACCTTTGGTTTTTCAGTGAATACGCACACACACACACACCTATAGATGCTGCATGATCAAGTGTGCTTGCGTAGCCAGGCTAGAACCCAGAGGGGCCGGCAGGCCACTGCCAGATCCATGTCGAACCCATTTTTTTGCACTTTAGCAAACCTCCCGCTCAGAGATGTAAGTGGGTGGCCCAATAGTGCTCTAGAATATTAGGGCAGGCTAGTCCACCACTCTCTCTAGGCTGCATCAGGGAAGAGTTACAGATCCTTGGCTGCTTCCCATTCTTGATAAAGGAGCAAAGGTCCGGCTGTAAACGAGTGATCATCTTGTGGGACTGGATAAAGGTATATGGCCCATGGGAGCAGGCGTGGACTGTGCAGGTAAGAGCAGTGGGGCGGGGTGGGGGATTTGCGATACGACGACGAGGGAAACTTAAATTTAAAAAAAAATAAAACTGTGGTTTTCTTTTTATTTTAATTAAGTTTCCCTTGTCGTATGTCGAATCCCCCACGCCCGACCACTCTTACCTGCACAGGTGGCTCCTGCATGGGAGGACATTTATTTTTATGACCTTAGTGCGACCCAGCCAAGAGATAATGAGGGGTTTCCAGCATCTGAGATCTGCTAGGATTGACCTTCAGAGTTGCAGCCATTTGGCCTGCATCCAAGAGGACAGCGTAGGGTTAGGTTATCACCCAAATACCTAATCGAGTGGGGTGCCCATTGTAATGGCACTAGGGCTTGCAGAGCAGAGAGCTCCTGCATGGGTATAGTTATATTGAGCATGCAAAGTTTGGTGATGGTAATTTTGAAGACCGATACGGCCTCAACTGTGGGACGTCTGTCAACTATAGCCAGTAGGGAGGTAGTGGGTTGATAGAAAGTAAACAAGAGATGATCCAAAAACATGCTAATCTTATGATCTCAGTCACCAAAGGGGATGCCCACAATAGCAGGATTGCAGCAAATGGAGATGGCCAATGGTTGAACTGCTATGCCTTAGAGTAGGGGTGATAACGGACAAAGAACACTCCTTGTTCACTCCTTGTCTGCTTTACCGCTAAGGTGGCAGCGTTCAGCTCCAATAGTTCTATGTGCTCTCAGTTGACCGTGCAGGATAGCTATTTCCTATCAGCCACTGGTGTGCAGACTGGCTGGTTTTCGCCAGCCTGCCACTAGAGATGAGTTTCTGACCCCCAAGGATGAGGGCCTTTACTCCCAGGAGGCCATATACCAAGCCTGCTTGGGCAGAGGGTGTTTTCACCCCCTCCCACGCAATGACCTGTAGGTTAATATTCCAAAGCAGAGGGGGGGCTTTGAAGAGCCCACAGCCTTTGGTACGCAAACTTGGCTTCTCTCACAGGAGAGGAAGCCGACTCCCTTTGTCCAGATCCCTTTGGGACATTGGGAGGTGGGAAAATTAGCGAGTCAGAGAGGCGTTCCCATCCTCAGGCTAGTGCCACCCCTAAGTCGGATACCTGATGTGGAGGCGATTTTTCAAAGTTAGTCATCTTGGTGATGCTAATTTAGGAATTCTGGGACAGGTTATGTCTACTTCCCACAGGAAGTGGTCATATAGGGGGCTTAGTGACCCCAAGGGTAGGTAGCCCATTGGTCATTACCAGACACTCCCCTAATGTCTGTTAATTCAGTATTTAGGGAAGCGCCTGGCACTAGAAAATCAGATCCTGCAGACCAAAAGAAGGACCGAAGAGCTGTAACAGTAAGAAATGCAAAAAAGTCACTGACTTGGCACCAGCCCTGCTGGCCTGTTCACCTATTCTCGACAATTGCGCCAAAGTCATCTCACCTTGCAAGCTGCTGATCCTCCAAAGCCTTGGAGGACTGTCAGCGCTTCTCCAACGACTCAGGAGCTCCCATGGAGCAGCGGAGCTGCTCCCCTGCATCTTGCAGGTACCAAAGACTGAACTGTGAGGCTCCAAGACCGCAAAAATCAGACACCGGAAACTACTACTTCACCCGAGCCACCTAGCCCGAGTTGGAGTGGGCCAATGGTGTCAAAGTGGCCCCCCAGGCCCTCAGAGGGTCAAAGAGTTCACTGACATAATTTCGTCACTACTAATATCGAACTAAAAAATTGTCACAGTAATATCAACAACAAAAATATCTTCAACCTATATTGAATGAAAAAATACACAAATAGACAAAAAAATATCATCATGAAAACATCGATATCACCAATATCGAGCACACAAATCGTTTACAAAAATACCATCAACATTAAACATACCACATAATAAAAATATCGAGACTAAAAATATCGACTACCTAAATATCGAATAAACACATAAAAACTAGTTCTACAAAACATTACATTTCACATTTACAAAATAAAACCACGGCTAGAGCGGTCGACCTCGAAGCTGGAGAACCGGGTTCGAGCCTCGGCAAGGACGCTCAACAACCTGTGATTCTGGGCAAATCACTTAATCTCCCCATGCCTAACAAAAATGAATGTGTCAGTCTGTAACGAATTTGGTGCTCATGTAAAGCGCTCCGATACCTGATATCCTCGAGTCTAGTTCACGCTATATAAAACTAAAAAAAAAAAAAAGTCAAACAACTACCTATATAGAACTCCTAACCCAATTAAAACAGCAAACTAACATTTACTGCCCCCAAATTATATTCTCATTTATTTTGAACAATCAATGATACAAGCCATTCTTAAAGTTTTCCCCCACACAGCCATACAAGGCTGCTATTCCCACTTTAACCAGAGCATATGGCGACACCTACAAAAATCTTCCTTAAGAGGTTTATTACGATGTCGGTCAGAGTTGCCTCTGACCGTCATTGTCTCAGGACTGACTGACCTCCAGTCGGCAGTTCTGACTGCCTGATTATGATGCGACTGAACACTGTTCGGTCAGATACTCACATTTCTCTATGGGAGCTTGTATTACGGCCGTAAACCGGCCATAATACAGGCTCCCATAAAGAAATGGGGGGTGGGTGTAAAACCCTGCACCCTTTGGCAGGCACCCCAGCGTGCCTGCCACACAGTGCACAGATTTACAGGGGGGTACCCTAGGTAGCCCCTAGGACACCAACCGTAAGACGCGGAGTACCCCCAAAGTCGCTTTCCGACAGCCTTTCTATGTTGGAAAGGCGGCACGGAAAGGCTGTGGGAAACCGACATCGCAATCCTGATGGCGGAAACGCCCTCCATAGGGGATTACGGAACAGTTCAGACCTTCCGGAAGACCCCGAGAGCCGGTTGGAACCGCGTTGGAATGACCAGCCAGTTCAAGCTCCGACCGCCGACATCGTAAGTCGGCTGTCGGACTGCAAACCTACCGTGTCGGTCGGAAAGCCTCCAGTCTTCTACCAAGCCAACGAAATAAATGATCTCTCCTAATGGAGTATTTGGTTGATATCTGCGTATGAAGAATACACAGATGAGGACACAGACGGCAACCAAAATTCCACTTTCCATGGTGGAATGTGCGAGACAGTACCCTAGCCCAACATGCCAAAACCAACAACACATTGGAAGAATCGCATAATGCCTTCCAATCAACAATTGGAAGAAGTCAATCCACCCTACAAAAACTAGAGTTACCAGGAACTTAGACTAGACCAATCCATAACACAACCATGGGCCTCATCAAGATGTCGGTAGGAAAGGCTCCGAACAGCATTCGGATTTTCCTAACCCGAGTCGGAACCCACGTTTCCAACCGACTCGGAAACATTTCCGACCGACCGGTTACGATGGAAGGTAACCGTTCGGTCATTCCAAATCGGTTCCGACCGGCATTCGGAGACTCCAAGTCAGTCGGAGCCGAATCATACAGCTCTATGGACAGCGTTTCTGACCAACATATTACGATGTCGGATTCGGACAGCCTTTCCGAATCAGTTTGTTCGACATGGAACGGCTGTCGGACAATGACTTTGGGGGCCTGTAGCAGGCCCCTCTTCACCCGGAGGCCTCCGGTTGGGGCCCGTGGGGTACCCATGGGACCCCTCTTTACAACCATGCACAGTTTGGCAGGCACCATGGGGTGCCCCGCCACAGGGTGCAAGGTTTTCCTCAACCACCCCTTTTTTCAATGGGAGCCTGTGTTGTCGGTCGGAACACAGGCTCCCATTGAAGTCAATGGGAGTCCGACCGAACGGTGTTCGGAACCATCGTAATCGGTCGGTCAGACTCCTCGAACACGAGTCGGTCAAAAACGATTTAGACAAGAAGTCGGTCGGAATGCTTTCCGACCGACATCGTAATGAGGCCCTATGCCCTTAACTAACAAAACAAAAAAAAACAATGTATGAACATTTACAGTACAAAGTTAGACTATATCCAAATACTGAAGGACTAGAATACATAGAAACCATAGCAAAATCTATACTCTAAACAAAACCTGCAACCAACAAACAATTTGCCTAACATAAAAAACACACAAACCTAACTTGTATACATTTTTTAAAATATAATATTAATATGTTTAAGAAAATATCTATAATTTTTCAATAATATTTGACATAATAAAATTATTTTTAAAAATAAAATACACATTAATTAAACAGAAAACAATAGAAAATAACCAGAGAAAGGTTATATAATTCTCCACAAATATTAATTAAAACAATACATTTAATATGCAATTATCAAAATACAAACAAGCAAATAACATTTCCTACCCAACGTAAAAAAAGTTAAATTACTTAGTTTTGTAGCTGCAGACCTTTGTCCAAAGAAGAATGATCCACCAGGAAATCCTTCCAAATCCAATATAAAGAAGTTAAGAACCCCAAAAAAATGGAAAAATTCAACTGTGCAAAAATGAATCCTTCGAAATAATCCTCTGTAGCTTAGACCCATAAAAAACCTGAAAAATAGAGTAAAAGAAATAAACACTCCAAGAAGCCCGAAAAATAAAGGAAATGATTCAAAATAATTAATTAGTTTGCATCAAACTAATACTCATTTCCTTTAAAAAAAATAAAACAGTAGAACGCATCCTCCATATAACTTCAAATCCAGTACAAAAGCATCTATAAAAAGAAAAAATCCCTCTTGCACAAACACATACATTGTAATACTTTACATTTCACATAAAAAAACCTACTACTACATGTAACATACTCAAATACACATAAACAATAACCTAAAACACAATATATCATACAAAAACAACATGCTAACGTTACTCCATATACTACTACAAACACGCTACATTACACAACTTCAAAAGTAACACACTACAAACCCAACATAATACCTAACTACCTTCCCCCTACCCTTAAATAACCTTAGAAATACCTTAAACCAAACGTACCTTCACCGATCAAACGCAGCTCCCAACCGCGACCTGGCTTCTCCAATAACGACCAAAAAACAACAGCGATAGAATACAAAATACAGTTAGTGACAAAAAAAATGGCCACCTAATTAAACTGGATAAAAAACTATTTCCACATTGAACTCAATATAAAAATAAAGTTAAAGAAAAAATGTGACTAATAAAATTTAACTAAAAATGTAAAATATTATAAAATGTATTAAAAAAACAGTTTAATATATAGTAAATAAATATTAAAATATATCTTTTTATTTACTTTTTTTGTTAACATTTCTTTATTGGTTTTTAAAACATAATTGCCATACAGATACATGCATCATTTCAGCTCAGGCGTCAAGACGCATACATCACAGATGTTAAAAATTCAGGCAATAATTTGGTGCATGGTGTGGAGTGCAGCCGGCATAGGCTGACGCAGGAGCACCTGCCAAAATGCGCTAGAGAGCATACAGGGATTGGTCATTGCGCCTTACTTCAGTAATAGGAGCCAATTAGTATGGCACTTTGAGGGGAAGGGAGAGGAACCAGGGTCTAGGGACTAACCATTTTAACTGCTGCCCAACTTGGGTTTCTGCTACTACTTTTCTCTCCCCAACCGTCTGTGCAACCCAAACAGCCTTAGGATCAATAGTTACATATCTAGTCATATCCCTGGGGTATGATTACGGGAGGGAGCGTGGTGGTGGGGGTGGGTGGAGGACGAAGTAGTGCAGGACAATAGCGTGTCCATGGAGCGGCCCTGCCGTACGTGCTACTGTGTCACTGCTACTGCTGCTCCGTCTGTGCATGCTGCGGGGCCTATAATTTTATTTACTATATATTAAAATGTATATTGTTAATAACATATGAAAAATATATCTACAACAGTGTAAAATAAGCTAGTCAAATAATCCATAATCCATACCGTACAAAATGTAACAAAGTATTATATGTAAAAAATATTGTAGAATAATGTTTTTATTATTATGTTTAAAAATAGAATAAATATTAAATAATATGAGAAAAATATATGAGGACAATTATGAGTTAGGGGGGTATGCGCCGGCTTTCTGCCGACACAGCACCCCCAAAGCCGTGCAAGGACCGCCTGCTTTATTATGAGTTGAACTCGTGTAAGGTGGATGGTCCTTAGCCTTTCCCATGGCGATGCCTGAAAAACAGGCATTGCAATGGGAACAGCATGGACTTAACCGTCCATGCCGTGCTGGAACTTGGGGGAATACAGACAAGGGGGCAAATGTTGTGCCCCCTGAATCCACATGGTGGGTGGCAAGGGGGCTCTGTAGGGCCCCCTTCGTTCCTGCACCACCAGCCTTTTCATGGCGGGGCTCCCACCAGGAAATGGCTGGCGGTGCAGGAACTAGTAATATGCACAGCGGGACTGCACCAGTTCTGCTGAGCATCTTACATTGTGGCGCAGATCCGCCACTGCCAGGGAATGACTGTTCCCTGGCACAGCAGGTGGTCCTCCGCTGCTACAACTTTTACAGTCGTAATGCAGCAGATGGGCCAACGCGAGTGCGGTGGTCTTACGACAATCGCACTTGTAATCAGGCCCTAAGATTATTTAATACATATAAAAAATTTATACATACAGAAAGATACAGTATTATGTATGTAAATATTTGTAAAATATATATTAAATAATATATGATATATAAAATTATTTAATGTATATTAAAAATATATTACTTAAACAACAGTACATTTTTTTTTATTACAAAACATGTTAAAAAATATATTAAAATGTATGTTACCGTAAAATATCAACAAATATGGTGCCTATTACAATGTCGGTCGGAGTTTCCTCCGACCAACACCGTGGTGGAAACGGGACCGACCAACCTCCGGTGGGCAGTTCCGACTACCTGATTATGATGCGACCGAATACTGTTCAGTGGCATACTTCCATTTCTCTACGGGAGCTTGTGCTACGGCCGTAATACAGGCTCCCATAAAAAAATGGGTGTGTGTGTAAAACCCTGCACCCTGTGGCAGTGCCTTTACACAGAGTGCAGGGATTTACAGGGGGCACCCTAAGTACCCCCTCTGCCACAAACCGTAGGCCGTGGAGGCAAGGGGGCCCTGCTAGGGACCCCCAAAGTCACTTTCCAACAGCCTTTCCGTGTCGAAAAGGCCAGCACAAAAAGGCTGCTGGTCACCTACATCGTAATCCTGACGTTGAAAACGCTATCCATAGGGGATTAAGGTGCGGGTCCGACCAGCCGGAAGACTCTGAGAGCCGGTCGGAATTGCGTTGGAATGACCGGCCAGTTTACGCTCTGACCGCCGTCATCGTAATTCTGCAGTTGGACAGCAAACCAACTGCGTCGGTCTGAAAGCCCCCAACCGCGGTCTGAAACCTTCTGACTAGCGGTTGGAGGCTTTCCGACCGACATCGTAATCGGTCCCTATATGTTTATCTGAAAAATACAAAATATATGTTTCTGTATACAAATAAATAATGTAACCAAAAAATATAAAATGAAATATTATAAAAAATATTTAATGAATGTTATTACAATATATGTTCCTTACAATATGTTAATATTTGTTTCAAGTATACACTGCATGTATCTGCTGTACATTAATATAAAAAACATTTCCATAAAAATGTTAACATATAAAAAATAATGCATACAATCAATGAACATAATATTACAATGTAATATACGTCTTAATAAATGTTTTCTCATTATTAAAAGTTTTTACAACTTATAAAAACTTAAATTAAATACTTATTTGTGTAAAAAAAAGATTACAAAACGTAAGTGTGTCTTTTCATTACTATGTAACTACGGGGCTAATTAGGATGTCAATTGGAAAGCCTCCGACCACTGGTCGGAGGCTTTCCAACCGACATCCCTGGTTTGACTTCCGACGGAACACAAACCGGCCAGTCAATCCGGCTGACTTTCCGGCGGGCTCGAGGAGCCCGTCAGCCAGTCGGAAGGGCCACATAATCCCATGAGGAAGGCGTTTCCGCCTTCCGGATTATGATGGCACTTTCTGAGAGCAAATCCATGTCGGCCTTTCAGACATGGATTTGCACTTGGAAAGTGCCTTTGGGGCCCCTAGCAGGGCCCCCTTTTTCCCGTGGCCCTCCAGTTGGGTGCTTGGGGGGCACTTGTGAATCCCTGAGCCATGTGGCAGGCACCATGGGGTGCCTGCCACGCGATGCAGGGATTTACACAGGCTCCCATTTCTCTGTGGGAGCTTGTGCTACGGTCGGTTTATGGCTGTAGCACAAGCTCCCATAGAGAAATGGGAGTATGTGACTGCACCATGTGTGGACACATTGTAATTGCGGTGTCAGGACAGCTGGCCGGAGGTCGGTCGGTCCCGAGACCACACCGCTGGACATCGTAATCATGCCCTAAATGTATAAATATTATGCAAAAGTAAATAAAGTGCAATACCAAAATAAATGTATACATTTACACTACTATAAATTATTAACTACAATAATATAATAAAGCAATTATTTTTAGCAAATATAAAAATATACACAAAACAATTACTTATTCTACCACAAATTAAAATATGAAAGGAAAAATACTCACCTATAACATACAAAATGTACTATTACCACTCCAAACACAAAATAATTTAATTAAACTACTGGGATCTAAAAAAACAAAATACATTATTCCCACTACACATATAAATTAATTCAGGAAAAGTGCTTAACACTAAACATATAAAATTTACTATTCCCACTCCAATATAACTATTATCAGGGAAGGTGGTGGACACTAAACTTAAAAAATTACTATTTCCACTCCAAACATTAATTAATTCAGGGTAAGTGCAGGACACTAAACATAAAAAAAATAATTAATCCCACTCAAAACATGAATTAATTCAGAGAAAGTGCTTAACACTAAACGTACATAATTTACTATTCCTATGTTGATATAACTTAATTCAGGGAAGGTGCTGGACACTAAACTTAAAAAATTACTATTTCCACACCAAACATAAATTACTTCAGGGAACGTGCAGGACACTAAACAAACAAAATTAACTATTGCCACTTCAATACAACTAAAATCAGGGAAGGTGCTGTACACAAACAAAACTAAAAGTACTACTCAGACTGCAAATATAAATTAATTCAGGGAAGGTGCTGGACAGTAAATATAACATAAATAGTCCCACTCCAAACAAAGTATTTTAAAAAGGTGTTGCACAGTAAATATAAAAAATTAAATATTCCCAATTCAAACAAATTAATTCCAGAAAAGTGCTGGACATCAAACACATAACAATAACTTTCCCCTCTCCAATATAAATAAACTAGTAGACACTAATCAAGGAACTTTAAAATGTATAAATAACATACAACATACCTTAAATAAAACCCTACACACCAGTTCATAAATGTTATAAAATAAAAATAAAAATGATTTAACAAAAATAATGTAATTTAAATGAAAAATAATTAACTGGCAAATGTATTTATAACAAAAACATGTATATTTATTACATATTTATTACTATATTATAGACATTTATTACACACCTTATGAACAAAAAATAAAACAAATGAAACAAGTAATTAAAAAACAAGTGTAAGATGTTTATACACCCAGGCATAACAATGGTTGAAAATAGTGACACTCAGGTTGGGAATTTTGTATTTGCAACCTGGAATGTGTGTGGGCTAATGAATAAATTAGGAAATGCGGATTGGGCTAATACTATATCTAGTTTTTATATCATCTGCATACAAGAAACTTGGTGTACAATGCAGACATTAGTAGAGGGGTTTTCCTTGCATTCCTTGGGTGCCATAGCCTCTCAATCTGGGCGGGGGTGAAAGGGGGTCGACAGATCCTTATTTCTAATAACCTCTCTGTAAAAATTTAAGAAGAGTACTTCGGTGGGGCCACACATTCAATTACTGTGGCTTAACAGGAAGGGGTGGGGAGGCGACCTGGCATTGGTGAACTTTTACAATAATGTATTTGATGTTACTCATAGCTGAGTGGCCACCGCAATTGAGCATGGCCTCGAGGCCTTCTTATGCCCTATTCACTCTAATTTTGTAGTATTATGGGCAGGTGATTTTAATATTCAGGCTTGTGCATTGTCAGCTACACGTGTTTGTGGATTTACCAATCTGGCAGGGATGGGGAGTGCTCACTTTTGTCACAATGAATACAGGAAGGCATTACATTCCATTATCTCTAAATATGATTTACAGTTACTGAGATGCGGCAATGATGCTAATGGGGAACGAGCCCCATCATTTATGAGAAAAAATTCATCAACAATTATTGACCACATATTAGTGTTGGATTTGGTAATCACTTTGTGCGATACCCCTACTATTGCCACTTCCATATTAAGGGCCTCATTACGAGTCGGTTGGAATTGTTTCCGACCGACTCTGGTTCGGGGAGTCCGACCGACCGATTACAATGTTTCTGAACACCGTTCGGTCAGACCCCCATTGACTTCAATGGGAGCCTGAGTTCCGACCAACAACACAAGCTCCCATTGAAGAAAGGGGTAGCTGCGGAAAACCTTGCACCCTGTGGCGGGCACCCCATGTTGCCTGCCACACTGTGTATGGTTTCAAATAGGGGTCCCATGGGTACCCCCACGGGCCCCAACCGGAGGCCTCCGGGTGAAGGGGGGCCTGCTACGGGCCCCGAAAGTCAGTTTCCGACAGCCGTTCCATGTCGGGCAAACCGATTTGGAAAGGCTGTCGACATCCAATATCGTAATACGCCGGTCGGTAATGCGGTCCATAGAGCTGTACGATTCGGCTCTGACCAACTCTGAGTCTGCGAATGCTGGTCGTAACCGAGTCAGACAGACCGAACGGTTACCTTCCATCTTAATCGGTCGGTCAGAAATGTTTCCGAGTCAGTTGGAAACATGGCTTCCGACTTGGGTTAGGAAAATCCGAATGCCGTTCGGTGCCTTTCCGACCGACATCGTAATGAGGCCCCTAAGTGACCATAACATCATTATTATGCCCTTCTCTTTTTGGGGTAAGAAATGTGCATCATTCACTATGGTAAATGATATTGCCCTACCTCTGGCCAATGGAGTACGAATAAAATGGGCTGGCATTGATCCAATCAGTATGTTACATAAAATAGTAACAGCAAATTCCAATGAAATAAGTTATTGTCTACTGAAGGATGTCTCTCCAACCCTGTTGGTGGAGAATTTTAATCATATCATTAGCCCTATTAAAACTCATCTGACGCACCCCGAATAATATATGGGATACTAACAGAGGATGGTTTGACTATACCTGTACCAAGGCCTCCAGTCTATTAAAGCAGGCCTTATGTCATTCGCCACAACATACTATGGTCATTAAAACCCTTTGCCAAAAATATAAACAGGCCCTGGCTGTAAGGAAGAATACCCTGCGGGTTGAAGCATGGAACAAACTGGTTTATGCATCTGAAACTAAGGACATTAAGTTATTTTGGGATACAGTGAATGCAGAGTTTTAAAAAAATGAAAATATCCGAGAGCTTTGTGCTCTTGTGCCTTGCAATGCCTAGGTGATACAAAAGGGGATGATGGACGGAGCGCTTGAGCCAATCAAACACCCACCCCCAGTCAACTGATCTGGGTTTAATCCATCATCATTCTTTAGCTCACTCCACCACCCCAGTTCAGACATGGCCATATGCAAATCAGTCTGACCCTGTGCCTCATGGGAACAGTCCAGCCCGAAATGCCTAGGTGGCACACTTCTCTGATATCTTTGGAAAATGCACTAATGATGCCAAACTGGAACTTATTGAAGTGATTTCCCCATTGGAGATTACTAACAATAAGGTTACTTTAGCTTTACAAGCTAGTGTTGGAGGACGGGCCCCTGGACCTGATGGGGTACTGGTAGATGTTTTTAAATCGGCTACCAAACTCTGGGGGCCTATCCTCACACAGATGTTCAATGCAGCTGTAGTTGATAAGATTCCATCCTCATGAGGAGTTTCAATAATTGTACCCATTTATAAAAAGGGTGACGAAGCAGGTCCCTTTCTCTCTTGGACTCATCAGTCAAGGTAATGAGCAGAGTTTTATTATATAGGCTGGAGGAATGGGCACAAGAACAATCTATTTCATCCCCAGCGCAGTATGGTTTTAGATCGCAGATGGGTACTATAGAACAATGTAGGGTCAGCCTTATCACCAACCCTGTTTAATATCTACGTGTCCCCTCTGGCTAGATTGATCAAAGCACATGGCTTCGCGTTGATATCCTACGTAGATGACACACAGATAGTGATATCCATTTCCACGAAGATCGAAACTGTAGCAAATAGGTTCCATGAGTGTATGAAACATCATTGAATGGATGCATTCCAACTCCCTCAAGCTGAACACTGAAAAAAGGAGGTGGTGGAATTTGGAATAGGCCCTCCCATTTGGAATTCTTCATGGTGGCCAGCAAATGCTGGGTGCTGCCCGGTACCCACCAGGAAGACAAGAAACCTGGGCATTATGTTCGATGACCAACTAAATTTTGCTGGCCAGTGTAACTCCCTGGCCTCTTCATGCTTTTTCCTCATAAAGGTGTTGCGTAAGGTCTTACCATTTATCCCTCTAGGCCTTCGAAAAACGGTGGTAGTAGCACTGATCCTCTCCAGAATTGATTATTCTAATCTTCTATTTCTTGGCATTGACAAAGGCCAAATACGGAAACTTCAAGCCTTGCAGAATGCTGCAGCTCGGCTACTTCTGACCATTCCTAAATACCACCCCATCTCCAACAGTCTTAGGGAACTTCACTGGCTTCCGGTCCAGAGGCGTATTGAATTCAAGGCTATCTGCTTCGTACGTAAGGCTCTCTATGGAGGAGGATCTTTGAGCTTTCAGCCACTGTTTCGCTGGCATGTTCCGTCGCGCGATCTGAGATCGGCTAATATAGGACTAGTTCGGGTCCCTAAAATCCGTAGAGACAGATGGGGGGGGAGAACCCTCTCTTACCAGGCAGCAAAAATCTGGAACACTATGCCGATCGCCATCAGGTTACAGCATGACAGTTTTAGGTTTAGG